>WKFP01014079.1:100091-111280 GCA_011057875.1 Pterocles orientalis
TCCCATCCCATCCCAACCTATCCATCCCATCCCATCCCATCCCATCCCATCCTCAAAGCCCCCCTTTGCTGCGAGGGAGGGGGCAGGACCATCTCGGTGGCCCTCAGCTGGGGCGGGTGAGCCCAGCCAAGCCATGGTGGGCGTTAGGCAGCCACCGAGCCAGGCCGGGGGCACGAGGAGACACACCCACGCAGAGCGGGGCTGGGTGGGTGCTCTGGCTTTGCCAGGTTGTGCAGTTGTGGGTGCAGACCCCAGGGCCCTCCCGCTGGTGCCAGGCTGGCAGAACGCCTGCAGACACGGCAGGTTGGTGGGCCAAAGCGCTGAGCAGAGGCTGGCGTTGCTGGAGGAACCTGGGGAGCACGGCGATGGTTACCCAGGCACTCTGTGCACCTTTGGGTGCTGCATGGTGTCAGCTTCCCCCCCTGTTTTTCCGGCGGAGCCCTGGCAGAGATGTTGGCAGGGTCACACAGGGCACAGCCCGGGAGCTCAGCAGAGCACCTCTGCTGGCACTTGGAATGTCCCCACGCCTGCTGAGCCGCCTCGGCAGAGGAGGTTTCCTGCTGTCCCCCAGCTATCCTCACCCCCTGACCACGCAGCAACCCCTGGCTGCTCCTGGAGAGCTCCTGGGGGTGGGCAAGGGGGTGACACCCTCCCCAGGGTGTGGCTGGGATCCAGCCCCAAGCTGATCCACGCGGGATGCTGGATCAGGCGATGACAGCGTGGCGGGGGGCCACGCCAGGCACATGGTGGGCCATCCTGGTGGGACAGTGACTGCGTGACACCAGGACCTGCGTCACTGATCATCCAGAGGGTTGGTTAATCCTCTGCCTGTCCACGCTGGCCCTTGGGTTTGGCTTTTCCCCGGTGGCTGTGGGACCCGCTGTCCTCTCTCCCATCCTTGCAGAGCTGCTCCCATGTCACCAGGCCAGCCTGGAGGGACGGGCAGGGGGCTGGCATGCCCTGGTTCTTGCTGTGTCCTTGGCAGCTGTGGCCCCAGGAGCGCGCCGGTGGTGCGACGATCTCCTTGTCACCGATCTTGCCCTGCTCCGCTGAGCTCCGAGAGCGGGCGATGGTCTAATTAGTGCTTTTGCGTTGCAGGGCTGGCTGAGCCTCCATGCGTGGAGGAGGTCTCAAAGGGGCCACAGAGGCATCAGTCCCAGTTAAAACTGGGTCGATTCAGTGTGATCTAGGACAGGGACGAGAACGATGGGCTTGGGAGAAAGGAACAGGGTGCATCCCCCCAGCTGGCATGGTGCTGCGGACGCGGGGCTTCCTTCTTCCCTCCCACCCAGGGCTCCGGGGTGCTGGGAGCCGTCAGGGTTCAGGACCCAGACTGGGAGGGCAGGGTGCAATCCAGGGTAGCCACAGCGCTGTAACCCGGCATGCGGGGGGTTAACAGCCCGCGTTTGCCCCAAGGCTGCCTGTGCTGCAGCCAGGACGTTGGGGGGGCTCCCCTGCTCCTTCCCTGGGGAGGGGGGAGGCCCGTGGGGTCGGTGGGTCGGTGCCAATGCTGTGCTCTCCCAGGGGGGACTTGCTGGTCTAATCACAGCTCCTGCTTTCTGCAGCTGGGGTCAGGAGGTGGTAGGGGGGTTTGAGGAGGAGGCAGGGTAGGGTGCTGGGTACTGCAGAGCTGTGAATGAGAACGTCTCTGCCACCGACTGACTGCATAGCCCTGGTCATGTCACTTCACTTCCCAGAGATGCTGTGGACATGGGGGTCTTCCGGGGAGAGCTGATACCCCGAGGGGCTGTCGTGAGGGGGGGGGCACATCCAGCAATTTGCTTTTCTGGCCAGAAAAAGCTGTGGGGTACGGCAGAGCTGGAAGCGATGGGGACCTCTGCCACAGACTGTGCAGCCTTGGTCATGTCACTGTCAGCCGGGCGACATCCTTGGGGTCTTCCAGGGAGACCTGAACCCCGTGGTGGTGGGGGGGGATGCGGGAGGGGCTGTGTGACCCTTGCTGGGGGGTGGGAGGCTCCAGCCGTTCCCTCCCCGGCCGGGAGCAGCCGTGGGCTCCGTGTCGGGGGGCGGCTGCCCGGCGGTGGTGGCGGTGGTCCCCTCAGTCGGGCAAAAGAGGGGGTGGAGGCCGTGTCGCCGCCATTGTCGCGAGGCGTGCGGCGTTTCCTGCTGCAATCACATGGCTCCGCGTTTCCATGGAGAGCGCCGGGGTGGGCGCTGCCCGGAGCCCGCCCGGCCGCTCCCCGCTCCGCGCCGTCCATGGGAGCGGGACAAAGGGGATGCGCCCCGTCGGTCCCCCCGGCCCCGCAGCGGCCCCGCGGCCCCCGCCTCTCCCGGGACATGTGAGTGTCACCGTCAACCCCCCCGCCCCACGCCCGGTGTGTCCCCCCGGGGCCGTCCGGCCCCGGGGGGACACACCGGGCGTGGGGCGGGGGGACATCGGAGGGAGGTTGGTGGCTACAGCCTGGGAGGGGGACACGTCGCCTACCTGCGACCTCCCCCGCCCCGTGGGGGGGGTGCCCGAAGGGGCGCAGGGGGGTGGTGGCGGAGAGGGGGACACACACGGGTGGCTGCCCCCCACCCTGAGGTGCCGCGGGAGCACCCCCGTGAAGCTACCCAGAGCCCCCCCGACGGGCTCCTCCGCCCCGGTTGGCCCCGGGGAGAGCCCGGTGCGGGGTTGGGGACACTCCCCATGGCTGTTCCCAGCGCCGTCCCGGAGGAGGGGATGCACCCTGACACCCACCCATCCCACCCTTTGCACCCCAAAAGGGCCCGGGGGGGGGGTCCCGAGGGTGCGGGGTGTCAGCTGGGTGCCGCCGCCGCCTCCTCCTCCTCTCGAGCCCCGGGAGGAGGAATGCTCGCAGGCATTAATGAGACAGATCTGGCTTTGTTGCTGGCCCGATCCTCGGTCTCCCGGCCCTCCCCAGCCTGCCAAGGAGTTCTGGGGAAGGCCTCGCACCCTTAACCCCTTCCCTGCCGCGCCTGCGCCCGCCCCGGGGCTCCTCAACACCCTCTGTGGGTCCCAGATTCCCCGAGGAGGCTCCTGAGGTCCCCGGGCAGTCCTGGCGTCCCCATAAATCCCATACTGGCCCAGGAGCCTTGCCGTGTCCCCCAGGCAGGGCTGGGGCGTGAGGCCGTGACGCCGCGGAAAATTGGGCAGCGCGGGGCTTGCGGCCGGGGGAGTATCCTGCTCTCGGCTGGTGGAGGTCCCCGATGCGTCGCTGCGAGCCCCCCGGGTGGAGAGGAGGCGTGGGTGGGAGCTGGCGTGGTGGCGGCCGGGCCCCTCGGAAAGGACGTGACGTGGTGGGGATGAGCTCGGGAACGCGGGCAGCGATGGGCAGGGGTGGGGATGGCAGGAGGGGCAGCTGACGGGGCATGTGTTGGGGTGCAAATGGGGAATAACTGGTGATCTGCAGCGGGGACAATGAGGGGACATGGGGGGACATCTTCCCAAACCCCACCTGAGGCTCCTGGCCAGCGCTTCCCCTTTGCTCAGGAATTTTCAGCCTGGGATGCTGCGGGCTGGCCGGGGTGGGCATCGTCTGGCGCCTGCTGCTACCCTAAGAGGAGCTGGACAGGCGAATGGGGGTGTCCCCCTGGGATTCCACCATGTTGGGCTCCAACGTGGCCAAGGCTCGGCGAGCTCCTCGGAGCTCCTGCCATGGCCCTGACTTAAAGGACGGGACCTGGGAGACCCGTCGCGGGCAGGGAGCTGGCACTGGGGGTCCCCAGGGGACAGTGAAGCAGACCAACGCCTGGCTGTGCGTGGGCTGAGGCCACTGCCGGGCTGGGCTGAGCTCCTCGCCTCGTGCTTTGGGGTTATTTATAGGGCTGCCATTTATATCGCTTCTATTTCTGCCGCCGTGTGGGGACGATGCGAGGAAGCAAGGGGGGAGGGCTCGAGGCTGCCGTGGCTCCGGTGCCCAGATGTGGGGTACCCAGATGTGGGGTGCCTGGACACGGGGTGCCCAGCTGCTCCGGCAAGGGACGCTGCCGGCGGCGTTGATGCCAGCCTGGCTGTGGGCAGAGCCCAGCTCAGCACAAGGGCTGGTCCCTCTCCACCCTTGGGACAGCAGCCCTGCAGAAAACACTGCGGATGATCTGCGGCGCTGGGCTGCTGGGATGTTTTGGAGCTGGCTTCGCTGGTTTCTGCAAAAAATAAAGTCAGTGGGGATGGCTGTTGGGGGCGACCAGACCAGGACTGGCTCTTGCCTGGCCACAGGTCACTCGGTCACTCACCGTGGTTCTCACCAAGCCACCGCGGGGATCTTCCTGCCCGACTTGTCACTTCCTGCCCCCTCCGAGGTGTCCCCAACGGCCATGAGCTCTTGGCCCGCCACCAGGCCAGTGCCTGTGCGCTGGCAGCCTAGGCTGGTGGGAGGTGTCCCTGCCCGTGGCGGGGGGTGGCACTGGGTGGTCTCTAAGGTCCCTTCCAGCCCAAACCCCTCTGTGGTGCTGGGTTTCTCCAGCCTCTTTGGCCAGCGATGCCTCCTGCTGGCTGGGCACCTGCTGAGGCTGCCGTGTGCCCTTTTGAGCTGCGTTTCCCGCTGCGGTGACGTTCCCAGCCACCATGGGTGTCCCTGTCCGTGTCTGGGAAGACCCTGAAATCGCTTCTTCGTCATCCCCTGGGCCTTTGGTGCGGGTGCTCCGGGCGCTGGTGGCTTCTCCGGTGGCTGGGTGATGCTGGGTGGTCCCAGGGCCAGGAGGGAGCTGCTGGGGAACCTCCCCAGGACTCGGCGCTGGCAGGGTGCGGGGTCCCTGGGATGCCCGTCCTGTGTCCCGCGGAGAGAATGGGGACGTCCTCGTGGGGTGTCTGGAGTGTTCTCCTGCCCGGCCATGGGTGTACAGGCGTGTCCCAGCACGGCTGCCCACCGAGGAGGGGTCTGTGCGTGTTCAGCTGTTGGGGTGGGGGTGCTCCGGGCAGTTCCTAGGCCTGGGCAGAGGAGGGCATGGCAGGGACACCCCCAAAGAGGATGTTCTTGGGGTGTTCCACCCCATCGCTGCTGCGAGGGAGGGCTGGAGGCGGCCGCCCTGGCTGGCCGTGAGCATCCAGAAAAGTCTCCTGAGCTGGTGGTGACCAGTGCCCTGCAGAGCCACAGGGCTGTCCCCTCCCTGCGCCCGCTCCCTGTCCCCAGCCAGGCCAGGGACAGAGATTCATTTAACTTAATTACCGCCCAGGCCCTGGCACGGCGCATGCCCTTCCCCTGCCCGCCCTTGGCAGGGTGTCCCCATGCCGGCCAGCCCTGCGACGTGCTGCTGGAAATGTCCCCTGCTCCTCCGTCGTCCTCTGCCACCTTCTGAATGCGTGTCCCCCCTCCTGCCTGCTCCGGCTGGTCCGCCGGTCCCCCCGGGGCGATGCGCTGTGCCAGGCATCCTGCCGGGGCTGCAGGCAGGGCTACGGAGAGGGAGGGTCCCCGTAAGTGGCTGTCACCCCGCTGGCAGGACAGCCTGGATGTCCCTTGGCTCTGCGTGGCACGGGGGATCGCCTCTCCCCTGGCTCCCGGCAGCTCTAGCTTGGCTCTCTCATTAACTTTTAATGAGAACAAACGAGCTGGCCTGGGCGGGCTGCGGGTGCGCTGCCTGCCCGTGTGCTGGGCACCAGCTCCGCACGGCTGCCAGCGGCGCAGGCTCTGCAGAGGGCGGCTGGGTGCTGGGGCGGTGCTGGGAGCGATGCTTCACCCCCGGGGGGATGCAGCAAGGGGTGAAGAGCTGGGTGGGGGCCCCTCGCCCACAGCAGCCATCAGACTGGGGCTCTGCCCGGCGGTGGGGAGATGGCGGGGATGCGCCCCATCCAGGCAGGGGAGGAGACATGGTCTCTGTGCACATTCTTGGAGGCCAGGGTGGAGATGGGTGCCCCCACGCCGCACGTTGGGTGCGCTGGGCTGGGTCCCCTCCGTGCCCATGACACTGGCACAGGGGCTGCAGGTGGGTGACAAGGTGGTTCTGTTAGCCAGCGCTGGGAAGGTTTTTCCCCAGTTGCTGCTTGAGGCCAGCCCAGTCTCACCAGCGCTTCACCAAGTTGCTCTCCCAGTGGGGCTGGCGCTGGGCACCCACCTGGGCACCCACCCTGGCACCCACCCTGGCACCCACCCAGGCCCCAGGACAAGAGGGTGTCCTGGGATGCGGTGCTCTTTGGTGGCACGGCTGCAAGCTCCAGCACACCGAGCCCGGCCATGGCTGGCTCCGGGGCTGTGAGTGCGCGTGGCCGTGGTGGTGGGAGCCGTGCCACACTACAAGGGACCCCCATCCTCTTCTCCCCTGTAGCGTGCTGGGACCAGCAAGGAGAGGACCAGCTCTAGACTGGGGAAGCAGCCCCACAATTGGCTCACCCACTGGGGAGGGGGTTACCAATGTCTGGGATCCCCCCCATCTCTGCGAGCACCCCACCCCAAGATTCAGCCCCAATGTTTTTCCTCCCAAACGTGGCCTGACCTCGCTCTAAAAGCAGCAGCAAACAGGAAAGGAGCTTGGGAGGGAGGTGGCTCTTCCTGCCCTGGTGACGTGGTGGTGGCTGGTCCCAGCCTGGATGGGGCTGGCTGCTCCAGCCTCCCCCGGTGGAGCTGGGGAGGGGTGCCAGGCCTGGGTACCCCGGGACCAGGGGCCATGCGGGGACCTGCAGCGCTGGGCAGGGGGTCACATCTGTGCCCCAGAGCCCGCTGGCTGCTTCAGGCATTCCTGCACTTTCTGCCGTGGGGTGGTGGGGCCGGGAGGTGCCCCCAGCCGCTGGGGTTGGCACGGAGCGGGGGAGCTGGACCCCCGCGGGGAGGGGGACATCCTTGGTTCCCACATGGGAGTAGCGCCCAGCATCTCTGGAGAGTGCTGCGAGGACGCCCTGGCTGAGTCCGGTCCCTCCGAGGCTTTGGAGACCCTGGGGACACAGTCTGGGGACACCTGGGCACAGAAACACTTTTTCCCAGCAGCAGCTGGGGGCTGCGGGGTGCCCGGCAGCACGCCGTGGGCAGCCCACAGCGAGGCCACGACAGTTTAACGCATGTGTCTATATATAAAAATATTTATCTGTATAATTAAAAGCCACGCAGAAGCGAGCGGCAGGGCTGTCGGGATCGTGGCGTGAGCGCCGGCTGCCCCCTCTGCCCACGGCTTTGTGCCCCCCAGGCGCAGAGGCGGCAGGGATGGGGCTGGGGGCTCTGCCTGGAGCAGCCCCCCACCCCAGGGAGCGCGGCGGCAGCTCGAGGGGCCGGCGGTGTGTTCGGCCGGGCGGTGATGGCTCCTTGGGTGCCCTGGGTGCCAGGGGGAAGGGGGACTCCAGGGGGGTGCAGGCTGGCAGGGGGCTGGCGGGGGACCCTGCGGTGCCTGGCACAGGGTGCAGCCCATCTCTTCCCCTGCGTTAAAGCCGCCCAGAGAGGGGCTGGGGGGGGTTTGCACTGCGGTGACCTGCAGCGTGGTGTCCCCCCCGCGCCTGTGCCTCAGTTTCCCCACGGGGGCAGCAGGAAGGATGGGGACCGAGCCATGCCATCTGTGCTGCGGGGGCAGTGGTGCTGGTGGGGTCCCCTCTTTCTGAGGGGGACGAGTGTCCGTCTGTCCTCGCGCCCTTCGTCCTGAGTCACGGCCGCGGCGCCGGGCAGTGATGACAGCCCCAGGCAGTGATGTCAGCCCCGGACAGGGGAAGCGTGGGAGGAGACTGCTGCTGCCTGGGGGGAGCCCCGCGGCCACGGCCCCGCACACGGCCAGATGGACGGACGGACGGACGGACGGCATGAGAGAGCCACAGCCGCCCACGGCATGCGGGACGCTGACCCCAGCCCGAGCGGGACATGCTGTCCCAGCCCGCCATGAGCAGCAAATTGAAAGGTACCAAGCAGCGGCAACCCTGGGTCCGCCGTTAATTTGGGGACTCCCGGCTGTTTGAGGCTCCGGGGGTGATGCGGCTGGGCTTGCGGGGGGGCTTTTGTGGGCGAGCAGCTTCCCTGCGAGGAGAGCTCTCTCCGCCAGGGCACCAGGGACCCGCCACCTTACAAGGGACACGGTTGTCACTGCGGCGTGGAGCAATGGGGTGTTGGGACGGGTGTCCGTGGCAGGATGGGACGCGCCGGCTGCCCAGCTGTGCTGGTGCCTGTGCTAGGACCCCAACAGGAGGGGGTCTCCAGGCAGGAGGGGGGCAATGCCCCCCGGTGCCACCACAGAATGGCTTTTCCTCGTCAAACTGGTTTTCTCCCCCCCGTAACTCCCATCTTGTCTGCAGCTGTGCTCGTGAGGACAAACAGAGCCCGGCTCCGTGGCAAGCATCCCCAGCGCCGTGGGGACATGGGCAAGACCGGGGGTCCTGGGCAGAACGGGGGGTCCTGGGGCTGTGCTCATGCACAGGGACCGAGTTGCGCGGGCAGGATTTGGGGGGGGAAGGTACTGGTACCCAGCAGAGCATCCTGCGGATGCGCAGGTGGGGGTGAAGGTGGCACGTGGGACCCTCGCGAGGTTCTGCCAGCCCCAGCAGGATGACGCCAGAGCCCCATCTTGTGCTCAGCACCGCTGAGCGGGGGCACAGCCCACCCTGGAGCAGGACCCTGTGTCCCCGGCCAGGCTGCATGGGGGTGAGCAATGGCCCCCAGGCGTCCAAAGCCATGGGTCCTCAGTCTGTGCCTTTGGAGGGGGGGTCCCCCCTTCGCCAGGGTCATGGTGGGCTGGGCTGGTTCCCAGGGGCTGGGCTTGAGCTCAGCCAGGCTCTGGGGAACCCCCCGTCCCAGCCACAGCCACCGCCCCGGCTCCCAGTTTGGGGCTTGTGTCCCCTCTGGCTTTAACTGGGAGCCCACGGGATGGGTGGTGGGGCAGGAGGCTGTGACCCCCCGGAGCCGGGCTGCCCTGCCCTTCCTCGGGGACGCTCCACGGGGTAAATAAGCACTTCCTCCAATTCTTCCCATTTGCAGCTCCTTCCCTTTCCTGCCGCCCTCCCGCTCGGCCAAGGAGCCAGCCGGCCTCCCGCACCCATGAGGGCGGATACGGCCACTGTATCCCCACCGTGTCCCCACCATGTCCCCACCACCGTGGGGTCCCAGCCAGCCCCCCGCCTGCAGCACCCAGACCCCCATCCCCTGCTCCGGTGGGGGCTGTGACCGTGTGAGCGGGAGTTTCTCTCCCGGGTGAGTCACGGGAGCCAGGATGCTGTTCCCTGACTCATCTGAAAACCCTCAGTCCCCGTCCTCACCCAGCGTGGGGGGCAGGATGGGGGGTCCTGCCTGCCTGGAGGAGAGGTCAGGGAAAAGGTGGCTCCCAGGCTCCCGGTGCCCAAGGTGCATGGCGTCGGTCCCCGGATGCTCCTGTCCTCTGTGCCGGGGAGGGACGGGGGCGATGGGAGGGAAGAGCAGCTGCAGCCCAGGGTGGGAGCTGGCCAAGGGCCGTGGTAGAGCCGGAAGGGGCCGGGGGGCTGAGGGGGCCGGGGTACGTGCCTGGGCTGGGGCAGCGGGGCCGCAGCTGTGCAAACACGGATGCAGCAGTGGGCGGGGGGACCCCTGCCAGCGTCCGAGCTCCCGTGGGCGGCTCTTCTGTGCGCCCAAGGGACCCGTCCCACCCAAGGGATGCTCGCCCAAGGGTGCCGGGGTGGGGGGATCATGATGCTGGTGTGGGGAGGGATGGAGCGGCCTGTGGCCACCGTGCCATGCCCCTGTTGGGTGACACCGGGACCCCGCTGTGCCCGGGGAGGTGGCCACAGTGCCACCAGCGTGGGGACCACAGTGCAGCCCTTCCAGCCCCCCCTGGGTGCCGCTGCCCGGTGTTGGGGTGCTGGCAGGTGCTGGGTTGGCCACCCCGGGTGTTGCTGGTCTCCAGTAAGTGACGTTACTGGGGCCAGTGGTCAGAGCACCCCCAGCTCCTGGGGCTTGGGGGGTTCAGGGGATTTGGGGGGAGCCAGCTTAGGGCGTCTCCGGCCAGGGCAGTGTTGATAAACCCGCCGGAGCGACCTGAGGCTGGTGTCTGAGTGTCGGAAACAGAAACCAGCTGGGACCAACCCAGCCGGTCGGACTGCCCCCTCCGCCGCTCCGACCGGCATTCTTGGGATCCCAATCATCTCCAGAGCACTGGCGGTGAGAGAGGAGCCACGGCCGGGCTGGGGAGCCCCGGGGTGGGCTCCAGCACCCCCTGCCTCGCCGCCCATCCAGCTGCTAACATCTGGCTGCTCTGCCCTCTCGGCTGCTGCCTGTGGGCAGCGCTGGCCGGGGACGGCCGGACAGACGGACAGACAGACTCCTAGAGTTGCGTTTCCTACTGCAGGCGGTCTGCGGCGCAGGCACGGCAAGGTGAAAAGCTTGGTCGGGAAGTGGCTTCGTTAGCACCGAAGCTCTAATTAGGGGTGGGGGGCTGGCAGGGACTGGTCCTTTGGGGCAGAACCTCTGGGGCAGGACCTCTGCGGATCCCAGGAGAGGGAAGGATGTGCCTGGGGCTCGGCGTGTGGCAGGGACATGAGTGTGTGGCAGGGAGACGAGTGTGCCAGTGCTCTGCCCGGTGCCAGCCTCCCAGTAAGCCTGGCACTGGGCTCACTGGCCCGGGCACGGTGCGATGCCTGGCTGCCCCTTTGGAGCGTGCCCTTGGCGCTCTCCCCACGCCGTACCAGGTACCTCTTATCTCGGTAATGTCAGGAATGCACCACGCCGGGGTTTGTTTCCTCTGCCGTGAGCCAAACGTGCCAGAAGCGGAGACCCCGCGCCCTGCCTGCCCTGCCTCCTGCTGCCCTCCGGCTCCCAGCTGCCTGCCCGCGCCTGCCGGGCTCCAGCATCCTCCCGGGGCATCGGTCCTGTGAAGCTGGGGTACAGCATCCCCCTCCTCAAAGGGGGGTTGAGGTCCTGGCGCAGGAGCTGGGCTGCAGGGTGCCAGGCTGGGGACGCAGGGCACGGTGGCAGACAGGGGGTGCTGGCAGGAGCTGGCAGTGCCCGGGGCTGGCAGCGAGTGCTGGGGCTGCACCGTCCTTTGCTGTCCGCTCAGGTCTGCGCCCATCCTGTGGTCATCTGGCCTCGTGGTGCTGTGCATCCCAGGGGTGCTTGGGGGAAGAGCCGGGTCCCTGGGCTGGAGTGTGGGGACATGTTCCTGGCAGCAGCCAGCGCTTGTGACACTGCTCCCTGTGCCAGGGCAGGGGTCTCCGGTGCCTTGGGGCACGACCCAGTGGGGTGCGGGTGGCTGCTGGAGCCTTGGAGGGGTCTGGGTGAGTGGCTGGGGATTGTGTTGACTCTCCTGGAGTGTTGTGGTGGTCCCCATGTGGCTTCCCCAGCATCCTTCCCCCCCCCCCC
>WKFP01014079.1:129148-188324 GCA_011057875.1 Pterocles orientalis
CCACCCCCCCCACCAGCCGCTCCCGGGCCTCAGGCCGCCGCCGCGGCGTGGTCGGGAGCTGGGGCTGCCACCGGCCCGGCCACAAGTTGTGTCGCTCGGTTCGCCCCGGCCCGGGGTGCGGGCCTGCCGCCGGGCGCTTGCTTAGGGCTGGAGGCCGAGAGCCCCTCGCAAAGGGCGGGTTTGTTCTGTGGGAGGGGGCAAGCACAAAACCCGATGCTTTTTGTGATGCCGAAGAGGAAATCGCCCAGTGCTCCGTGTCCACACAGTTTGCTTTTTGTTCTCTACATTAGCTTGAAATTTCTTCGGTAAATGGATTTATACGGCGCCTGGTTTGGCCTTGCGTTGCCTTTGTGCAATGGCTTTGATACAGGGGGTTTGTCACGTTGTACGCATCCTTCTCTGTTCAGTGTAGTCCTCAGGACTTGCCTGCTTGTGAGAATGAGCTCGCTTTCCTGTTTGTGACTTCCTTTTTTTTTTTTTACCCAGTCTTCCCCCCCTTAAATAAATGCATGGCTGTTCCTCACCTCCTGCCAGTTACTGAATCCTGGTTATAAACTCCAGAGGTGTTACTAGAAGCATCCTAAAAGCAGTTTACCCCTTCTATTACGCATGTTTTTTGTTTCAATGGAGGAAGTATGCAAATATTTTCTCAAGTTTTCCATTTTATTCTGCTCGAGCAGGGCCTGTTGATTTTGCAGGAGTCTGTTGGGTGTAAGAAATAGCTTCGTGGGGTTTTTTTACTTCCATTTTGCTTTTCTTCTAGGACTAGCAGCTGAGTTTTAATGTCCTCTGTGCTTACAGTATACATGCGGAGGCACAGAATGGCTCCGGTAACACTCTTGAAACTTAGTGGGATATTTTCAAGGTGTAATGTCTGAGCAAAAGGTTTAGGATTTGAGTTCCTATAGCTTCAAGTGGCCCTACAATGGAAATAGCCCAGTGAGTCTCACCCCATTTGGACAGAGCGCGGGGAGCTGTCACTACAGCGTTAAGTTTGCTGCCAGCTCGTGCTTGCAGCGTTACTGAGGGAAGGAGCTATTTCAGGAGCTGCTTTTCGTCTAAGCAGGCTGTATCTTGCACACGCACCATAGCTAATTTGTGTGGTTCGTTACCAGCTCTTGTGGCTGCGGGTTGCTGCCTGCCCGATGCAGTACTGTTGCTGTTGTCTTGAAAATGCCGGCAGCTGACCTGCGTTATTGCTGTGTTTATTCAGCATTTACTTGAAAAATCTCATTACATGTGATTGCTGAGGAATCTCTGTATAGAGCCTACTCCGGAACTTAATTTCTTCTCTTCCCCGTAGTACTTTGTGTCCAAGAGCTCCTGCTTTTCTAATGAAGGCTTCTGGAAGTCAGATGTTGAGCATTGTTAAGCTTAATCTTCTCTCTGAGGAGAGCCAGCCTGCTCCTTGCCCTGATCCCTCGCGCTTTGGCAGATTCTTCATTCCTTGTAGCAGCAAGCAGCCTTGAGCTCTCGCCTCTGGATAGCTCTTCCTCCTCTGAACGGGGTTTTTTGTACATTAGCTATTTCAGATAGATTACGTATATTGATTATATTTGTGTGAAAACTCCCTGATTCACTCATCTTGGCAACTCTTGCTTTTCTTACCCCTTCTTCACCAGAAAGGGAATGCTTGGGGAGTAACCGAGCATTGGGGTCACGAACGCTGCTTCCTCCCGTGCTTGGACGTGCTCTAGAAATACGTGTAACAGGAACAGCCACCGCTGCTGCCTGCGCACGCCGACTGCACTGCAAGTCTTCAGCCTCCACAGTCGAGCTGAAAGGAACCAAGGCTTTGACTCGGTGGTTGTTTTGTTTGTGCTAACTTACTGAGCTGTGTTGATTTGTTTGCTTAGCTTTAAACCTCTGTTCATCCATTTGGCTCCAGTTCAGATGCCGAGTTCAGGCTTTGTGGCAGTAAACCTTCAGATTTCAATACTGTATCAAGCTCCACTGCTTTGCCATGCTTCGTGGTCTCAGAGACAGATCCAGGAAATTTCCTTTTCTTGTATAAAGGTTGGATTTACTGGTCATAAAAGTGCTTAAGAACACGGCTTTGTTTTTTCAGATTTTGTTTTTGCTGAAAGTTAGAATCTTTATGCTATATTGACTGTAACTCAGGATGTTGCTTTTTTTTTTTTGTACTGAGGGATATTTTAATTTCATTTAAAACACTGTTCTGCTGCTTCGCCCACTTTTTAATAATCCATCATTCTTCAGAAATTAAGTGACATGTTAATTCTAGACATATTTAATATGAAAACTAAATAGTAGCTGCTCAACTGAGTGATTTCAGTATTTTCTGTTTAAAATAAATAAGCTTGAAAAGAGTAGTAGAATAAACATGAGGTCGGTAGGAAGTTTTGTTTTTCAGGTTGTATCAACGTTCAGGTAATTGTACACTGAGCAACTCAATTTTGGTGTCTAATATAAACTCAGGCTAAAGTGAAGTTTCCCTCATTTACTGTTCTAAAACTTGGAAACTGTCAGGTCTTAATGTCTTTCCAATATGGTTCTTAACAGGTGAAAATGCAGAAGTAGTACAGAGACAGCTCTCAAGAATGGCGCAGTTAACGTGCGTTACTTAGGGGAGATCTGTGATAGACCGGATTCCTGAAGAATCATTCTTTATCCCTGCAGATGAAGTTGTGAGTTACAGATGTTTACAGTTGCATTTATGATGTAAAGGTTTGGTTTTAGAGACCCTTCAGTTCCAGCCCTCCCACTTTTTACTGTCAGCTCCCTGAGGATCTCAGTGTGCGTATGGAACTGATATTCAGAGGTGAGGCCAGGTGTGTTTAAAAGCCTTTAAAAGCACAAGAAGTGTCGTGATCAGGTAGGATGTGCTGACCAGGTGACAGGGGAGGGCTCTGTACTGGTGGCAGTGCAGCAAGTTGTGTTACAGGGTATTTTCTTTACACCCCATAGCTCAGGGAGTATGTCCAAATACATATTGATCTGTCAGTCAGCTGTCAGCATTGTCTTATTTCTCAGACATAGAAACACACTCATGAAGTTCCTAGAGCTTTGTGGGTTTCACTGAAAATCTTCACTCCAGTGTAAAGGCTGAGTAAAGAGACTGTGAACTAAGTTCCGCTTATACTGAAAATCTTATTTTACCTCTCTTCTTTTTTCCCCAGAATCTAAATATTTCTGTTGACATCATTGAACTTGTCAAATTCTAACAAAACAGAAGCCAAATCAGAGATTGTTTGGAGCCTGAAATACACCTTTGTCTGTATTAAAATGCATCATGATTAGAAGCTTGTATGTCCCTCAAACATCAGCAGGTAAAGTAGCTATCTGTAAAGTAGAGGAGAAAGTAGCTTAGTCCAGTTACACAAAGCTTATTACTTGCCTTAGTTGGGATGCCAAAGTTATCCTTACTCCCGCTCTATTGTAGCATTAGGTTGCTGTTATGAAAGCTGAAATTCCTCTGTTATTTTTGGTTTTGAAACAAAAAAGAAACACAAGAGAAACATAAAGCAAAACAAAAAAACCCCACCACCCAGAAAAAACACCACTAAAGTACACTGGGAGCTGAGAGAGATGTTTGCCTCGGCCAGTGTATTTTTTTCCACCTTTAACACCTGGAATATCCCTGGCTGTAGTACTGGGAGGAATGCTGTGGAGTTGATGTGCTTCGGAACACTAGGGAAATTCCAGGAGCTCTGCAAAGTGCTGATGTATCGGTACTGAAAGGAGATGGAGTGGATGAACGTAGCAGCTGGTAACGTAGTGCTGTGCAGACACCCCTGAGCTGCCTTGGCTTTTGGACAAGTGCTGCGTGATGTTAATACATATGTAGTCTATATTATTATCAGCTCTCCCGTTTATTCTTAGTACAGAATTTAGTTAACAAGGAGGGAAGGGTATGTAATTAATCCTAGTGGATAAGGCTTTAAGGAAACCAGACCTTGTTGAGTTTATTGTTTGACTTTGTTAAAGATATCTCTGCTGATGTTGAGGACCTTACAGAATATCAGAATTAGTACTGAGTATCAGCAAATGGCACGCCCTTCAGGAGTAGTCTGGGGGTGTACGAGGCTGAATAGTTTCCATGGATGTTCATCAAAACCTGGTAGTTGCTTGTCACAATGTTTCATTACTGATTTTTGTTGGTGCAGAATGCCTCTTGTTTTCAAACTTTTGCATGATAAAATTGTGGTTCGTGGAAAGGCAAATAGCACTAAGGCAGCCATCATGGTTGTCGGGTGAAGCAGATGCGTGTGCTGAGGCTGCTGTACACCGGGGAACAGGGCAATTCAGCTGAATAGAAATCGAGGCACACGGTATCCTAGAAAGCAGAGGCTGAACTGCGTTTTGGAGTCAGCGGGAGTTTCCAAGGTGATACTGTGGCAGAGAAGCTAATGTAATTCTCAAATGCAGTAATGGAATGGGTAGAGAGAAGTTTTTGCCTGTGTGGGGTGAAGTCATTGCCAAAATACTGTACCTGATTCTGGCATCTGCGTGTAAAACACAAACAGATGGACAATTTACTGTCTGCAAGGGGGATTGGTCACTAATTTGATGGAGAGCTAAGAAGTAATGCCGTGCAGTGGAGCGTGGAGTTTACTGTGTAACTTCCTGGCAAAACTGAGAGGTGGCTTGGTTAGAGTCCTCAGATATCTCCCTGCCAAGATAACAGTGGATATTAGTGAGCTTTCTCTAATCGTGCTCACAAACACAACAAGAATTTGTAGCCAGATAAGTTCAAATTAAAAGACTGACGTTTTCACAGTGAAGGTGGTTAACCATTGGATTGTGATATGAAGAGCAGTCATGTATTTCTTCATTTCTTAACATCTTTGAATCAAGATTGTGGGGGGAAAAAAATAAATCAAAATTGCTTCAGTCAGCTGCAAGGTCCTGAACTTCTTTTGCTTCATGCATGTTTAGAGAACTGTAATTCCTAAGAGGTCAGCCTCAGTGATCAAATGGGAGGTGGTCATGCTAAAGAAAAAAGATGGAGGGGAAAAAACAGCTCCTCTTTCAACAGCCTCCCTCTTTTTGAACAGAGATAGGTTCATTAGAAATTTAGAGCATGATCAAGCCAGTAAGATCTCCTGAACAGGAGAAGGTAAGCAGGTATTGATATTGGCGGTGTGTCAAAATAGCATCCCGTATAGTTAGTCCAAGCTTATGAGTGTAAAAATCCTTATCTGTGGCTATGGAGTTAGTGAGCTGTTGGTAGCGCAGCCGTTACTCCTGTGCTGCCAGGGCACGCTGCTGGCCCGGGTTCAGCTCACTGTCCAGCCACTTCCCAGCCTGTGTCACCAGAGTTCTTCCTTCCCAGTTCATAGCAGGGGAGATGCTCAGTGCGGGTGAAGCAAGGTGACTTTTCTTGAATCCACCTGTGAAAATATAGCTTTGTAAAAGTATCTATTTTATGTACTATATAAAATTATTTCTTGGATTGTATTTTATATATTGCATTTCTACATATTGTGTAAAATTATTTTATATGCAGTGATCTTCGTTTTAAAGTGGATGCTGAGTAAAATAATTAATCAGGAATGAAACTCGGGAGAGTAAAGCTGTGGAAGAAGGCATAAACAACACTTAATAATTTTGAGCTGTGATAGTGCATCATGCGTGGAGACTTGACGCAAGTGTTTGACACTTTCTGAGCTCTCCAGAATATTACAGTGAATAGCCTGACGGTGGTCTGACCATCTCCAGGTGGAGACTGCTGAAAGCTAAAACTGCTTTTCATGTATTACATATGTTAACAAGGTGGGGATGGGGAAATGCACGCTTGAGAACTGTCTCAGCTGCAGAGCTAGCTTGCTAGAATCCACGTCCTCTTCTGGATGGTAATTTCAACAGAAGCACCTGATGCTTGAGTTTGGCAATTCTGGTTTCTCCCGGCTGTTTGTAAGCATGCAAATCCCATAGCTCTGCTGCTGCCACTTGTGTTCTCTGCAGAAATCCAGTCTGTGTCCAGTCTGGTTGCTGTGGTGTGGTTCCTAACACACAAGGCTAAATTTTTAGTTAGATGCACTGAGTTTTGTGGTGACCGTGTAGCTTGCAGGAAAAAGAAATGGGGAAAATACACCACAGGTGATGGAAAGCCTGTTTTGGTAAGAGACTGGGGAGATGTTGTAGGTTTGGAAAGGGAGCAGCAGGTCCAAAGGCTGAAATCCCTGATCCCGTGGCTGGGTGTTGGGATGTGGTAAACCACAGATGTGACTGATGGCTCTCCCTGCACAGCGTTTCCTGCTTGAGATTTTGGAGATGGGCTGCTGGACTACACGGACACTAATCTGTCCTTGCAGAGCATTTTGGTTTCATGTTTGTCTTGGAGAAAGGAATTTTTGTTTCATTTTCTTCCAAATCTATTAATAGAAACACAGACTGGTTTGGGCTGGAAGGGACCTTAGAGCCCATCCAGACCCCTCCCACTAGCCCAGGTTGCCCAAAGCCTCATCCAGCCTGGCCTTGAACCCCTCCAGGGATGGGGCATCCACAGCTTCTCTGGGCAACCTGGGCCACTGCCTCACCCCCTGCACAGGAAAATATTTCTTCCTCACATCTCATCTCCATCTCCCTTCTTTCAGCTTCAACCCCTTCCACCTCGCCCCGTCCCACCACCCCCTGGTGTAGGGTGCCCCCTTTCAGTACTGGAAGGCCACAATAAGGTCGTCTCAGAGCCTATTGTTAAAAGCTGTACAAGTGAATTTACAGCTCTTGCTGTGTTGGGAATAACACCAAGGCATTCAGGGAGGTGAAAGCCATGGTTTCCCTGGAAAATTAAGCTGGCCTCCATCGGGACTGTTGTGACCCCATCTCTTCCACTTGTGTGCTGGCAGTTGCATTGCCAGATGATGAAGCTGGTCAGCTGAACTTTCTTCCTGTGTTTGTTCATCTGTTCCCTCCCCCTAAAAAAAAGGTGTGGGGGGCAAGTAGATGTAAGTGGATGTGGAAAAACTCCAGCTTTGAGTGTGATTTGTGGAACCATACCTCAAGATATTTTGGGGTAAGTAGAGGCGTTCTGGAAAGGTAGTTGAAACCACAAGTAGTAGTGGCAGCATCTGAACACTTGTAAACCTTCTTTACTGTTGAAACAGAGCAGTAAACTTTGCTGTATGTTTAAAGTCACTGTGAAGGGAATTGAATTCTCCCATTGTTTAATGATGAAAGAGGCATCATTGCTCTGGGCTGGCTCCTGGATGAGCTTTTCACTGCTGTAGAACCAATAGTGATTTTTGGCCAATTACTACAGCATCTTGTGAAGTTTTTCTCTCTCCTTGTATCTTATTTGCAAAGCTTTTTCCTTGAAACCACCTCTACCATCCAGAGATTTAAAATGAAAGCAGGAAGAACTACTGAATTAAAAATGCCCCCCTGTTTTGGGTTGTACATACTTGACATAGGTGTAACAATACTAGATTGTAAAAGGGCAGCTTTCTCCTGTGTGCTAAACCATTTGTAGTGGAGGTGCAATATAATCTTCAGTTTTGCTTTCCCAGTATGTACTGCGAGAGAACCCTTTAGAGATGCTTCAGGAGTTCTCAGATTACAGGTTGGAAAAAATAAGATTTTTTTGAAAGCTAGTAGTTTCAGTCAAAGCTTATCAGATTATTAAAACCTTTTTTCTTTTCTTTTCTTTTTTGGAGGATGGAAGAAGTTAGTGTTATCCAGCATTCCTGCTGAGTATATAACTTACTGCCATTTCTGATCTTTGAAGAGAGATTTATCGCTTCCCGTGGCAATACTGAATACTCAAAAGGTACTCATTGATTACTTAATCCTTGCCTACCTTCCGTACTAATGCACTCCTCTCCTTCCCGCTGAAGAATGACGACTGCAGGCTCCTCCCTGCTCTGAGCTACCAGAGGATTGTATGGGCCCAGGGCAGGTTATCCCTGGCTCCTGTAAGTGTGTGTGGAAATAGTTTTGTCCTGTTGAAGCAGCTGCATCCTCTCCCTGTTCTACCGGCGTTTTGACCTACATGAAGAAGAATTTGGCAGCTTCCATGACAGTATGATGGAGCAGACTGTCAAATATTCAGATGTCTGACTTGCCCCACATGACATCTGTAGTGTTTTTGGAGACATCTGCTTTGAGTGGTTGTGCAAATAAATCCTTAGGGATGTTTTCTACAGCTCCGCCAGATTTGAAGAATGGAGATAGCACTGAATGTTTGTCCTGTGCTGTTATCAGCCCAGCTCTCCCTGGTTAGACCTACTTGATCCAGTGCAGTTGTTAGGCAGTGTGATGTTTTACCCTTTGTTCTTGTTCCAGAGCTGCCTTTTCAGCCAGGCTGTCTGTGCTGGCAGCCAGGGAGCCTTTTCAGCCACCTTCTGGCACCCAAGATACAACCTCTTGTTAAGATTCTGGAGAAAACAGCACACAGTAGTCCTTGTTTCTTCAGAGACAGATTTTTCTCTTTCATTTGTTTGGATTTACTCATTGTGGTCCTGGGTTTTCTCCTGCAAATAGAAAAAAAAAAAAAGTACTGATAAAAGTACTGGTCCAAAAAACCCCACCGGTCAGTGTTTAAGATCTTGTGAAAGTGTTCCAGGTCCTCTAGAACTTGTGTGGAAGCAAATGTTGAGACCAATAGACCTCTGTCCTATGAGCATCATAGTTATAACTATATAGATGAAAAAAAAACCTGACTGTTTAGTGTTTGAAGTATATCCTTCATTTTATGTAGTGCAAGAGAATGGTAAAATAATTAGGGTTGGAAGGGACTTCTTGTGGTACCCTGCTTCAACCCCTGGCCAGTGCAGGGCAGCTTTGTAGTTAGGTGAAGTTGTTTAGGGTTGTATTTAGCAAATATTTCCAATAGTTGAAAGATTAGTGTTTCCACAGCATCTCTGAGCAACCTGCTCCCATATTTGACCACTACAGCTTGCCTCTTGCATCTTGTCCTTCCACTGTGTACCTCCAAGAGCGTGGTTCATCTGCTCTTTGCTCTCCCGTGAGGTAGTTGAAGGTAGCAGCAACATCTGCCCTTGGCCTTCTCGCAGCTGCGTCAGTCTGCTCTGGCAGGTCTTGTGCTCATCCTTTCGGCTGCTCTTTGTGGTGTATGGCAGTGTACTCAGCTCGGAAAGGGCCATGTGGAGCACTTACATTTCTAGCTTGTCCCTGCTTCCCTTCAAGCTTATCAAATCTTGCCTGTATGTCGAAGATCTGAATGGAGTGTAAATTAATGCAGGGTATTTTATGCCCAAAAATGCACTGGTTGCTGTAAGAGAAGTAGGCTCTCCTTCCAGCAAAGGAGGGTAGGAGTGGCTTTTCTTCCCTCTGGGACATAACCATGGGGTGGATCAGAACGTGTATGTTTGCAGTGCAGGGAAGCTTTGCTCCTTGGGTTGTACATTAGTAGGCCGATGTTCCTTGAGCAGCGTCTCGGCTGCTTGCTCCACGACTTCAGTAACCCCTTACCTTAGGAAGAGTTTCTACCTTGTGAGAAGAGAAGGGAGATGGTTGTGCTTTGCAGTAATCCCCTGTCAGTTGTAATCTGCAGCTTCCCCTCTAAACTGCTCTGAATTTGTGTTGTCTACAGTGTGGAGGAGAACTAGGATTATTATTGTTTTATTTCTCTTTTCCCTTGCTAACAGCTTGGTTGGGATCTTTATTCAAAACAGATCTCTCCTCTGTTAAGTCATTTGCCAAGCAGAAGATTAGGTTTTGAAAACTGGAAGAAAACTATTTCTTGATTCAAGATTTCAGGAAAACCCAAGTTAGGATAAAAGAGTAGCATTAGATAAAAGGGATCTTCGGTTCAGTGAAGTCTGCTCTATTGAAGAGTCACCGTGTGTTTCATCCAGTGGCGAAACTTCTGAAATGATAACAGCTCCACCCAGGAGGTGTTTGCTTTGCATCAAGCGTCTTCTGAATGGAGGAAGTCCTTCACTCCTGAGGCTTTTCTGTGTTAATTTACAAGCTTTTTAAGTTTTAGGAGATAGCAGTCTTCTAAGTCAGGAATAAAAACTCGGCTACTACCAGTAGCTATTTTATGTGCCTGCCACTGTGCGCAAGAACCGGTACAGAACCTGGCAAGGATGCAGCTTGTGTCAGCAGTCTGACTGCCCTTAGCAGGGGAGCACACACTGAGTATCCTCTGAGTATCCCCTTTGCTCATCAGTGAATGTGTATAGCACGTGTGATTTTTAGAGAGTCAGTGCTAAATAAAAAGAAATCAATTCCAAATGCCTTTCTAAAAGGTTACTATCACTGAGTATCCACTGCTCCAACTTCTTATCAGTAGTGCTTTCTGAAGCTGATAAACAATTAAAAACAGACTTGCCAGGGAAGAAATGCAGCCAGAACCCAGCCTCGAGTCACTTTTTTCAAAAGAAATGACAGAAGAACCGGGGAGGAAAGTACTTAAATTCAGAGGGCGTAGAACCAGTGTGAAATTCAACACTGCCTGGCCCGCGGCACTGAGTGCAGCAAGAGTATGTGCCTTGCTTCAGAATCACTCCTGGGGAGCTGCTTACTGTTCCCAGGGTTTTAGCTGTCTGCACACCGAGGACTGAAAAGGATTACAGATGAGACATGATGTGCTGTCTATGTCTTGTTCTATAAACGTGCATATTTTAAGCCGTTAATTGATGAGGGTAGCGAAGCTGGCTTTGCAGCTCTTCAGCCAGCAGAGGCTGTTCTTCCTGGGGGTAAGGAGGCCAGAAGTCTGTTAGAGCTTTTGTTACTCTCTTGGTAGTTGCTGCATTGGTGGTATGTAAGGGTTGTACCTGCTTTAATCTGCACCCGTGTAACTGTGGCTGTGGTGTGGGATCTGGCCGTGGTGTGGGATCTGGCCATGGCGTGGGAGGAAAGGCCGTTGAAGGAGGCACAGCCAGCTCTGAAATCATAGAATGGTTAGGGTTGGAAAGGACCTTAAAGATCATCAAATGTCACCCTGCTTCTTAATTTGACAAGAGGAGTACAGAGTTTTAGGTGTAAGAACTGTAAACCCTGGAGGTGGAGAAGAGGCAGAGAGGAGTTTGTAAAATGAGCCCATTCTTCCTGGTGAGAAGTGTTAAAGCTGATTAAAATATTCTTGGTTTTGCTTAAGGCTTTTTGATAAGTGGAAGGGTCCTCACGCAGTTACCAATGCTGTCCTTAGAGGTGTGGGACTGCACGTTTTCTGTCAAACAACATTGAACATTCAGACAGTCCTCCCCCTTCCCCCTTCTCTCCCGTCTCTTTTATGCAGTTTCACTGGTACGACTCATCTGTTCTGTTCCAGAGTGTGT
The DNA here is from genome assembly GCA_011057875.1 of Pterocles orientalis. Lineage (NCBI taxonomy): Eukaryota > Metazoa > Chordata > Aves > Pterocliformes > Pteroclidae > Pterocles > Pterocles orientalis. The sequence continues at coordinate 140,359 of WKFP01014079.1, forward strand.
TGTGACATCAAGAGCTGCATGAAGAATAGCCAGGATGAAGAGAACAAATCAGTCCAGGCAGAAGTGCAGAAGCGTCAAGAACATAAATGTAATTTGAGGGGTTTTAAAGCGTGGTACGCGTTCTGTGCTGAGGCAGTAGTTTCCTGAACACTTAAATTTTACATTCTGGAAGAAGCCCTCTTGCCATGCTTCTCTTTTGGCTGGCCTGAGTGTTTGGGCACACCAGAGACCTGGGCTGGACGGAAATAAGTATCTCTTTGGCTGGGTGAGTTCTGGCCTGGATTCGTTTCCTGCCCAGTTTGCTGCAGCTGTGGCAATGCTTGTGCTAACACAAGGAATAGTTGGGGTGAGGTGGGTGGGAATGAGTGGGCAGTTTAAGGGCAGGGATGGCTTATCTGGCAGAGGTAGCGTGTTTGAAATTGGGGCCTTACTCCTGGTGGAAAGGTGTTTTTTTTTCCTCTAAGGTCAAGTGCCTTTGTGGGAATTTTATTTTTTTGCTTCATGTGCTTTGAAGGTTTATTGTAAAAGTACTTCTAGAGTTTGGCATATAATGATACTTGAAACACGAGTCCAAATGAAAAAGATGTCTAAAATGAATTAAACCACTTAAAACTTCAGCGTGAGGACCACTGTCTAGGGTTCACCTGGGTTTAATTCTGTTTACATCTGTTCCAACATACTAATTCAGATGAACTTTTTTGCAATCTGTGATTCAAAAGCAAGGATGACTTAATTTAGGCTCCAGGAGTTGGTCTTGTCCACCACCCTTCTGCTATAAGCATTTTCAAAACTCTCCTGGAATTTCCTGTCCCTGCTGCAGCAGCAGTAAAGCGCACCTCTCCATCTGGCAGCCTGACATTAAGCTAACTAGCACTGACTTTAGTTTTCCTCACATGCAGCAGGGTGTAATTTGCGAGGTGACTAATGGTTAGTGCACGGGCAGCTGTTGTTGGTGGGGTGGGACCCATGGTACCGTCCCACGGATGAGCGCTTCCTGCTCCTCTGATTTGAAGCCTCAGTTCCCTTGTCCAGGCAGAGTGTCACTAATTAATGAGTTCGTGGGCAAAGATAAAAGGAATAGCTGTTCCCTAAAAGTTTGTTCTCGGATATTTGTTCATCTAGATGAAGCCTGATAGGAAAACAAGATCCAAATGCTTGTACCTTATGATGAAGTCTCCAGAATGCCATGGAACTTGTTGCGCTGGTTTCTTTTTCAGGTGTGGTAGTGTCTGGTGTTGCTGTTTTATCATCATGCAGCACTACTGCATCAGATGGCCAAAGAATCCTGCTCTGGTCTGGCTGATCTTGAAGAAAGGGTTTTTTTGTTTTGTTTTGTTTTTTCCCTGTTAGCAGTTTGCTAATAGCCTGAGTGAAAGCCTATGTTAGTGTGAGGGGGGGAAAAATGACCACAAATACTTGTTGATTGAATTATTAACCTTTTCCAGTATCTACCTCTAATATTAGACTTTACTTTGCATGGAAATGGGTCTTACAGGATGTTTTAACATGAAATATTTTTCCAGTGTTCTCAGTTTATTACCTTCAAGTATTCCAGTGGTCTTCTGTGAGCTCCTTCATCACTTTTATATTATGAAGAACTGCAAAAGGGAGGGGCTGCTTAGTTTTATGATCCAGCATCAGCTGAAAATGAATTCCTCTGTGACTGCTGCTTCTGAAGTGTAAATCTTTGTGTGTTTTGCACCTGGTAAAATTGCATGTTTGTCCTTCTGAAACGAGCTGTCATGTTAGCAAAACAGAATACCCTTCTTGATATATTAGAGAGGGAAACATTTTAAAAAAAATGGTTGATATGGAAATGTTTTATTTGCATTTCCCCACTTTCATTACAGAATTCTGTGTGTGTCTGAAGAACTAGAGTCATCTAGTGAGACTGCACTAGCAGTTGTTGGAAGAAATAGGCAAAATTTAAAAGGAAGATCTAAAAGAATGATAGGAATGGAAGGAGAGATTAGGGAAGAATGGGACAAGGTTTAAGAACAAGAGTATTTACTAAAATTGTCCCTGCTACATAGAATCACAGAATGGTTTGGGTTGGAAAGGACCTTGAAGATCATCAAGTTCCAACCCCCCTGCCATGGGTAGGGACACCCTCCACTAGCCCAGGTTGCCCAAAGCCTCATCCAGCCTGGCCTTGAACCCCTCCAGGGATGGGGCATCCACAGCTTCCCTGGGCAACCTGTTCCAATTCTCAATAGAATTTTAATTCTCCAAATCTAAAGGAAGAACAAGGGAAAAAATTGTATTTCCAGAGGTAAAGCTGAAATGCTTTCACCAGACTGCTTTCTTCGTGATGGCTTAGCACATCAAGTGAAATGATACAGCCCAAGTGACACGTACATGTGTGGGATTTGTTGTCAGTAACTGAAGAGATTTTTTTTTTTTTTTAGTTATTGTTTTTTTAACTCTTCACAACACAAATTTCAAGCAGTCGTTATAATTATGCTTTCCTCTGCGTTGTAGGCTGCAACTTGTTACGGCAGGATTAGCGGTGTCAGTTCTGGAGGAGCCGTGATTCCGGGGCCCTTTGCCCCTGTCGGGTACAAGGATTGAGAAGGAGCTTGTTCTGCAAACAGCTGAGGAAAGAGACGGAATTGAGTCTCCTTCTGTCTTGCTGGAGGACTCTTTCTATACGCCCCCTGTTTTCATGTCTTGTATGTGTCTTCCCCTGAGTTCTTGATCAAAAGTAACAGGTTAACTTTATCACGGGTAATTGCAGAAAATCACAGGTGTGTGCTACTCGCTGACTGAAAAATAGGGGTCAGGGCTGACTGAGGGTTCTCATCGCTTTGAATTATTTCATGAGACTTGATGAATGTTTGAGAGAGCTCTGCTAAGGTCCCTGGGCAAGAGCAGCAGCTGAGAAAATTACCTTTTGTAGGTTACAGAAGGAGAGGAAAAAAACCTGGGGGGAGACTGACTGGAGGTAGTTGTAGAAATGTCAGGGGATGCGTTTTTAATTCTAATTCTGCACCAAGCTAGCTGTGGGTTACGAATGTCCTGTAGCCAAGGAGATGGCTTGGCTGTGCTCTGGGGAGTTCACAGGGGTAAGGGGGGAAGATGACTTCTGATACCATCTGGCCCAAAGTGTGCTACCTTCACCTAAGTGTGAGTGAAAGGTCACTTTGGTTTGCAATTAACAACTAATTGGATAACATAGTAGTGTGTGGGTTTGATCACACCATTTAGCTCTTGACTTTAAACAGGAAGGTGCCCACAAACTGGCTGTGACCCAGAGGGCTGCGGCATGCTTGAGAGAAAGCAGCTTCACTGGAGTGTGTGCTCTGTGGATGGCACCAAGCGGAGGGACGCGGCTCAGCGCAGCCACCTAGCTTCTGGGATGCCAGGATCTTGGGGCTGTGGTTTGCTGGAGAGCTTTCAGCTGGCACTGCTGCTTACCGTGGCCTTGGGACTCTACTCACTAACCTCTGCCTGCCCAAGTGTTTGTGTGGGGAATCGGATTGGCAACTGTTACGTTCAAACATCATTTTAGCTGACTTTCCCTGCGTTAGTTTTCATCTGGAATTAGTTCTTGATCAGGCTCATTGTGGTGAGTGAATTATTCTGACAGTGCAAGGGAAGGGAAAAGGTGAGAGCAGCTCTTCTGGCAGCAGTGCTGTTTTCTTCTCTCGCAGGGATTATGAAACCATTGTGCAAGTTAGGGATCTGGTCTCCTGTCTGGTTAATGGGGAGAAAGGTGGGTTCCTCTAGATGGTAATTTAGTGTAGGGATCCACTTAACAGCTTTGAGTCACTCTCTGGAAGAATGTCCTCTTCTCCCTGCCCTGTTTAGGGAGGCCAGCCCTCCAGCACAGACACCTGGGTTAGGTAACCGCCAGCAGGACTTCAGAGCCTGCCTAAGCTGTCTGTCTGCATCCGATCCCTTTGCGGGGTCAGCACCAGGAAACCATCCTTCTACAGCTCTGTGTTTGCAATTGCAGCTGTCATTCCTGTAGCTTTTTTTTACAGATTTCTTGGGGCCTCTTGACGTTGACAGGCCCCTTTTCGTACACAGAAAGCACAAGCGTTTATTAACCCATGGTGATGTTCTGTTGCTCTTCTGTTCAAGCTTTCCTGCTTTTGCTTTTACTTTTCCTTACTCTCTCTGAGATGCTAAAATATTTCTTAAAGTAATTGCCTAATAGTGAATTAATGAGACTGCCAACTTGTTTGTTTGGTTTTTTTTCATTTAAAGCTGTAGATGTTTGTGAAGTAGTCTAGTTGGGGGGTTTTTTTCGGTGCCAGTGTTGTAAGTGGGAAAGAGAAAATGAGAAAACATCTGGAGATGGGTGTAGCAGTCATAATCAGTGGATAGGGAATTTAATGCAGTAGGCAAACAAAAGCTTTTAAGTTTCCAGCATGAAGAAATTTCCTTAATAAAGGAAAGTTACCCAACTTTCTGGTTTCTGCTGTTCGTAGTAAATATTTAATGTTTTGCCTGTGATAGCACCTTGAAAATATCCTCTCCCAAGCTGTTCACGAGATGCTCTCTGTTCCTTAAAGTTTTGTCAGCTTTGTCACGTAGTTTCACGTTCCTAGGCTTCTCTTTGAAATAAAAGAGAGGATAAAGTTGGTTCCCTCTTTTGCCTGTTCCTAAAGAATTCAACACAAGATTCTTAAGCTTTTGTACAACTTTTGTTTGTAATTGGATGCTTAAGTAACTCCACCACTATTAATCTTCTGTATTTCTGTTGGCAAATAGCAACAGGAATGGACAAGAGTCTCTTATGAAATTTCAGTCTCTATATAGTCTAAGTTCTGGAGGACCCGTGGGCTTTCAGCGCAGCTGGCCTGTTTGGATCCAGCTGAGCCTCTTGAGTGTCGTACCATGGCTGAACTCTTCTAGAACCACCTTGAGTTCAAAAGCTACGTAACTATGTTTGGAAAGTGCTGAACCCAAACTAGCAAACTTTTCTTGGCGGTGCGTGGCCCTACACAGAGCTCTTCGAGAATTTTCCTGCCACTTCCCACTTGTGTCAGGATTTTTTGGTTCTTGTGGCACATGGTGGAGAACAAGAATTGGCATGCTTTTAAAGCGAGAGAGGGAGTCTTGAGGAGAGGCTGCACGTGCACCTAGTTCATCTTCTGGATTTGTTATCTGTGTAGGGGTACTGCTGATATGCCCGAGAGACTGGGAGCGGTTGTAGTGAATAGCGAGTAAGAGCAGCGCTAGGAAAGGCTGTACTTGGTGCTTTGTGGTTTATACGTCTCTGTTAGCTTTAGAAAATGTTCCGTTCATGCCATGTTCTTCTCAGGGAAGCTCTGCTGGAGGAAATGCAGAGGCTGCCTACCTGTTAACTGTGTTATCTTTGCCTGTGCTCAGTGGGAGGCTTTTCAGAAGGAAGATAGGGCTAGTTTTTCATGGGGAAGGGGAATGGCCAAGCACTCCTGCAATTACTTTGCATCTGCCAGTGTCCTTGAATTCTTAAATAGACGTACGTATTGAATGCAAGCAGGAAAAAAAGAAAAAAATGCCCACTTGTCCATAAACCGCGTTGGGTACACTTCTTAAAAATCTTTCTCTTACTTCAGGTAGCAGAAATATCGCATAACTGTAGACCCTTAGGTGAAGTTTTTGCTTATTCTTGTTTCAGCTTTCACCAGGTCACGGGGTACGCAGGAGAAGCGTCAGTCTCCCATGTGTTGCCATAATGCTTTATTTCCCCTCCCGTATCAGCTGTTAACAAGTGGCTGATCCGTAAGTGTCAAAAGCCGTGGCAGGTTTGGAGGGAGATGTGAATGTACACTGACTTGTTTGCACTAGCATAGCTGCTGATATTTTCATTTTTTAATGAATGCCAACAATTTATCCACAGCTAGGATTTGGCTTCATTGTTTCTATTGATTTTTTTTGTATGTTTTTTTCCTTAAGTGAACTGTATATTACAGCACTAAATCTACTTTTCATTTGCTTTGAATATTCCACAGTTTTTAATGTGACTGTGCTTTGTTTGGCAATAAATAAATATTTTGCTGTTATTTGGTCCATGTAACTTGATGCAGTTCAGGGTTTGGTTTTGGCAAATGCCTTTTTGTGACAGTGTCTTTATTACAAATAACCTAGCTAGGAAAACATCCAATGGCACTAGCTGTCTTAATATATAAACATCTGTCTCTGGGTTTGTGCTGTCTGCTCTGACATGTATGGCAGGTTGTCCCTGATGCTTCTACAGTTCAGATTTTGTAGGATCGCATTAAATGAATGTCATGTGTCTCGGGTTTTTTTTGTTGATGGTGGTGAGTTTCGTCAGCCTTGCTGTACTGAAGCAAGTGTGAGGCTTTCGGAAGGGACCTAGAATGGCCAAATGTCGTGTTGCGGGTTGGCTGAGACTTTCTCCTGTGCTGCGGTCAGTAGGGCTGGTTGGCTTTAAATTACTTTCTGTCCAACAGCCTTTTGATGTCTTTCATTGGAATAAGATGTCTGTCGTATCAAGTGCATACCCATCTTATTTCTGGTTGTCTCGGTTTTTCAGTCAAGCTGCCTGTGGGTTGTTTGAGAAACACTAGGGCTGTTGTTTGGACGGCACAGCTTTTTACCTGGCGAAGTGGATTGCAAACAGTGCGTTTGAGCTGTTTGGTGACGCAGTGTCTCGGTGGAGTTGGTCGAGCCTGTTGAGCCAGCGTGTGTGTAAAGACCAGCTTGAGCTGTTACTCAGGAGTTGTGTTACTTGTTGATGTCGGATGTTCTTTGGTCCTTCCTTGGTCATTCTCCTTCTTCTGGAAGTTTTTCTCTTTCAGTTTTTTTCAACCTTGATTTACTAAATCATCTTCTGTTAACCTGCTGCTTTATTTTCCTTTTAGATTCAGTCAGTGTGGAGCTGAGCTATTGGTGTAAGGTGCAGTAGCTGGTAGGAAGAGAGCTGAAGATAAAAGCCAGAAACAAAGGGTTGGGAGAATGGTAAGACAAGATATGTTCAGCAGGTGTTCTGCTACAACAGTCTTAGTTACAGTAAAAGACATGTCTTCTCTGAAATATTGGAAACTTCTTCTCACAACTTGGCTGAGATTTTTTAGGACTGTAAAAGGTTGAGGAAGGTCTGCTTCTGTTAAAATTATTGGAAATGGAAAATCCACAGCAAGCTGCAGGGTCACATCCAGTGAGTTTATGGTATCTTCTGGGGACTCTTTCAATAAATATAAAACTTTCCTCTAAAATCCTCTTTGTGAAAAAGGAGGATTAAGTTTAAAAAAGAGAGAAAGGACAAACACTAGCAAATGCTTTAAGACAGAATGATTGAGAAGTGAAATGGACAGGCAGCGCAGAGCTCCCCACAGCAGAGAACTTCTTTAATAGGAAAGAGCCCATCCATTTTGCCTAGCTCCCTCTCCTCTTTTGGTTTAGAGGCCATCCTCTGTCCCCCCTGGTTGCAGAAGTATTTTAATTTGAAATAAATGGGAAGAAATCTCAGCAGCGGGACAAGGGTTTTTTGAGCAGGCCAATGCATCAACCGAGAGTCCTGTACATTCCTGTATTTTCCTGGTACGTTGTTAATACAACCTGGAGTGGTTTCTAGTTTTCTCTAAAATACTATAACATTTCCCTTGCTGTCAAGTGCCTGGTTTAAAGACGGTAATTTTCAAATTAATTTGCTGAGAGGAGCAGACCGTAGCGCGTAGCAGGCAGGAGGAAGCGCTCAGCCGTGTGCGAAGCGCGGGAGCTCCGAGGCTGTTGCAGTGCGATCGCTTGCCGCTGGAGGACAGCCGTGCCTCGCCGCCCGCCACTCCGGGCTGCTGCTGCGCAGGAGGAGCGTGCCGGTAGCGACAGGTAACTCTGGGGCAAGAGAGAGGAGTCTGAAATTGGAGGGGAGCTGGAAGAAATAGGAGTGTCTTAATGTCCTGGTTTCAGTTACTGGATGGTTGTAAGAGTCGTTCCGCTTACTTCACACAAGTGCTCAGTCCTCATGGTGAGCATCCTTTGAGCAAAGTCTTGCCTGGAAGCGTGTGTTTGGTCTCGGTGTAAGCCTGTGTTCCTAGGCTGGCAGACCTTCCTGCCAGTGTGAGCCTTATGCCAGAGTCTTCACATACGAGTTCCTTGGTGGACAGAGGATTTTCTCGTGTGCAGGTCTGGGAGGGGAGGCTTTCCTGCCACTCCTGGAGGACCTGCTACTGCGGGACACTAGAGGACACTGGCAGATCTCAGCCTGCTGGCTTGCTTTCAGGTGACTTAGCAGTCTTGTTACCGACTCTGATATTGGCAGTTAACGTGCAGGTGCCTATGAAAGCCCCACCTGAGCCACCCAGCGCTGTGTGTGTGTGTCAGGGTCACTGCCCTCTGCTCTGTTCCTCTACAAGGCACCACGATGGAATTGCATTAGCTCTGCAGATGGGCTTTAGCCATTTTTTCCCTCCATCTTAAATCTTTTGTGGTTAGTCCCTCGGCCATTTACCACATTCTTTAAACTAAGAGAGGGGAGATTTAGGTTGGATGTTAAGCGGAAATTTTTCACGTAGAGGGTAGTGAGGCAGTGGCCCAGGTTGCCCAGAGAAGCTGTGGATGCCCCATCCCTGGAGGGGTTCAAGGCCAGGCTGGATGAGGCTTTGGGCAACCTGGGCTAGTGGGAGGTGTCCCTGCCCATGGCAGGGGGGTTGGAACTAGATGATCTTTAAGGTCCTTTTCAACCCAGGCCATTCTATGATTCTGTGATTCTTGTATCTTGTTTAGCTCTGTCCTTTCTTTTCTTGTTCAGAAACTTTTGGTCACCTGAACAGGCTTTTCCTTCTCTCTCTTTCTCTCTTCAAACACTTGAAATAATTGCAAAACAGTTTGCTCCGATTGTTTCGCAGTTGCTCTAGACCAAAGACCAGCGCTCCGTTCTGATCGCCCGCCTGCTGGCTGGTGTTAGGTTCTTGGATCATCCTGTGCGCTTCAGCTGTTTGTCCATATGGATTTGCTCCGACTTGAAAAGCTGCTGGGCGGTAAAGGGGAGGAGAGGCCAGCTCCCTGCAGGGAGTGCACATGAAGCCATATGTCAGGATTTCTGGGTGTCTGGTGCCCTCTGGAGACTGCTGCTGCCCACGATTTTGTGAGAATCCAGCCTGTCCCCAGTCTGAAGAACAACGTGAACTGTATTGTTCTCACAACAGAAGTGGAGGATACTAGAAGAGGCAGGAGAGTAAAAGCAAGGGCTCTCTAAAAATAGTGACAGTTACATGTCTTGTCATTCTTAAAGCTAATGAAGACTGGCGGCCGTGTTTCATGTTTGTGTATTTCAAAAATGAGTATGCAAGATTATGTGTAGCTATTTGAAAGTAGTGTGATGTGAGATTTAAGCGTTGAGTTGACAAGACAGGTTAAATGGGTTCCTGGTCCGAGGCCAGTCGATCTAATAGGACAGTGTGGAAGTCTCGTACTAAACCTGGAACCTCATCGCAGGCATTGTAAGGAAACTGGCATTTTTCTTACCTGCTTCAGCAGTAAGATTGACCTTGGTACCTTTTTAACCCTGAGGTGTGAGGGGTATAATGCTTTTGTTTTTCCCAAGTAAACACCTGAAACAGAAGCAGACTTCAAAAATATTCCTTTACTACAATTTTTATTATTTTTATTTGGGGAAAAAGACATAGCTGCAAAATGATAAATTCTTTTAGCTATTATTACTCTTGAAACAACCTTCCTGCAGAGTCGGAGTACAGGAATGTCACATTTCACCCTGAGTGAAGACTGCTGGGTGGCTTGAGGAAGAAGAAAACTCACTAGTATGTCTGCAGCTATTGTCAGAGTTACCCTTGAGGCCCACCAAAATGCCACGCTTCGGTATTGTTTATGACTGTGTGGATAGATTTAACCCAGATATCGTGAGAAATCATGAGAGTTCCTCAGGTCTGAGTCCACATCATTGAAACTGAAGTAGAATTTTGCCTGAGCCTTGTCAGCCTGCTGTGGCTCGAAAAGGACACGGTGCATCATCCCCTGCCCGGAGCAGGAGTTGAACCGCAGGCTGCTTGTGAGGAAATAGGCTTGACTAACTCGATTGTGCCCTCTTTATTTTTGTTGTTAGGAAATACATACAGGAAATAGCAGTTGTTTGACATGAAGCAGTAAGATTTGAGTTCTTGCACTCGGTTGGTAGTGCTTTTTCCTCTGGAGAAGTTCTGCAGTTCTCAAATTCTTTAAAATTGGTTTTTGACTTTTTAACAGTCTGGTGTTTTTGTGCCCTTAAAATTTATAGCTGAAAACTGCCTCTGGTATTGCTGAGCTGTGTGAAGTGCCTAACCAAGCTCAGTAAGGAATAACACTGCTGTACTGTGGGATTTGCGGTCTTTGAGAAACGGGAACACACATATCGCTTAATCTCTCCTCCTTGCTTTCCTTCCTTTCCAAGAAACCGGTGCAGTTGTCTCATTTCAGGCAGCATTCTGTGATTGCATTGGTTTATGGTGGGTGGCAGTACCCTCTGGGAGACCTGCAGTTCTCAAATCCTGTTTTTTGAATATGATTGCAGTCATGTTGCTGCTGTTGAGAGGGTTGTTTTCAGATCGGCCACTTTTCCTTCTGCGGGGGGTTTGTGCAGTTGTTAAAGTACGTTGGATGGGGTGCAGCATTCATGCTCTTGTTTTTCCAACAGGAAGGTGAAATGGAAGGTGAGGCGGTGGAAGCTATTGTGGAGGAATCGGAAACTTTTATTAAGGGAAAAGAGAGAAAAACCTATCAAAGACGCCGTGAAGGTGGGCAGGAGGACGATGCTTGTCATATACCACCAAACCAAGCCGATGGAGGCGAAGTCGTGCAGGATGTCAACAGTGGTGTGCAGATGGTGATGATGGAACAGCTGGATCCAACTCTTCTCCAGATGAAGACTGAAGTAATGGAAGGTGCGGTGCCGCAAGAAGCAGAGGCTACGGTGGATGACACGCAGATCATAACTCTTCAGGTTGTTAATATGGAAGAGCAGCCTATAAACCTTGGTGAGCTTCAGCTGGTCCAAGTACCTGTACCAGTGACTGTACCTGTTGCCACCACATCTGTGGAAGAGCTTCAGGGAGCTTATGAAAATGAGGTTTCCAAAGGAGGCCTGCAAGAGGGAGAGCCCATGATCTGCCACACCCTCCCTTTACCAGAAGGCTTCCAGGTGGTGAAAGTGGGTGCGAATGGTGAGGTGGAGACACTGGAACAAGGTGAACTTCAGCCACAGGAAGATCCCAATTGGCAAAAAGATCCAGACTATCAGCCACCAGCCAAAAAAACAAAGAAAAACAAAAAGAGTAAGCTTCGCTACACCGAGGAAGGCAAAGATGTGGATGTCTCTGTGTATGACTTCGAAGAGGAGCAGCAGGAAGGTTTGTTGTCGGAGGTCAATGCAGAAAAGGTGGTGGGCAATATGAAGCCACCTAAACCAACAAAAATTAAAAAGAAAGGTAAGCTCCCCATCTACAAGTGGATTTTGAAAATGTATTTGTTATGGTGGGACCTTGCGGTATGACTGAAGTGACCGAGTAGGTACAAGTGGGAGTAAAGCAGATGTGCCCAGTGTCAGTTAGGCTTTATGTAAGAGCGCTCGGCTCTGTTTCTTGGGCAAACCTCCCCTTTCCTCCATCTAGGCTATCAAGGAGCTCGTTTTCCTCAAGCATGATGCTGTAGCATTAGTATTCCCATATAACTACAGTTGAAAAGGTTCTTCTCTTTGCTCGAGTGCATATGTAAGAGGTTGTGTACACGTGGTTTCCATGAGGGACTAACGTATAATTAGTTCTGTGGGTTTTTCCTAACCGATTGCTAGGTAGGGTGGATGCTGCAAAATACAGCAGTAGGTATGTTTGATTTTTTTTAAACTGTAAATGGAGGAACCCTTTTTAGAGTGGAGAAGGAACACTGAGTGCTAGTGTGCTAATGAAAACTGAAGCCAAGCCAGCCACAAGCACCGCCTGTTCCTAAGGTTGTGCAGTTGGATTTAATGGTACATGATGGTTCCTTGTAGTAGTTACGCCTCCAAGAATCTTTCCTTTTCCCTGATGATCTTTTGTGTTACGCAGTAAACCACAGTACTGTCAAGAGTAAAGATGATTTCCTTCATGGCTAGGTGTGAAGAAGACATTCCAGTGTGAACTGTGCAGTTACACTTGCCCGCGTCGTTCCAACTTGGACCGCCACATGAAAAGCCACACCGATGAAAGGCCACACAAGTGCCATCTCTGTGGCAGGGCTTTCCGGACAGTCACGTTGCTGAGGAACCACCTCAACACTCACACAGGTACTCTGGCTTTTGCGTACGTTGTTTTTGGAGGATCTGCTCTATCTTTAGAACAGGTAGAAAAACAAGGTGAATCTACCTTGAGTCCAATTCCACTTAGAGAAGAAGCAAAAAGGAAGAGAGTGCAGTGCCGCTGTTCATTTCTCATTTGAACATAGCAAAACAAACAAAAACCCACCCAAAAACCCCAACACAACAAAAATCAAAGCCTGAGGAACAGATTATGAACTGGACCAATAAAACTTATGGCTAGGAACTGTTGCACGCTTCTGTTCCCCTGTTGTAAGTTTCTGGTATAGAACTACAGGTGACTGGACTGTCGTTAAGCTTTTTGTGAGCTTTCTGCCAAAAAAAAATGTCATATCCCCTGTGTTCTCTGCCCACCTACATAGGTCACACTGAATTGTTTGAAATTTGTAAATAACCCAGTGATACAAAAATACAGGAGTTTGTTTCCTCATGGAAAGGAAATTCTGTAAGATCTTCAGTCCGTTAGTTATGTATACGAAAGTTGTGGCTGCTGTGGACTGCTTGCTGCTCCAATTTCATCTTCCAGAACATGAAAGCAATGTTATTAACTCACATTTAAAAAAAAAAAAAAGCTGTCTCATGTTTTCTTTTGCCACTCAGTCTGAATGTCATCATCTTCCTGTTTTGCTGCAAACGATTAGGTACTCGCCCTCACAAGTGCCCAGACTGCGACATGGCCTTTGTGACCAGTGGAGAGTTGGTTCGGCATCGCCGCTACAAACATACCCATGAGAAACCATTCAAATGTTCCATGTGTGATTATGCCAGTGTGGAGGTATGTTAGTTAATTGTTACAGCACGGAGTACTTCCGTGTATGCTTCGAAGCCGGCTCACCATCTGTTATAAGCTCTGTTCTTAGGCATTTCCTCTTTGGCCATTTGTTTCAAAGTCTCTGAGCAAAAAAAGTTTTAGAAATCAAGTCTGCTCTTGGAAGCGAATCATGGGGTTTCCTCAGCTAATGAGAAAACAGTTGGAGAGCATTTATGCACAGAAATCCTAGGTGATACCCGTTTCCTCTTTGGAGACAGCAGTTGTCATTGTTTCTTAAACCATTTGGCCTTTAAGATGATGCTAGGAATTGTAGCGTGCTCAGTGTTGAAGGAGGCAGCCTTCCCCTGCTGCAGCAGGATGTACTTCAGAGGTGGCCTTTCATTTGAGAAAGGCTCGTTCTGTGCGTTAACTGTTTACGCCGTTAAGGTGACTATAGCCAGAACTAACGAGCCTTTGCTTCAACACTGATGAAAAGCAGCTTTGCTGATATCGGGTGATTGATTTGCTCAAGTAAATGAACCTTTCCTGAATGCTCTCCCCCATGCAGTATTGTTCCCTATGCTACAGGGCAGCTTTCTTATTTTGTAGGAGATTTGAGCGAGATGATGAGCGACATCACTTTTTAAAAAACGGGATGTCTGCGGTGGGGAGGGGCTGAGTAGGGGCTTTGGGCTTTTTCCTTCCCATGCTGGCTGCAGTGCTGTAATTCCAGGCCCTGTGGTCTGAGTGTTGAATAAATTGTGTTGCAGTGGTTTTCGTAGTATGAATTAGGAAAGAATAACCAACTTGGTCCTTCTGTGAGCTCCTACTGTGCTTTGTAGATGTAGGTTGGTGGTTAAGCAGCGTGGTCGTCTCTGAGCAGAAAATGCCTTCGCATTTGTGTTCATGCTGATCTTTATTTAAGCTGGGTTCACGCTTTCTAGATGAGAGCAGGAGAGGAAAGGAATTAAGTCATCTTGTTGATCATAAAAACGATAAAATCTAGTCCTAGCAAGAACTTGATTTGCCTTATCCCTCTCAAAGTAACTGGAGAGGACCCAAGAAAGCTCCTTGTGAAGAAAATAGCGCTGTACAGGGGATACAGGGGACACTAACCCCTGCAGTGTTCCTCGGGTGCACGCTTGCACACTTTCCTGTGTCTCTCCAGACTACTTCCAAATTTCAGCATGTCTTCAGATGCCGAGATGGTTGATAACAGTGAGGTGAGCACAAGAGTTTGAATCAGGCTGTGCTGGACGTGGGGACAGGCATCAGGCGAGACTGGGAGCACGGCTGGGAGGTGAAGTGGAGCAGGCAGGAATGTGGCTACCTCCGGTGTAAAAAGTGGCATTGAAACGTGTTTGTTTGGCTTAGTGGAGAGAGAAAAACAGACTGCATTAAACTCTACACTGATTCCTTGTACTTTTGGCAATCTGACCTGCTCATCTATGCTAACTTCAGTCTTGCTCTTGACTTCCAGGTTAGCAAATTGAAACGCCACATTCGTTCTCACACTGGAGAGCGTCCGTTCCAGTGCAGCTTGTGCAGCTATGCCAGCAGGGATACCTACAAACTGAAGAGGCACATGAGGACCCACTCCGGTATTCATGCCATGGGCTTTTAGCGTTGTTTTTGTTCTAGTGTCAGAGTGCTGAGACTGTGCACAAGGTGTACTAACGCTTTTGAGGAACACTACAAAATAAATACTGTTTCAGAGTTCAATATAAAACCTTTTTATAGAAGTCTGTAGCCGAAAAGAACGCACCATGATTTGTGAGCGCTAGTAAATTCATAACCAGTAATTACTGCACTGAGAGGTGAATGTGGAGGATTCTGGTTTCCAGTTTGACTGTGAGGTGATAAAATACAGGTGCTTCTTTTACTATGAACAGAAGAAACTTGTTCTGTTATCAGTGTTCCACTTCCAGTTGAACTTTCTAGGCGTTTACAGTTTCATGGTTGATTGTAGTTGCAAAAGCATTTCATGCATGTAGTTCACAAAGATCCTAATTTTTTTCTTCAATAGGAGTAACCATTTTTTAGCACAGAATGTTGCTGGAGTGCTAAGTTAATCATATTGCTAAAATTGGAGGAAAAAAAATGCTCTTGTGTGTACACATGAGCATTCAGAACCCACAGCCCCAAGAAATCTTACACCACTTGCTGTCTGCTGGCAGCCTACGTGTAGGTCTCCCGTGCATTTCTCAGAGTAAGGATAATAACTGAACTCATTTGCTTAAGGGTTGAACTCAAATCTCTTTGTAGAAAGATGCATCCTGGAGCTAAAAGTTCTCAAGAAAGAGACATGATTGAGCTCTTTCTAGAGTTACTGTTTCTGTCAGCTAGCTGTCCGTTGCAAGTTTCTGGGAGGCTGTTTTGTTTGAGGCCTCTTGGTGAGATTTCTTTTTAATAAAAGTACTTGTGCTATTTTTTTTCCTTCTGCTGCTGTAGGAGAGAAGCCATATGAATGTTACATCTGCCATGCTCGCTTCACTCAGAGTGGTACCATGAAGATGCACATTTTGCAGAAGCACACGGAGAATGTGGCCAAATTTCACTGTCCTCACTGTGATACTGTTATAGCAAGAAAGAGTGACCTGGGTATGTATCGCACAAAAGCAGCCATTTGGTGAAGATTCTGCAAAACACTTCCCAGAATTCGAGTTCGCATAACCCAACTGCTGTCTTTTTTTTTTTTTTTTTTTTAACGTAATACTTCTGGCAGCTGCACAACATGAAGCACAGGCTTAGATGTGTGGCTGGTAATACTTTTAGCTTATAACAGCTGCTTTTCAGTTTCTTTTCATTATTTGAAAATGTAGCATGTTTTCCAAGCATACAAGGGAAGTTAGGGTTTTCAGGGCCGTAGACGCAAGGCATTTATTGAACGTGAACTGAGATTGCAACTGTGTCCAGATTGCAGTCTGAAAAACCAAAAGATCGCTTGGCTTGACCTCC
This sequence comes from Pterocles orientalis, assembly GCA_011057875.1. Lineage (NCBI taxonomy): Eukaryota > Metazoa > Chordata > Aves > Pterocliformes > Pteroclidae > Pterocles > Pterocles orientalis. Next base: position 156,303 of record WKFP01014079.1, read on the forward strand.
TGCACGTTGGAGGCCATTATGTTTCATGCAGAGAGATTTTCACCAAGCTAAAAGGTTTGAATTAGACCAAATAGGTGAATTTTCCAGGATGTGGAGCTGTGTGCTGCATACAGGGTGTGGGAGAGAGAGACTGAGTTGTCACAAAAGCCCCGAGTCCTTGCAGTAGGAGAGTCTTGAGTGTGATTCCGGCAGGCAAGCTCTCTTATGTTCTGCAAGAAGGTGAAAAATGATGTCATGCCCAGAGCATCTGAGGAGAGGGAAAAAGCCACAATTTAGCAGAACTTCCTGTCTATGAGCAGAATATCACCCAAGTAGTGGGAAGGCAGGCTCCCTTCCAGTAAGACAGGCATGAAGAGGCAGTTGGAGAGGATGGCAGTCAGTTGATGTCGGGAGCAAACGAGCTGATGTACAACAGAGGAAAGCTGATGTTAGCTATGAAGAATTTTTAGTTCTAATAATGCTTTAGTCTACCCGAAGCTACCTTGTGCAGCTGTGCTCTGTTCTTAGCTGGAGGATTTTAAAGAAGGGACTGAAACCTCTGGGGGGGATTATCTTCTGGTATCCCTTTTGCCTTCTAGCCCTGTCACTCTGACTTCTAATCCTGCAGAAAATCCTGTTTCCCCAAGTCTATTACCTGGCTTCTGGCTGTATCCAGGCAATTCGGAGTAGTCCTAAACGTAACAGTCGCCGAGACACGCTGGGTTATCAATCAAATGCGGGTGTACTGTATCGGCACAGGTTGCTCCTGATAACCACATCTAGAATTGTGTGCCAAAACTTGATGGGAGTTTTTCTGCAAGACATTTCTGTGTAGAAATTGTTCCGGTTGCTTTTAATTACAAGTCTTTTAGGTTTATAGTTGAATCCTAAATTGACTATTTCACTTTTTTGGCTTGAGCTGAAGGGCGTGTGGAGGGAAGGACGCTAAGGGACTGTAGGCTAGCCTTCCTGCTTGCAAAGCCGTGGCGGGTAACCTCCCGTCCTTTTCCTCCTAGGTGTCCATTTGCGAAAGCAGCATTCCTACATCGAACAGGGCAAGAAGTGTCGCTACTGTGACGCTGTGTTTCATGAGCGATATGCCCTCATACAGCATCAAAAGTCCCACAAGAACGAGAAGCGCTTCAAGTGTGACCAGTGTGATTATGCATGCAGACAGGTAAGCTGGTGGGACTGGCACCGCTCGTGAGTGTTACAGCAGGAGCTAAAGCTATGGGGTGGAAATCTTAGCTGTTAAGATGAAATTAGCTCTCTAAGTCTTTTGCAGGGTGTGAAGGACAGTTCAGTTGGCCTTTGCTTCTTGATAGCGTAGCGCTCCCCTGCAGAGATTACCTTTGAAGTCACACCCCTGATCTGTCTGGTGACAAAGGGATAAAGGTCCTCATAGGATGGAAGTAGCTAGGAATGAATATGCTGTCAGTCAAGATGTTCTCTGTTCTCGCGGAATTGTCCTTTGCTTGATACTAAGGATGAAGTTTTGTCCTCCTTTTAGCTGAAAATTCGCTCTTCTGTGTCCGCATGCCTGAGTTCTCGATTTACTTTTCCTGTCTCACTTGTCCCTGTCCAGGAGCGGCACATGGTCATGCACAAACGGACCCATACTGGAGAAAAGCCTTATGCCTGTAGCCATTGTGATAAAACCTTCCGCCAGAAACAGCTCCTCGATATGCACTTCAAACGATACCACGATCCCAACTTTGTCCCTGCTGCCTTTGTCTGTTCCAAGTGTGGCAAGACATTCACTCGCAGGGTAAGGGACTATAGCGTTTGGAACTGTGAGGTTTTGGGGGTGGAATGAGGCTTTTAGCCAAGGGGAGGGGAACAGGTTTACCCCAAAGGAAAGGTGGGTGAGGGACAGGGTACGATACTGAGGTTTTTTTAATAGAGGGGAGACATGGTATAATTCAGAGTTGGTACCAGCACGTATTAGTGTTGACATCATGAGCAATGTGAAGATGCAACTTGGGTTAATGAAGGTTAAGGAAGTTTACCCATTTCCCCTAAATAGTCTTCCTTTAAAAAAAGTTACCATAAATGTGTTTGAAAATACAGAGCCACAATATCTGATCTTGAATTCAATGCGTGTTGTGGTTTTTGTTGTGTTTTTTTCTCTACCACTGAGTAGAACACAATGGCCAGACATGCTGATAACTGCTCTGGCCCTGATGGTGGGGAAGGAGAGAATGGAGGAGAGACAAAGAAGGGCAAACGTGGCCGAAAGAGAAAGATGCGGTCTAAGAAAGAGGATTCCTCTGATAGTGGTAAGAAACAGCTCGGTCTGTTCTGAGAATTACAGCCTGTGATTCACTGTGTGTGTTGGCTGTTTGTCCGTTCTGCAGGTTTGTTCTGACACTTGGAAGGCTTTTATCTAGTTGGCAAGCAAAAAATGGTTGTCCACGGCCAATACAGAGGTATTTTGTGCACTGCTGTGAAGGGCCTGCTAAGACAACTGAAGGGTCAGGGAGCTGGTGGTGGCTTTGCTTGTGTGCTTGTGTCGAGAAGATGGCTTTTGAGGGCTCTGGTGTCCTAGCCAACGTGCCAGAAGATGGGTCAGGCGCAATTTGTAATAGGGTGGCTGCTATCTGTAAGCTTCTCTAGAAGAGGGAGAGGACAGAAGCTGTTGCAGCAGATAGTGATCACCTTCACTGTAGTATTGCTTGTGAAGGAAAACCTCTGTTGTCATCCTCCATCGTGGTGGAGGGAAAACTCAGTCCTGTCTTCATCAGGAAGATCCAGCTGGAATCTCAAGACCACCCAGCTCAAAGATGATTTGGCAAAAGCAGTGTTGCTCATTAGTCTTGTATCTGAGGTGCTTTATGTAATTCGTCAAGGGAGTGTAGGTTGGGAGATGAGGGATCTTTCTGGCTAGAGAACGCTTATCTGAACTTCTTACACAGCAAACGGGTTTTGTAGGGAATGAAGCAAGCATGGTCAACTTGCTTGTGCAAAGCTTAACTGCAAAAATTCCATAGAAATAAGTGCTTAAATTCAGTATAGATATTTGGAAAAGTGTCTTAGTTCAATAAAACGTGTAACTAGTTGTTTGTTTAAAGCATGAAAAGGTCTTGGAGGCAGAGTGAAATGACTGCCTTGATGGAAGGTGGTCCAACCCCTGGGATTCTCTAGTATCGAATTCTAACACCTGATTTGTGGGCTTCCAGGGAGTTTAGCATATCATAAAAAACCCTGATTTTATTTTGTTGATACAGTCTGGGGTTTAAAACAGTTCTTGGAGAAGCTGGTCAAGAGTCGTGCTTGTTAGAGGAACTGATGAGCACTGTGTGGCTCTGGCTCGGACTCTGTGACTGGGAGAATCCCTTCGGCCTCAGGCTGGGCTGGCTCCCTCGGGATGGTAAGTGTGAAGAATTGACTAATGTGAGCTGAGTAGCAGTAAGAAGAGATCCTGACCATGTGCTTGGAGAATTGTGCTATTCCGTGGTGTTCTTATCTCTAGATCTGCAGCTTCATAAGTTTCGGCAGCTGCTAAATATCTGAAAAGGATGAGCAGAGCTGTGACAGACCCATCGTGTGCTAAGGGGAAAAGCAGCAAATGGTTTTGTCTGCCCCATGAGACACTGTTAGTTGATAGAGCTGGGTTGAGGGGTGAGTGTAAAGAAGCTCTGAAAGAGGTGGGACCTGAGAAATCCAATAAATGAAAGAAATTTGGCTTGGGGGTATTCCTTGTGTGACTGTGTGGAATAATGCAGCATAGACACGCCTGGGTGTACGTAAGGGATGGCTTGTTGGGCTTTTTTCCCCCTTTAGCTGGATAAACAGGCATGCCTTGTGCAGTGGCCCTTTTGTTTGTGAGTCAAGCTGCGCTTCCATGCCGTGGGCATCCTTACAAGTTTAAGGGCAATCACTTTGCTCTCCACATATTATCCTATTTGACATCTCTTACTTCTTATTGTCTGCTTCGGTTTTGCCCCAGGTATTCTGAATGTGTTAACCTAGGAAGTGAGGAGTGTTCCGAAGAAGGTGTAGAGCAATAAGCACAGTTAATGACATGAAAGTTGCAAAAGACTTACCATGAGGGCTGTTGGATTGGAATCCAAAGTGCAATGAGGTGCAAAGAGTTGGTGTGAATGGGAGGTGCCACCAGAAATCCTTTGAGTAGACAGGGCCTTGTAAAACCTGCTGTTAGACCTGTCCTCCTCTGAAGAGAGGTCTTGGGGAAGATCCTCGTGGTTGCTCGTTGGTAAGATGTTGGTGGCCCTGGGAAGCGTGGTGAGTGGTCTGCAGGGCTGTGTTCACCCACAACATGTAAGAACACCCCCGTTTTGCGGTTCTCTCACATTCAACTTGAGATTTTGAGGTCTTGGACGCAAGTCCCGGTGTCTGGGAGCTGCTGCCCTGGTTTCCCATCTACTTAATGGAGGAACGCTGCAGTGTGGCATTGCTGTTTCTTGAGGGCTAGGAGACTTGCTCTTGGGTCCCTCTTGAGCTCTGGTGTTTCGCGGAGATACTGTAGTGGCTGCAGCTGCTAGTGACATGCAACTGGTCCCTTTTATCCTCTATTTTTCCCACATTTATTCCTCTCCAAAGGATCTCAGCCACTCCCCTAAGCACCCCGTAAGTTGTCCTGTGTGATCCAAAACTGCCTTTCCGCTGCTCTCCCCTTGCTCTGAAAGGGGATCTGGAGAGCTGCTCTCCATGGCTCATCAGGGTGGGTTTCACACCTGGGTACTGGGGCTGATGGTTCTCCTGGAAGTAGCCCAGAAGAGAAGGACAAGTCCTTGATTTGGGTTCCCACCTTCCCTTGTGCTCCTCTGGGCTGCAGAGGTGGGACTTTGATGGGCTGATGACCCCTCTGATGGGCCGGGGAGTAGCCCAGTGTTGTATTGCTTGGTCCCCTTCCCACCCTTGTCCCTCTGAGCTCCTTTGTGGATGTGCAGAGGAGCTTTTTCCACATAATCTAACATGGTTATGTTGCCTTTTGGTTTCTGAAGGACAACTTGTTCTCTCTAATGGGAGCGTAACAGACTAACAGTCTGTGCCGCCTTGTTTGCCTTCTTTCTCAGGAGTTGACTCCTTTTGGGTAAGGATTTGATGGTGGGTCTCTGTAGGTGGGCGTGTTTCGTTCTTGTTTAAACTGGAGACTTACCTGATGTATTGTTGCTTACAGAGGAAAATGCTGAACCAGATTTGGATGATAATGAAGATGAGGAGGAGACGGCAGTAGAAATTGAGGCTGAACCAGAAGTCGAGCAAGAGACTCCTGCACCACCTCCTAGTAAGAAACGAAGAGGAAGACCACCAGGCAAAGCTGCCACCCAACCAAAACAATCCCAGCGTAAGTCACTGCTTGAAGCTTATGTTACCCTGCTTGCGTGAACTGCTTTTTCCTTGGGTTTAGAGTCAGAGTCACAGACTGGTTTGGGCTGGAAGGGACCTTAAAGGCCATCCAGTGCCATCCCCTGCTATGGGCAGGGACACCTCCCACTAGCCCAGGTTGCCCAAAGCCTCATCCAGCCTGGCCTTGAAAGGAGAACTTTTTGTAGGAGAACTGGGACAAGAGGAAACAGCCTCAAGTTGCACCAGGGGAGGTTCAGGCTGGATATTAGGAAGAATTTCATCACGGCAAGAGGGCTCAGGCATTGGAACAGGCTGCCCAGGGCAGTGGTGGAGTCACCATCCCTGGAGGGGGTCAAGAAACGTGTTGATATGGTGCCTGGGGACATGGGTTAGTGAGTTGGGTGGGGTTGGGTTGACGGTTGGACTTGATCCTTGAGGTCTTTTCCAACCTTTATGATTCTATGAATTAATTGGTGTGCAAACGGCTTGCTTCCTTTTGCACCACGTGTGGTGTCTCTGTTGTATATGGTTCCTGGTGCAGCTCCATGGTATTCTGACCTCTGTAAACTTCCGTATTGCCACAAACAAACGTGCTTTGGGCACAGCGTAAATGCAGGTGTAGTTTCAAATCCGCCAGTCTGTTCTCTGTTCTCTCAAATAGCCATCGTTAACTGTGCAAAGTCTAAGTAAATAAATTCTAGGAACAAAGCAGGAAGGGAAAATTTGTTCATTCAGGGGGTGATGGCTTCCCTAGTGGCTTGCCTGTCTGCTCAGGCCCATATCCTTCCTCTACACCCTGTAGAAATATTTTATGTTGAATTCATCGGTAGCATCGCTGGGTTCCCTGGGATTTGAAGCTTTGCCTTCTGCCCGTATGTTGATGAGCTCTTGTTTGTTGATTACTCTACAAAATCCCTTGTTTGAATAATGCCTTAATGCCAAAAGGCGCGCTGGAACTGCTGTGGTGGTGGCACATCTTCGTCCAGGGGTGAGGAAACACAGGCTTGATACTTGGATGAAGGAGGCAGGTTGGGAATGTCTTACTGTGGGCCCACCTTCCCTTTCCGTGGAAGAGTCTGAAGTATCTTCTGAAAGTTACCTGGTGACATGTGCTGGCCAGCTCTGGAACCAGTAAAAAAAAATCTGTCCTTCCCCCCCTTCTCTTTGTTTTGTGCCCTTGTAGCTGCAGCAATCATTCAGGTTGAAGACCAGCACACTGGTGAAATTGAAAATATTATCGTTGAAGTAAAGAAGGAACCCGATGCGGAAACAGTAGAGGAAGAGGAGGAAGCTCAGCCTGCTGTAGTGGAAGCTCCCAACGGAGACCTCACTCCTGAGATGATTCTCAGCATGATGGACCGGTGATGGAGGAGGAGCACGCTGGCTGACTGAACTGGTCTGGGCTGTGTTTAAGCGGCTCAAATCTATTTTTCCTTTTACCTTTTTTCTTGGCTTTGGGAAATGCATCATTTTAGACCATTTTACCAAACATACTGGGAAATAAAACTTCAAAAATGATGTTAGAATGTGATTTAACTAGAACTTGCTGTTTTATGTTAGCATTACAGGATCATGGAACATTAGGAAATATTTTGGAGTCCTTGAGGGTTTCCTGTGAGATGCTTGATTTAGTTTTGCTCTGAACTGCATTGTAAAGCTGGTCCAAGGGCTGTGTTTTAATATACAAAAGCAGAAGCCTTGACTAGAGTATGTGGTAAACCACTCCGGACTTGCCCTTCCAGTTCCCAGAGTCCTTGAGCCTCCTTCTCTCAGTAGGATTTTTAACTGTAAATGCAGACTTGGGAGGGTTCTAGACTTTTAAAATGTTTTTTGCTTTTTTTCCCCACTGACTAGCTCTGGTTCTCCAAGTCGGCTGCACAAGGTAGTTTTGGCATGCTCCAACTGGTTTCTGTCCTTAATGTGCTTTGCTTTCTGCAAAGCATTTCTGTAATGGTCAAGCTTGTAAATAACTTTTTTTTTTTTTTACATTTTAATCTTTTTCCATTAATTAAGAGGTATGCAAAAATGCAGTTGAAATAAACCCCAGTATTTTAATTCCTTTCAAACTAAGTGACGAGAGAGAGTGTACATGTTGGAAAAGCTGTCGATAACCAATCACGTAGCCATGAGATGAACCCAGACTATTGCTTGCAGAACAAGAGAAACCCACTCATGAAACCTGGTTTCGAAGCACGCAAAACTGGCATTTGAAACATGTATAATTAACCTTCTTTTTGAGTTATCATTTCACGACTACATTTTCTTTGCTCTATCTTGTAGTTGTATTTTGTGTTTATGAATCCTATGTTAAGGCAGAAGTGGTGATTTATAAGTGGGTCACTGCAGCCCTCCAAACCTGGGCCAGGAAATTTTAATAGGTCAGTAATTACACAATTTTGGATCTCTGATAAAGACAAAAAAGGAATAATGTGAAATACAAATGATGCCTGTATATGAACTGTCACATGTTAAAATATGTAAGCTTTTTATAGAGCCTCAGTCTTGCTGATTTCAAACAAATTTTTCTTCTATGTATCGCTTTTAAGAGAGCTATCAGTTTAGCTATCAGACCCTAGGTTGATGCATTTTTGTACTTAGCTGTACTGTGTGATATTTTTCATTATTTTAGGAAGCCAACATGGGAAAAAAAAATACTGTTATAAAATATGTAATGGGGTTTGAAAGCTGGGAAGGAGAATATACTGCTGTACAGCTAATAAATAATAATGGATTAACACGTGTGCTCACCGGCTGCTTTCTTTGTGTGTTAACGGTGTGACCTGGCAGTGATCTCTGGGCTGGAAAGCCCCTCCTCCTCCTCCTGGAAGGATGCTGCACGCCTGCAACAGGGACCAGCTCCTCTCTCGCTGCGGGTGTTCCCTGCGCTGAATGCGAGGTGGCTCTCGGTGATGTTAAATCACGGCGCAGCGCTGCGCTGGCCGCAGGTGAGTGTGCACGTAGGCAAGTGGTGTTGCTGCGCTGAGGCCGGTGCATGGCCCCAGTTTCCCTCCGGCAGCTCCGCTGTGCAGCCGCTGGCTCAGCTGGGGCTGTGTGGAGCTGATGTAAAATGCAGCAGTGATGTAAAATGTGCCGGGACGCAGCTGGAGCCAGGAGTAGCGTGGGAGGAGTTGCTCTGGTTGGGTTTGGCTGTGGGTTTCAATGATTGGAGCTGGTGGTTTGGACAGCAGGAATATTTCCGTTTCGTGCTGGGAAGTGGGAGTGATGCTTGGGTGGAGTTTCTGCGGTGTATTTCCTCTGTTACCTGTGAAAGCAGCTCGGAGCCAACCGGAGAGTAAGCGGTGAGGTGGCTGCACGCTGAGTAAGGTCAGGATAGCACCTCTCACCCGGCTGCCTTCAGAACAGGAGCCGCTGCAGATGGCACAATAAATACGGAAAATCTTCAAAAGAGTTGCCAGACTTAATTCTCAGTAGGTTTTGGTGACTCGTTATCTGTGGTCCTGAGAGGTGGTCCTTGAGCTGGCCGAGAAGCTGGAGCATCTGAGGTGGAGCCTGGCACCCTGCGCAGGACGGAGCTGCTTTGGCGGGTGGGAGCCGGGGCTGGCTGGGGGAGTGGATGAATCCCCACGTGCTGCTCAGCTGGATGCGGAGCTGGTGCGCTCTCAGGCCCTGAGATGCTTCCAGCAGAGGCTCTAAGGAGGTGTGACCTGGTGCCAGCCTGGAGCTGGGGAGGCTGCTGGGCTGGGACGCTGCAGGTGTCCCAGGGCTCTGTGAGGAGCGCTGCTGCGAGACCTCCGTGCTGTTGTCCCCAGGCCATGGTGGCCCTGAGGTGTGTCCCCAGCTCTGCTGCCATCCAGGGGAGCTGGAGGAAACGGCTGGGGGTGAACGGCTCGGTGTGGGCTGGGGGGAGGAGAGCTGCAGAGGTGTTTGGCCACAGCCTGGTGGTTGCTCCCAGTGGTCTGGCCTCCGAAGGGACTGCGGACGGCTTCTGCTGTGCTTATCCGAGGAAAGGATTTCTGAGCAGCGTCGCTTAGCTAACACAATGGATCCCTGTGGTAACCGGACCTGGTTATTTATTGTGGGCTGTTCTCTGGTCTCCAGAAACCAAGGTTTCAGTGGGGCTGGGAGCCCTCGCCCTGTGCACATCCTCTTTTTCCCACAGCCTGGTGTGTTGCTTTGCTGTCCGCTCGGGTGACCTGGTTCCTTCGTGCTCGCTCAGTCAATGATCCTGTGATACAGCCAGTTTTGATGGGGTTGGAGCTGGAGCTCCTGCCCTGCACAGGATCTCTGCTCCTGCGCCTCTCGCAGAGGTGCCCGCGGTGGAGCTGCTCCGGAGAGGTGCAGAGCCGCGTCCCAGCCTGCTCCCAGGGCAGTGTCTCTAGCCTGGATGTGGGCAGAACATCTTTGCTCGACCCCGGTGCTGGGAAAGCTGCGCCCGGTGTCCTGGACTGTGAGTGAGGTGCCAGGGCTGGTGTGGGTCCCGGGAGCATCGCTGCTGCAGCCTCGTGCTCGGCCTGGCTGCTGTCCTGGGTCGTGCTGGAGGGCGGCGTGGGGACGGAGAGGTGCTGAGACCGGCTCTCCGGGACTGCTGCACCCACCAAAGGCTCTTGGGGCCTCCAGGGCCCGAGAGCTCCCCCAGGTTAGAGGGACCAGCTCCTCTTGCATTGCTAAGCAGGGTCCAAGCCCCCTTCTTCAGCCAAGGACGGCAGGCTGCAGCTTTGTTGGTGCAAACCATGGCGTGCTTTCCTCTGGAGGAAAAACTAGTGATTTCTCGTGCTCTTCTTCACATCGTTGTAGCAGATGGTTCTCCAGGCGAGAAGACCAATGTAGATGAGAGGACAGCTCGGGGAGCTGAGGGCAGGGAGGCTGCTGGCAGAGGATGCAGGGATGCCCTAGCAGAGCAGTTGGTGCTTCCCGAGCTGCCCGTGTCCTGCGAGGCTCCTGGAAGGTGGGCAGGGTCCAGCCCGGTGCTGACACCACCAGGCTCGTGGACTCAACTGTCCTGCGCCAACCTAGACTATGCTGGTGGAGCAGGGCAGGAGCTGCGGCGGGTCTGCTGGTCGGAGCACGCGGTCAGGAGCAGGCTGAGATCCAAGGGGGTCTTCAGCAGGAGGTCAGGATGGTGGGCAGCCAGCGTGGACACACAGGAAGGGACAAAGGAAGCGCGCGGAGAGCCAGAGGGGGCACGGGCTGCCCTGATGGAGCAGACGTTGCTTGGGTGGGCGGGGATGGAGCTGGGAGAGCCCAAGCTCAGCTGGAGCTGGACTTCAAGAAGCATGTGAAGGACAGATTGGGTGGGCGGGATGGAGCTGGGAGAGCCCAAGCTCAGCTGGAGCTGGACTTCAAGAAGCATGTGAAGGACAGAAAGAACAGCTGCTGTGCAAGAAGGGCTTCAGCAGCAGCAGGAAAGCTTTGGGAAGGTGCAGGGCTGCTCCTTAGCAGAGCAGAAGGCTTAGTGGCAAAGGACACAGAAATGACTAAGGTGATGCTCTTGGCTTGGTTTTGGTTGGTGAGGTCTGTGTTCAGCCATCCCAGGGCCCAAGCCTGATGGTGGAGTCCAAGGGAAACATCCGAAGGTGCTGAGGACACCAGCCAGTGTCATCCCCCTCTCACCTTTGAAAAGCCCTGGTGATCTGGAGAGGATCACAACACCCGGAAAAAGGCCAGTGTCCCACCTGTCTTCAAGAAGGGTAAGAAAAGAAGATCTGGGGAACGACCCCCTTGTGTCCTCCAAGGAGGTGGCTGGCTGTGGGGACAAGGGGAGAGCAGTGGGTGTTTGTCTGGGCTTTGGCAAGGCTTTTGACACGGTCTCCTGTACCCCCCTTACAGCAGAACGGAAGATGTGGGGCTGGAGAAGAGGATTGTTGGATGCGTGGAAAATTGGATGGTCAGCAGTGCGGTGTCCAACTGATGACGGTTGTTCATGTTCCTCAGGGATCACTTGTGGGGCCAACTGGTCCCAACTGGGCTCCACAGCTCAAGAAACCAGTGAGAGGCTGGCACGAGAACAGGAGAGGCCGTGGGAGCCTGGTGTGAGCAGCCTGGAGGAGAGACCGTACTGCTGGCTGCAAACAGATGATGGGACGGTGTGGAGGAGGTTGGCCCAAACCCTTCCGGAGGTGTCACGACAAGAGGCAACAGAGATGAACTGGAGCAGAGGAAACTCCAGCTCCAATGAAGGAAAACCCTTCTCACTGTAAGTGTGGTCAGATGTTGGCAAAGGTGCCCAGAGAGGCTGTGGGGTCTCCATCCTTGGAGGTGTTCTGATCTCAGCTGGACACGGTCCTGAGCCGCCGAACTGGCCCAGTCTGGAGCAGAGGGCTGGACCTGGAGGTGACCACCAGCCAGGAGCCTGTGTCAGGGTCGAGCACCACGGCAGGAGCTGTCACTGAGAGCCTGCAGGACGTGGTGACGGGGAGGACACCCGCGTGCCTGTGTCGGTGCAGTGCCGCAGCACCGGGGCTGGGTGGGGAGTGGGGCGCGGAGGGAAGGATGAATTGTGTTCTGCAGCCGGGGCCAAGAGCTCCCACCGGTACCCCTGGGGCACCGTAAGTGCTTCACCTCCCCAAGGGCGAGCTGGGGATAGAGACGAGCACCAGGACCTCTGGGAAGGTCTGGCCGCTCTTAGGATAGAGCTGGAAGTGTCCAGCCCATGGCCTCTGGGGGGAAGGATGCAGGAGATGGGTGGCTCTGGCCATGCCTGGGCAGGCAGGGAACACTGATGCACATGGGTGTCTTCCTCTGCCCCGCCCCTGGGAGAGGGGTTCTGCTGCATTGGTGCTCAGCGTGTCCCTGCATGTGGGACCCAGTGTTTGGGGGAATGAGCTCGGGATGCAGCTTGCCTGGAGCTCCTTTGTGCTTCCAAGCTCCACCAGAAGCCATCTTCCGCTGGGTGCAAGGGGGCAGCGGCTCTCTCTGTCTCCTGAATGTCCTTCCGCAGCAACGCTGGGACCTGGTGCCCCTTCTGAGACGTTCAGGTACCAGCAGCCTGATCTCCTGTCAGCCTGGAAAAGCCAGAGATCCAGCCAGGACGGTTGCTGACACCGCTGGGTGGTAAACACCTCGTGCCCTTCCTCTTCCTGGTGCTTGCCCGCGCGCTGCCGGGGCTCGGGGGGCTCGTGGCGGTGCCTCGGTGCAGCTCAGTCCCTGCCCCGAGGAGAGCAGCTGTGTGTCAGGGTCAGGTGTGAGGGAGGCGCTGGCCCTGCAGGGAGACGGCTTCCTGCCGCTGCCGGCACGCCAATGGGGGCTTCGGCGGCGCTGCGGCACCGGTGCCTGCCGTGGGAGAGCAGCATCGCCGTCCAGGGACCACCGTCACCTCTGGGAGCCCTGGAGCTTGGTGGTTTCTCAAAAAGTGATTTCGGGGGGACAAGGCAGCTGGCACCCTCCATCCTAGCTGATGCTGGGGACCCGGGCTGCAGCTGAGAGCAGCTTTGCTGGATCCCTCTGCACCTTCTCCTGAGCGGACACCAAGCCTGGGGAAATCCTGCAGCCAAGCCCAGGGAGGTCCCGCGGCCCCACCGGGGCACAGGATGGCTTTCCGCTCCATCCTGGAGCACAGCCGGCTTTTTGCCTGGTCTAGAGCCTTCCCTGGGGAGCAGAGCGGTTGATGTGCTCCTTCCTGGTCCTCCGAGGAGGCCACCCTCTCCAGGCAGAGACACATCCCCGTGAGCTGTCCTGGGGGGGCCCAGGGCAGGGACAGGCTGGGGACCCCCAGCCCTGGCAGGCTGGAGCTGCAGATGCTGGGAGCCCCGGCGGGTGTCCCGCTCGCCCAGGCGGGAGGGAGCGGCCGGTGGGGGTGTCCTCTCCTCCTGGCGAGGCCGGTGGGCCGTGGGCGCCGTCGCTTTCATTTCTCTTCTCTTGCTCAGGCGGTAAATCTCGCCTGACGGGGCAGGAAGAGGCACCGGGCGCCGGGAGGGGGAGGAGGCACCGAGGCGGCGGCGCTGCCGGTTGGTAACCCCAGCGCTTCCTCCCAGCGGGTGCCCTTCCCGCGGCACCCCAGGATGCTGCCCTGACACCCGCAGCCCTGGGTGGGTGACCCTGCGGTCCCGACCATGGCCACGTCCCCTGAAGGGATCCCCGCGGAGCTGCAAGGTAAACATCGCCCGCCCTGCCGCGGCACCGCTAGCACATGGGACGCGCCAGCGCGGGGCCTGCTCGGCGCTGGTTTGCCGCGCCAGGGTTGGCAGAGCCGCTTTCGGGTTCCTCATCGGCACCTGTTGCGCTTCAGGGGGGTCTGAGCAGGGTCTGGGACCCCAAAACCCACACGCTTGAGGATGCTGCTGGGGCCAGAGCATCCCAGGGTGACAGCCAGGGGCTCTCCCCCGTGTGGGGGTGCAGCCTGACGCTGCTCTGGGCTGGGGGGTCCCCAGCCAGCTGGGGGTCCCTGGGCTGTCCCCCCAGGGAGGTTACCACTGCTCTGCCCTGGCTCCCCGGCAGCACGGGGGATGCATGCAGTACTGCTGCTCCCAGCCTTCCCCCCTTGGTTGAAAAATCAAAAGGTCTCGGGGTCCCCCAGCCCCGCCAAGGGTTGCTGTGGGTGGGGAGGAGCGGGGTGGCCGCAGCTCCGGGTCCTGCTGGGGTCCCTGGGGACATGTGGCTCGAGGCGCTGGACCCACGGGGCTCTCAGCAGCCTCAGCACGGGCCAGAGCGAGCGGTGGCATTGCAGAACCCCGTTTGCTTTGCGTGGCGATGTGGCCATGCTTCTGGTCCCGTTCCTCTGAGGGAGGGGTGTGAATCGGGAGAGGTGGGGAAGGGATGCTCCAGGCAGGAGCGATGCTCATCCCAGTCCACAGCCACTGCGGGAGCAACTGGTTTGCAGAGCCAGGACTGTGCGCATCACAGCTGGGAGAGGTCTCCAAAAACATGGCAAAAGTGGGATCCACCCCTGGCTGCGCTGCGGGGAGGCAGGACCTGGGCACGGGGGTGAATTTGGGAAGGAGGGAAACCAGGAGCCTCCTGCCAGCGAGCCAGGCAGCGCAAACCAGCGACCCCCCAGCTGCAGAGCCGCTGAGGAGGGGGCTCGTCCGCCGGGCAGCAAACAGCCCCCAGGGCTGGTGGGGGGGCACGTGGCTCAGCTGTGAGCAACTGGGGGTGAGGGTCAGGGGGATGGAGAGGCGTTGGTCATGGTGGGGACACAGGGGCCAGTGTCACCAAGGGCAGCGGGACACGCGGGAGAGGGTCACCTTCACGTGGACGTTGCTCTTTCCAGAGGGCATCGCCACCTTCCTGGGGACAAAGAAGGTCCTGCTGGTGACGAGTGTCCAGCTGCAGGTGAAATCCAAGTACGATGACTATGTCCTGGTACGTGGGGTCCGCCTACCTCCTGCTCTCCCGCTTTCCCCTGGCAGCCGGCTCGTGGCTGCAGCAGGGGACAGGGGTGGCTCCCAGGTCACCCCAGCCCCCTGTCACACCAGTGTCCCCCTGCCCAGGTGCTGACACCCTGGCGAGCCTACGTGCTGCTGGTGATGCCGCCGGTGCGGGTGAGTGCTGGGGACCCCGTGCCGTGACAGAGCGCCCAGAGGGCACTGCCTGGCTGCTGGGGCCACTGGGATGGGTGACCTGTGGACCACCTGGGCCACCAGCTCTGGGAGACCCCCAGGAGGAGGATGATGGGGTGACAGGGAGTGGGGGTGGGGGCCAGGGGGCTGGAGAAGGCTGGAGGGCACAGCCAGGCACTGCTCAGGCATGGGGAGGGGTGGGAAGTGGGGGTCCCCCCCTTGTGTCCCCCCTTGTCCATCAGGGCTGGCGCCGATCCTGTTCCTCTCCCCCCAGGTTCACAGCAGCTTCAGCTTCCTGGAGGTGAAGGAGATGACGGTGCGAGAGCCCAGCGTGGTGAGTGCCACTGGACCCCGCCCCGGGCACCCACCTCTCCCCATGGCAAACCCTGGCTGGAGCCCCCCGCAGGGGTGGGGTGTCCTTGGTCCCCCCTGTTGCACATCGAGGTCACCAGCGATGACCCATGTGAGCTCCGCAGGGCGTTCATCCCTTCGCCACCTCCAAAGAAATCCTCTTACGGCACCCCGGGATGCTGCGGCCAGCACGGGGTGCCCGTGCCCCCTCTGCGCCGGCAGTGCCTGGCCCTGCCACCTACCGGCCACGGCACCTCCTGCCCGCAGGGACAAGGTGACAAACGGCTGCTGGCTTACGGGGGCAAAGCCAAATTTAGCCGGCGGGTGTTTTAAACCCCGGTAATCCTCTTAGAGAGAGGCGTGCGCGGGGGGCGGCCGCAGCCAGCGGGGACCGAGGCGGAGGCGGGTGGGATCCTGGCTTTGATGCATGGGCCGGAACGGGGCTGGGGTCCTCGTTACCCAATTCTCTCACTTTTGCTGGTTAAAGCATCGTCAGCGCATGGCCCCGGCCTCTCAACGGGGGCTTCCGCGGATGAGCTCTGGGAGAGGAATAGGGAGGAGCTGGGTGGGAGCGAGGGGTCCTGGGGGCTCAAACGCCGGGGTAGGGGGGTGAGGTGTCTGGCTGAGGGCTGGGAAGCCTGGGGGTGGTTATCTGCAGGCAGCGTCCACAGCCCACGTGCCGGTGGAAGCGCCGTCCTTGCACGGTGCCAGCAGATAATTGTCATCTCGCTCCCACGCCTTAATCAGCCTGTAATTAAATCAGGGAGCGTGTTGCCATGGGATTTTTTTTTTTTTCCTGGTAGGAACCGCAAGCTAAAAAAGCCTCAAAACCCGATTAGAAAAATTCGGGGAGGAAACCTCTGTCCTGCAGCTGCGGCTGCCGCAGGCAGAGCCAAGGCTGCTCTCGCCCCCGCCGCTCTGCGCTGCTTTTGCAGTAGCTCAGCTTGAATTTTGGGGAGGTTTGTGCCTTATTCTGGCGTGTTACGATCTCTTTAATGTATTTTATCCTCGATTCCTGGTGCTTGCAGCCGTCCCTGTGCTCCCAGCCCCCTGGCTGAATGTTTGCAGCAGGTTGCCGATGGCTGTCACCATCGTGTCTGGGGGACGCTGCGTGCTGCCAGCTAGCTCAGGCGCCTCCCATCCTTTGGACCCCCCAGGTTGTCATAGAAACGGATGCAGCATCTTACGCCTTCCGGTTCATGTCCTTCGATGATTTGGAGCAAGTTGTCATCCATGTCACCATGTCACTTAAGAAGGTCTTTCCAGACTCGTCCCCTGGGTAAGGGTCTCCTGCTCCTTGGGGGGAGTTGTGTAGGTACCGGATCATCCTCTTTACTCAGAAAAGCCCCAATTTCAGGATGGCTCCACAATTAGCACCTTTTAACAGGAAAAAAACCTCACTGATGGAGGCCAGGCCCTGCTCCCCGATCACACCACACTTCTGGCCACCGTGACGCACAGGGCTTGTAGCCAAGCATTGAGGGGGGGATGCTCTTCTCCCAGCCCACTGCCACCTCCCCCTCTGGTCCATCCCCAGGACGCTGCTCAAGAACTCCCCCCCCAACCTGTACGAGAGGATCCGGCGGATCACCGACTCGCTGGAGGAGATGCTGCAGAGCAGCCCCGGGCCCTGTGGTAAGGCCCCCCCCCACCCCAGGATGGGTCAGGAGGTCGGGGAGCACCCTGGGGACCATCACCCTCATAGCTAGCCCTGCTGACAGCCCCCGCCTCTGCTGGCAGGACCCCCGTGGTGGCTCAGGGCAGGAGGTGCCCTGTGAGGGGGGTCTGCCCCCGCCAGCCCACCCCCCTCCGTGGGGCAGGAGCAGGTTTGAGGGGATGTGGTTCCCCGGAAAGGAGCAGGACAGCTGCGAGGCGAGGATGCTCAGTGTCCACCCATGGGGACGTGCAGCTGGGAATGCTTCCACCCACCTCATACGGCATCGCTGCAGAGCCAGGGGCTGTTCTGGAGCTCGCTGGGGGGGAGGGGACACCTCCGCTGTCATCATAGCGATGCACCTTGCCTGGATCAATATGGATCAGACAAAGCAAGCCGTAGCCCCCTGAGATGTGCGATCCCTTTGGGGCTGGCAGTAGACCACGCAGGACACTCCAAGCCCTTGGAAGAGGGAAGGGAGAGCCCTCGCCGTCCCTTGGGAGCCCTCGCCGTCCCTTGGGAGCCCTTGCCATTCCTCTCCCTCTTTCTGGTCAGATGGTCCGAGGCTGGAGCAGCTCCCGTGCGAGGACAGGCTGAGAGAGTTGGGGGTGTGCAGCCTGGAGAAGAGAAGGCTCCGGGGAGACCTGCCAGCACCTTCCAGTGCTGAAAGGGGGCTACAGGAGAGATGGGGGGGCTCTGGATCAGGGGGTGCAGGGACAGGACGAGGGGAAGGGGTTGAAGCTGGAAGAGGGGAGATGGAGATGAGATGTGAGGAAGAAATGTTTTCCTGTGCGGGGGGTGAGGCAGTGGCCCAGGGTGCCCAGAGAAGCTGTGGATGCCCCATCCCTGGAGGGGTTCAAGGTCAGGCTGGATGAGGCTTTGGGCAACCTGGGCTAGTGGGAGGGGTCCCTGCCCATGGCAGGGGGTGGCACTGGGTGATCTCTAAGGTCCCTTCCAGCCCAAACCAGTCTGGGATTCTGTGATTTCTGCCCTCCTCAAAGGTCTCCTCCATGTTCCCATGGGAAGATCCAGCACCAAGGCTGCCTTCTCTTTGCAGGGGGGTTTTCGGAGACCTACGCTGCTCTGTGTGATTACAACGGCTTTGTCTTCCGCGAGGAGGTCCAGTGGGTAAGCTGTCCTGTCCCTTGGAGCAGGGACCATGACAGTGTGCTGCTCAGAAGGTGGTGAAGTAGGATGCTCACAGGGCTGCCAGGACTGGGATCATCCCAGAGACATCCCAGGGCTGGGAAGTGCAGTTCTGCATGGCATAAGTGTCCACTGCTCCTTGGTGGGGTGGGATGAAAGTGCAGGTGGGGATGAGATGCCTTGGACCAGGTTGCTTCCCAAACTGTCATGTAAGCAGAGTCCCTGGAGATCTGGGACCTTGCTGGGTGTCCCCAGTGAAGAACACCCCTGCTGGGACACCATCTTGCTCTAGGACACCGACCCCAGCCCACCTCGTTCCCACCAGCCTGGGGGTGTGTTGCCCAGAGAAGCTGTGGATGCCCCATCCCTGGAGGGGTTCAAGGCCAGGCTGGATGAGGCTCTGGGCAACCTGGGCTAGTGGGTGGTGTCCCTGCCCATGGCAGGGGGTGGGACTGGATGGTCTTGAAGGTCCCTTCCAACCCAAACCATTCTGTGGTTCTATGATTCTTCTGGCCAGTCCTGCAGAAGTGGTCCAAGACCCACCAAGCTGTCCCACCAGTGTGGGACACGTGCCCTGCCAGCCCCAGCACCAAGGGAGGGTTTAGGTTCTGTGTCTGGGTGAGGGGCTCCCCCAGGGAGGGTCCCCAAGGGCTCAGCTCCCTCCAGCAGCACCGGCCACCTGAGCCCTCCCCAGGACCAGGTGATGAGCCTGACCCATGTGTCCATCCATGCGGGCAGGACGTGGACAACATCTACCACAGCCAGGACTGCCGGGAGTTCAACCTGATGGACTTCAGCCACCTGGAGAGCCGGTGAGTCCCCTGGCCGTGCCGCATGTGGCACCCTGTGACCCACCAGCGCTCTTCCTCATCCTCCCTGGCCGCGGCAGGGGTGGCCCAGCACTTCTCTGCTCGCGGTAGAAGTGTTTATCACTTCACACGCTCCACAGACGCCACATCTGCAGGGTGACGCGCCCCCGCACCAAGCCCTGTCCCATGGGGCGATGGCCCCCGGACCCTGGGCAACTTCCCCTGTTCGTTTGCAAGCCTGAAACGAGCCCACGAGCTGCTGGCAAGGATGAAACCCAACGTCACGGTGGCTTTGGGCAACTGGCGGCTGTCAGGCATTTCCCCATGCAAAGCAGCCGGCGCTGTGCCCCCTCGCACGTACAAACATACGGAACAAATAGCTGTCACGGGGCGATGACACCTGCGTGGGGCCGCGAGCTCTGGCCGTGCCCAGAGTCATCCCCACGGGGCTCATCTCAAGAACGATGGAGCCGAGGGTTCAGCTGAGCCCTGTTACCAGATGAGCAAAATACACGGGGCTTTTTTTTACCCAAGAGTTCAGAATTTAAAAACTCAAAGGTTTTGACAGAGGCATGCAAATATTTTGATTAATTTTCTTTTCCCTGGGGAAATAACCTGGGGAAGCTGAGCTGTGTTTGTGGGACCCCAGTCCCGCTCCGTGAAATGGTGTCTTGGGTCACCCCGGGGCTGGGTGCTGTTGGGTCACCCCGGGGCTGGGTGCTGTTGGGGTACCCTGTGTTGGGTGCTGTTGGGGCACCCCAGGGCTGGGTGCGTTGGGGCACCCCTTTGGGACCCAGCTTGGCTCAGCCTGGCCCTGACTCCTCTGTCCATGTCCCCCTGCAGAGATGTGGCACTGAGCGTTGCCGCCTTGTCCTTCAACCTGTGGTTCACCAAGCTCTCCTGCAAGGACTTCAGGCTGGTGAGTGCCGGCCCCGTGGTGCTGGGCGGGCTGGAGGCGGCTGGTTTTCCAGGAAGGCATTCTTCTCCCCTGCCAGAACCAGGAGGTTTCGGAGCAGCTGCTCTACATGCTCAGCAAATCGGTGACGCTGGAGGAGCTGGTGCTGGAAAACAGCGGGTTGAAAGCGTAAGCAAAGGCGCTGCAGGGCCCTTTGATGAGCAGGATCTCGGCAGCCCAGAGGTGGTCTCTTTGTGTGCGTGGACCAGGGACATCCACAGCCCCACATGTCGGGGGGTTTTGGTGCCCCATCCCCTCCAAGAAGTTGTCTGGGAGCAGAGCTCCTCGTGCCCTGGAGGCCAGCGGGCATCACCTGCCCTGGGAAATGCTCTCCCTTGGGATGGAGCCGCCTCTGCCACACAAGCAGGAGCTGGTGGCATGGCCCTGTAAGGCTACGGGGTTGGTGGCCACATCTCCTGGAGGTGGCCAAGCCTTGCTCAGGCGGGCGGCCCTTCTCCCCACAGTGACTTTGCGCAGAGGATGGCCCAGGCACTCAGCAACCACCCCGACTCCGTCCTGCACACCATCAACCTGGCTGGCAACCAGCTGGAAGACCGAGGTACCCAAATTCAGGGCTGGGATGAGTTTTCCACCCATGAAAACTGCGTTAGACTCTGGATCCCCACCCCAGGAGCTGTAGCTCAGGGTGGGACAGACACCCGCCTGTGCTGTCACGGCTGCTCAGGGCGCTCTGCTCGTTCTCCAGGGATCGTTGCCTTCAGCCGGCACGTGGAGAAGAGTCCCAAGGGTCTGCAGAGCCTCAGCTTGGCCAGGACGATGCTCAGTGCCAAAGGTACAGCCTGGCATCCTGCCCGGGTTCTGCTGTGGGGCTGGGCACGGCGGTGCTTGGGGACAAGCTGCCACCAAAGGGGTGTCCGGAGGGGGCATCTTCAAAGGTGTGGTGTCCTGGTGCAGGAGACCCGCAGGCATCCCCCTCTCCCCCTCTCCTCACGCAGGGATAAGCGCGTTGTGCAGGGCCCTCGCCGACAACAAAGCCATCGGATCTTCTCTCCGGCACCTGGACCTCTCTGGGAACCCTGGCACCCTGGCTGGGGACGACATCAGTGTGAGTGCCTGGGCTGCGATGGGGTGACACTGCCCAGGCTCTGTCCCCTGCGTGGGCTCCGTGGCTTCGGTCCCCTGGGGTGTGCACTCGGCCTTGGATGGGGAAGTCACGGCTGTGACACCTCCCTGCCTGCCTGGGGCGGGTGGGGGATGCAGGAGGGACATCCCCATCCATCTTCTCTTGGGAGGGTGGCAGATGCCACCTGGAGCAAGGGGACATCCCAGGCGTGAGCGTCATGGGGCTGGTCCCACCATGCAGGAATCACCCCTGTGCTCAGCAGGAGGGCTCAGGCTGGAGCTGGGATTTCTGGGGTGCAGGGTGCTGGGTTGGGGGGGTTCTGGGTCCTGGGCAAAGCCACCAAGCCCTCTCTGCCCACAGCCCCTGCAGAGCCTCCTCCACCGGTGCCACTCGCTCTCCCACCTCAGCCTGGCCGGCACGGACTGCCCCTTGGATGCTGTGAGTACCCGCTCGGGGGGTCCCAGCAGTGAGCCCCAGCCCTCAGCCCCTCTCCTGAAACTGTGCCGTGCTGCTGGAGGGTGCTGCCACCTCATCCCGGCTGACGATGGGGCGTGCGTGGGGCCAGCCCAGCCATGCCCTGCTCCGTGCCCGGTACCACGGGTGGGCTGGGGGACTTGGGGGTCAGCAGAAGGAAGAAAGGACCCCCAGCATGGGGCAGGACCCCCTTAGCACCCCCCATAGCTCATCCCAAACCGTCACCCATCCCTCTCTGGGCTGTGCGATGGGCTGCAGCACCGGCTGGGTCCCTCCCGGCACAGCTCACATTCCACCCCCCCCGGCAGCTCTTTGGAGCCCTGGTCCACGGGTGCCAAACCAGCCTCGTCCATCTGGATCTCTCCAAAAACATCTACTCCCACCGGTGAGCCCCCGGGCGGCGGGGAGGGGAGCGGATGCCCAGGAGGGGGGCTGGTGCTGGGCAGCAGGTGATGCCACGTGGCCCCCATCCTTTTCAGGAGGGTGAAAACCATCTCCCCTGACATCAAGGAGTTTTTCGGGCAGGCCCGTGCCCTCAGGCACGTCTCCCTGGCGGGTACCAAGCTGCCGGCGGATGCTGTCAGGTGAGGTGGGGCTGGGGGCCCACCAAGGGGAAGGGTTCTGGGGTCCGGGGGGGGAACCTTGCTCAGGACTTTGCACATCAAGGGGCTGGACGGGGCTGTGGGAAGCAGAGCTCTGCTTGCCAGGGAAGGTCATCTTCTCCAGCACCCTGCTCCCGCTGCCTGGACCCTTTGGGGGTGCCCCATGGCGGGTGCTGGTGGCCTCCTTGCTTGCACCAACTGGAGGCTCTGGTGACCTTCGCAGGGCACTGCTGCAAGGGCTGGCGGACAACAGCCATGTCAGTGACCTGCGCCTGGACCTGAGCAGCTGCGAGGTGAGGGGCCAGCACCCACGGGCGCCGCCGGTCCAGCTGGGGGTCCAGCTGCGGCGGTCCCTGCGAGGGCAGACCCGTGCCCTGTCCGCCATGGGGCTGGGTGACCTTCCCGACGGCAGGTTCTCGTTCGCAGGGCTCGGCGCCTCCCCTTGTACTGACGTCTTGCTGTTTCTCCCAAGCTGAGATCAGCGGGGGCCCAGGTCATCCAGGATCTCATCCCCGACGCCAGCTCCATCAGTGACCTCCACTTGTCCGACAACGGTGGGTTGCTTTTCCTTACGCTGAGCATCTCCTCCACCTCCTGGTCCGGCCGCTACCGGCTGTTTGGCAGAGGCCAGCTCAGCCGTCTCGTGAGCTCGTAGGAGCTCCTGGGGAGATGAGGAGGAGTCCCCTCTGGGGTCCCCCCAGGCTGTGAGCACCCTCGCACCCATCCCAGGCTGTCAGCACCCTCGCACCCATCAGGGGTGGGTCTGGCAGGGGCCAGCTCAGCCCCAGCATCCCGTGAGCTTGCTGTGGGCATCCCCAGAGACGTGGGCAGGGTCTGCTGCGCCCACCTGCCTCTCGCCCACGCTGGCTGATGCCACATTAGGCTGCAAGTGTCACCTATAAGAGCCCCTCGGCGGTAGCAGCCGCAGTGTCACGGGCTTTGTCTCAGGGGATGGAGGCACCCAACAGCCAGCGGTGGATCCCTGCCTGGGGAACGACCACCTCATCCGGCTTTATGGCTTTTTACCCCCAAAAGCCACCACCCCCCACCTTCCCCAAGGTGGCTGGACCTCCCAGATGTTCTCCTCCCTCCACTGGTGTCCCTCCCGGCAGGCCAGCCCTCTTCCATCGCCTCCCAGCACCCATCCCATGGGGGGGCCCTTGCCTCTCCCCTCCTCCAGACAGAGCATCTCCGGCACGGGGCGATTTCTTCATCCCCTCCTGCCTCAGGACCTGCCCAAAATTCTCGTTGCTTGCCACGAGCCCCTCCAGCTCACCGGATCCGAGGTGGTCTCGCATTGGTAGCTCAGGGTTCGAAGCACTGAAGTGGTCTCCCCCAGCTTGAAACTCTTCTCACCCCAAGCAGGAATCTGCAGCCTCTGCTGCGGCCTCGGGCAAGGAACCCAAATCATCACCAGCGTCCCCTCTGCCAGCTCTTAATTTCACCAAAAAAGCCCCAAACCTCGAAGCAGCCTTGCTGAGACCTCCCCGCAGACCCTGCAGTGCCTGGGCAGCCAGATGGCTCCGGGAAAGCTGCCGTGGTTTGGAGTCCTTCAAAAACCTCTTCAGGCCACAAATGTTCCAAAACCTCCCTCTCTTGTCCCAAATCTCTGGCCAGCCTTCACCAAAATGAGTTTCTATTTCTGGCTTTCCCGGTGGAGCAGCTTGCTGCCGGGGGGACAGTCCCGTTGGTGGGTCTTGGTGCCTCTTGCCTTCGGCTGGGCGAGCAGGTCCCTGCCCATGTCCCTGCCCTGGGAAGGATGTCACTGTCACCTTTGCTTGCCTCGTTTTCCCGGGGATGCTGCAGCGTGAGGACGGGAGCGCTGGCAGCTGCCTGCGGGCTGTGGAGCTCCTCCCGCGCTGCCCCGGGTGATGGTCGGGGGGTGATGGAGGGCACGTCCCTGCGGGATGGCAGAAGGCAAGCGCCAGCTCTGGGAGTTCTCCCCGTGGACCAGCGCAGCCTGGGCAGGAGTCCCAGGGGGTGCCCCTTCCCTAGGGTCACTCTGCACAGGTCTGTGGTGCCCCTGGGGGAAGATGCTCGGTTATCCTGGGTGTGTCTCTGCCGTGCCACTGTGGCAGCTTGGTGGCTCTGCAGCTCTCCAGTGTGGGGGCCACCTCGGTGCCACCTCTGCTTGGAGCACGGCAGCGGGTGTCCCCGTCTCTCGCAGGCTTCGACCCCGACATGGTGACGCTGGTGCTCTCCATCGGCAGGAGCAGGTCCATTCGGCACGTCTCTCTGGGGAAAAACTTCAACATCAAATCCAAGTAAGCGCAAAGCCGCAGTGGCTGTGCTGGGAGCCCTCCTGGCACCATGCACCCACCTCGACTCTGTCTCCCCATCCGAGCCCCGCGGGTGGTTGGGAATGCCAGGGATTGCCCGTGCCTCCTGCCTGCTCCAACCCTGGAGCCTGGGGCTGTGGGGACTGTCACCTGCTCCCGGTGCAGTCCCCACGGGACCACAGGTGCTGTGGGGACAGGGCACAGCCTCGGGTGAGAGTGGGAGGGGGGATGCCCGTGCCACTGCGGGGGATGCGTGCGGGATGCGT
Organism: Pterocles orientalis; assembly: GCA_011057875.1. NCBI lineage: Eukaryota > Metazoa > Chordata > Aves > Pterocliformes > Pteroclidae > Pterocles > Pterocles orientalis. Next base: position 180,670 of record WKFP01014079.1, read on the forward strand.
GCAGGATACACGTGTAACCCCCCACCTCTCCTGCAGGGAGGGACTGCTGGACATCCTGCACCGCATCGTCCAGCTCACCCAGGAGGATGACTGCGTAAGTCCAGCTTGTCCCCAACGGTCCCACCCATGCCCTCGGTCACCCTCTGCCACCACCGTGCAGGCTCCATGCTGGGGTGCCATCCAGATCCCTCCCAGCACATGCTGGGAGCAAACCTCCCTCCTTCCCGCTGCCGTTTGAATCCTTCTGCTGTTATTTTCCCCCGTCTGAAGCAGATGCTCGGGCAGGGAAGCGAGAGCTGTTCCCGTTCATCTGGGAAAGCCGGAGCCTGTGTCTGGCTGCAGGCGCAGAGGAGATGCTCGCTGTAACCGGCTGCACTCCGTCTTTCCAAAAAAAACCTCCTTCCTCCTTGCTGCCTGACAGGCATCCGAGCTAAATCCAGGACGTTGCCTGAGCACCTTCTGCCTTCCTTTTTTGGGGGGGTCCAGCATGACTTGAGATCCCCAAAGCCAGCACCGGGCACCCTCAGTGGCTGCCAGCCGGGATGGGGGCTGTGTCTGCAGGGGTGACACCCGTCCTGGCACGTGTCCTGGCCACCTCTCCCCTCCTTGTCCCCTTTCCAGCCACTCCAGTCCCTGTCCGTGGCCGATTCACGCCTCAAGCTGGGAACCAACGTCCTGCTGAGCGCCCTGGGCAGCAACACCAGCCTCGTTGCCCTGGACATCAGCGGCAACGCCATGGGGGACACGGGGGCCAAGATGCTGGCCAAGGCCCTGCAGATCAACACGAAGCTCAGGTAGCAGCAGGTCCCCGTCACCCCGTGGGTGCCCTTCTGCTGGGTGGTCCTGGCTGTAGTGCTGGGGCTGCCAGAGGAGGCTTGTCACAGCTCCGAGGGACCGCGGGTGTGGCCCTGGACCGCTCCTGGTGCAGGGGCAGATGCTGTGACCATAGCTGGCTGTCACGGCAGTCACCTGGCTGTGGTGGCAGGGGACAGGGGAAGGGCGAGGGAGCAGCTCAGCCCCATCCTGGCTCTCGCCAGCTCTTTGCCAGGTTCCTGCACAGCCCGGGAGGCTGCAGCCAGACCCCTGCAGTCGTTGCCCTCACCCCATGCTCTGGCATCACGTCCCAAAATGCCAGTTCTTGGCCTCATTGTGCCCGCAAAGGCGAGGCAGGGGTGTCTGCAGGGGACAGGGAATCGGGGAGGGTGTCCCAGCCAGGGCTGGGGACATATGCCCTTGCCAGCAGGACAGTGCCTGGCCGTGTCCTCCTGCCTTCCCGCTCTCCAGGCACCCACATGCTTTAAAGCTCCTTGCAAAGTCCAAGTTTAGCTTTTAAATCAGGAGGTTTAGATTTTTAACCCCAGGCTGTCTGGTGCTGGGGTCAGGTTTGGGCTCACCGCCTCTGGCACCCAGAGGGTGGGCGCCCACCTGGGGTCCGCGGGGGTGCAGGCAGGACTCACTCCTGTCCCTCTCTTGGCAGGACCGTGGTTTGGGACAGGAACAACACGACAGCCCACGGCCTCCTGGAGGTGGCTCAGGCTTTGGAGAGGTAAGGGAGGGAGCACCGCAGTGGGTCCCGGCTTCTCTAGCACCAGGATGTCACCATCCCAGGGCCTCTTGTCCCCTCAGAGACGGTTGCACACAGGTCCCAAGGGAGCTGGTCCCCAGTTGAGCTTTGGGTGGTCTGGGTGATGGCACCTTCGTTACTGACCTCGGGGTCCCCCCTGGGCTCTGCATCCCAGCCAGCACAGCCCCGCATTGCCCCGGCAGCCCCAGCGAGGGCGGGGAGGCGATCTGCCGGTGGTAGAGACGCGATGCTCTCCTCCCTCCCCATAGACATGGGGGGAAGCTGTCCCCCTGCCGAGCTCACCGCCAGGTCCAGGGTTTGGCCACGCAGCTTCTCCAGGGATCTGTACAGAGGGGTGGCTGGAGAGCCCAGGCGGGCGGTCGCTGCCGCCCCATCGGGGTTTGCTGGTGGCCAGGGTTTGACTGTCCCCAACCCCAGGGCTGGACCCTGGGGCACCATCAGGCTGCCGTGGGGTGGGCTCTGGAGTGATGTGACTGTTGGGGATGAGCCCGGGGGCTCCGGCAGCCCCCGCTCAGCCCCGCGCCACCTCACAGGAACTACACCCTGAAGGCGATGCCCCTGCCCGTGAGCGACGTGGCGCAGGCGTACCGCAGCCACCCCGAGAAGACGGAGGAGGCGGTGCACAAGGTGGGGGCACGCGGGCTGGGGGGCCGGGTGCCACCGATGCCAGCGGCTCACAGCCTCCTGCCTGCCGCAGCTCCAGTCCTGCCTGGCGAGGAACCAGCTGCGGCGCGCGCTGCCCACCCAGACCTTCCGCCTGCAGCAGGGCATCCTCACCACCTCTTCCGAGCAGGTTTGCCGGTCCCGTTGCTGCGGGGGCTGCGGGGCTGCCGCTCGCCTCTGCCACAACAACTCCGGCGAGTGTGGGGCAGCACAACAGAGCTCTGGCCAGCGTGCACGAGCTCCTGGGAGCAGCACAAACACCTCTCACCCCTCCTGAGCAGGGGGCAAGAGCGGTCAAGAGGGGGGAGAGTGGGGCTGGGCAGAAAGGAAATCCTCCTGGTTGCATCCATGTGTTTCATGTGAGAGCTGGGGGGGCTCTGGATCAGGGGGTGCAGGGACAGGACGAGGGGGAAGGGGTTGAAGCTGCAAGAGGGGAGATGGAGATGAGATGTGAGGAAGAAATGTTTTCCTGTGCGGGGGGTGAGGCAGGGGCCCAGGTTGCCCAGAGAAGCTGTGGATGCCCCATCCCTGGAGGGGTTCAAGGCCAGGCTGGATGAGGCTTTGGGCAACCTGGGCTAGTGGGAGGGGTCCCTGCCCATGGCAGGGGGTGGCACTGGGTGATCTCTAAGGTCCCTTCCAGCCCAAACCAGTCTGGGATTCTGTACCTCGCTGCTCTGTGCTCACCCCACACAGCGTGTCCCCAGCCCCCTGTGCCGTGTGGCACCCCCAGGTACCAGGCAGGGATGCTCTGGGGGCTGTTACTTGCCTGTGTCCCTGCTCACCCATCGGGCAGTGCCAGCACATCCTTCTCAGGGAAAGCAGCAACAAGAAGGGGACAGGGCAGCGCTGCTCTGGTGTCGGCGCGTGACGCAGCCTCTCCGTGTCCCAGCTGGTGAACGAGATCTGCCTGAGCGTGCAGAGGCACGCCGACATCCTCAGCGCCTGCCCGGGCAGGGAGGCGGAGGCGGACATCCTCTGCGCGGAGGAGGCCATCAGGAACGCCAACCTCTCCGTCAGCGTGAGTCCGCTGCATGGGAAACCTCCAACTCACCAGCTTCAGTCTGGGATTGAAATGGGCTATTGATTAGTTAATGGCATAATGAACTGGGAGGGTCGGGGAGCACCGGGATCGACAGTGCCACAGGTGGACATCACCGAGCACTTGCAAAATGTTAAAGAATGGCTGCAAATCCCTGCGTGCCCTTCTAGAACAAGGCCCAAAAATTTCTTAACCCCCTCCCCGCAGAGGCACGCCATTGTGTGCACAGCCCCCACGGCTGTGGGGGTTCCAAGCGCACCCCCTGCTCTGCACCCCTCCTTGGGAGAGGCGGGTGCTCCAGCTTCGGGCGCACTGATGGATGCCCGCGCTGGTGAGGAACTGCATCCCTGCAGGGTCCCTCCTTGGGGCACCCTCCTCCTCAGGGATGAGGATGCTCCGCCAGCCCGTGACGAAGCTGCTGTATTGGTTGGGCAGCTCCTGGCACTGTCAGCCCCGGTTTGATCCATCCTGGTCCTGCTTTTCTCTGTCCATCGCACCTTCTCATCCTTCTTCTGTACTTCTCTTCAAACCACCTCCTCCTTTTTCTTCGAATGTATTGGCACCCCTCTGGGTATTCAATCTGGGTTTAGAGGATGGTGGTGATGGTGGGAGGGATGGGAAAGGATGTCCCCTGATGGGGGGAGCGGCGTGGCTGCATGCAGGGGGAGAAGGAAGGTCAGTGGGTGGTGGGGAGCACCTGGGAGTCCTACTGGGGGGGCCACAGGGACCGTGAGGAACCAGGATGCCCAACCCTGGCCAACTAAAGCCAGAAGGTCACTGAGTGTCTCCAGGTGATGCTCTTCCACGGGGCAGCCAGGGATGTGGGCTGTGCGTGGAAGGATGGAAAGCGAGGCTGAGGTGCCCAGGGATGATCCACGCCACCTCCCCTCCCATCACAGATCCTGCCCCTCCTGTACGAAGCAGGAAACACCCCGTACCAGAACGGGAAGCTGCAGCACAAGCTGGAGCGTCTCATGGAGGAAGCATCGCAGACCTGCGCCCGGGAAATCCAGGTGGGATCCCCAGGGAGCTGCCGGCACCGTGGGATGCGCATTGGCCTTGGCCCAAGGATGGGGGACGTGGTGTCTCCTGGAAGCTGTGTGAATCCTGGTATTAAGCCACCAAACCCTCCCCTTCCTCCCGCCGGCAGGCAATGATGCAGGCGGCGCTGGACACAGCGCTGAGTCTCTGCCCCGCCGTGGTGCAGAGGGGCAGGGTCAGGGACCAGCTGCTCGGTGCTATGTCGGAGCGGATCCACCTCCAGGACCACCTCAACCTCAGCGCCGTCCTGGACCAGATGGTCACCGACGTCTTCAGCAAGCTCAAGTGGGTGTTGTGCCGTTCCTCCTGAGCAGCTGGCTCCCACCCACGGGGCCAGGTGGCATTTTGGGGGCTCCCTGCCAGCCGCTCCCCTCCCCACGCGGCGGTGCTGTGCTGGGTCCAGCGTTGTCCTGGCCCTGGATTTGCTTCCCGCTCGGATCCAGTCTGGATGTTTCCCTAGGGAGCTGGGGAGACCCATGGGGTGCTGTTCCTGCAGACACATACCCATGGGCTGGCAGAGGGGACCCCAAACCATCAATGGGGGACGCACTGGGCATCCTCCATCCCAGCCAGCGCCTGGTCCCGTTCTGGCTCTGGCAGCACCCACCCAGTGAGCTGGGGACCAGGGCATGTCCCGGGTGCCACGGCCAAGCCTCCACCTCCCCAGCAAGGCTCTCCCTTGGGGGGCAGCCCCACGGCTTGCAGTGGGTGCTGGCCCTGACCCCTCTCTCTGCTCCCAGTGAGATCAAGCTGTCCATCACAGCCGCCGTGGCCGACTGCATCGTGGACACCGTCCTGGGAGACCTGACCACCGCCCAGTGCAGGCTGGTGAGTGCCGGGGGCAACGCCGGCACCTGTGGGATGGGGATGCGGGGCTGGGATGTGGGGTGGGGGTCTGGGTGCCCCGGCATTGCCCAGGCAGCAGCCGAGGCTCTGACCATGGATTTGAAGCCTGGGAAGCAGGACAGTTCCCACCGGGGTTGGTTCTCCTCCCAGGTAATCCTCTCCCGGTGCGGTCATGGCAGCATTAAGGCTGGAGCCACTGCGTGGTGGGGGTGCCGGGGTGACGCCAGGCACTGGCCGCTCGTGCCGTGGGCCAGGCGTGGGGCGGCTGTGCCAGGGCTGGCAGCCAGCTAATCAGCCCTAAATCCGCTTGTAAATCCTGCCTGGGTCAGGGAGCAGAGCAGCGCGGAGCACACGGGGCAGCCGGGTGTGCCGCAGCCCCCGGGATAGTTTAAGTGCTTCCTAATGGTTTTAGGCAGAGAGCCTCCTCAAGCAGGGGCTCGACCTCCCGGCCCTGCTGCCGGAGCCGGCTGAGGACGATGCCGCTGTGCTGGCAAGGGGCAGGAGCTCTCCGGACCTTGCAGAGGAGGTAGGGTCCAACCCCGCTGCCGCCGCGTGACACCCGCGCTATAACCGCCTTTTATCCGCCTTACCGGATGATGCCGGGCTTAATGCCGCAGCCTCTCCCAGTGCCTGTACCCCTGGCATCCCCCCCAGGGCAGCGCTAAGGCAATTAGTGCTGGGAATGGGACCGCCAGCCCGCCTGCCCGTGCTGCCTGCCCTGCCTGCACCAGGAGCATGTTCTTGTGGTCATCTGGGCTGGTCCCAGTGGCACGCACCCCTCTGGCTGGCTGCTGCTTTGGGACCTGGCCTCCAGGGCAGCATGGGATCCCACCTGGAAAATCACCCATCTGGTCCAAATTATCTGCTCTGGTCCACATCACCCGATCTGGTCCAGCTGGCACTGCAGGTGGCTTTGGTGCTGGACCAAGATGAGGGGGTGCAGCCTGGGGGTGATGGAGGGGTTCCCCCCATCGTTTGCCAAAGCCTGTCTGGAACCGGGTGCCACGGGATGCCCCTCGCCACGGCCACACTGTCACCACCGAAGCCACTGCAGTCCCTCTCTCCCTGCAGTACACGATGGCCCTGCGGAGGAAGAACAAGCATTTCCGGAGCATTCGGCCAACGCCAACCGTGAGAAGTAAGGTCACCGCGTGGCTTTCCCGTTACCGCAGCTCGGCACAGGCCATGCCACCCTCGTCAGGCATGGCAGGGGCGGGGGGGTCACGGAGGGGCTGCTGGGCAGAGCCACTCGTGGTGATGCTGCGGGCAGGGGTCCAGCCCCTTTGAGAGCCTCTGCCGGGGTGTGGCAGGGGGCTGCAGGCGTAGCTCTCCTTGGGCTTGCTCTTGTGCTGGTTTTTGGGAGCTGGTCCAGAGCCCCCTTCCCGCGCAGCCTGGGAGGAGTTTTGTCCATTACTGTGGATGCTGCAGCATCCTCCTCTGCCATCCCAGGGACCATGCAGGGCTTGAGCATTGCTGGGCCACCTAGCTCCCCTGGGGACCCAACATGGCGGGGACATTGCCCAGAGGTCCATGCTGAGCTGCCGCTGGCGGTGTCCCATGGACCCCACGTGCTGGGCAGGGCAGGACCGAGGGCCACGAGCTGCTGATGGGCAACTTCTGCTTTGTGGGGCTTTGGCTGGAGCAGAGCTGGTGCTGGGGACCCCTGACATTCCCAAACCCTGCAGCACCCTGACCCCTGATGTCCCCGAGCCCTGCAGCACCCTGACCCCTGATGTCCCCAAGCCCTGCAGCACCCTGACCCCTGATGTCCCCAAGCCCTGCAGCACCCTGACCCCTGATGTCCCCGAGCCCTGCAGCACCCTGACCCCTGATGTCCCCAAGCCCTGCAGCATCCCGACCCTTACCCAGCGATAACTGGTGGGGAGGGATGAGGAGCTGCCCGCTGAGCAAAGCGGGGTGTGTTTGTGGGTGCACCACCCGAGCTGGTGCCGTACAGCCACTGCAGGGGTCAGCTGGGTCCCTGCCGGAGCATCCCCCGGGGACCGCAGCAGGATCGGTCCCTGGCTGCCCCGCAAAGCCGCTGCCCCGGGGTCCGCTGCGTGAGCTCTCGGCGTGCGCGGCCCCGCTCCCCTCCCCGCTGACCCCCCGCCCAGCCCCGCGTGGGCGCCGGTGACGGTAGCGCTGGTGATGATGATGATGGTGGTGATGCTGCTGCCGGGGAGGCCTGGCGAGGCCGGGTACCAGCCGCGTCCCTCTCGCCCCTCGTAGGCGCCTCGGAGCTGGAGCCGGCGGCGGGCAGGGACGCCAGCGGGCTCCGCGCTCACCGGGCGCTGCCACCGGCACGCCCTGCCTCCACAAAGGATGCGGAGCCTGCGGGCCGCTCGCTCCCCGCCACGCAGCCTGCCGCCGCCACCGCATCCCTCATGGACCTGCCGACCGCCGGCCAGCGGCTGGAGCACTGCACCAAGGCCCGGCCCCGGCCCAACCGCCGCCACCGCCACCCGCCCAGCAAGCCCAGTG
>WKFP01014079.1:189026-206959 GCA_011057875.1 Pterocles orientalis
TCCCTCCACGGCGGGGATGCTCGCCCCTCCACCGTGATGCTCACCCTTGGACCGTGGTGGGACTGGTGTTGCTGCAGGGTCGGCAGACAGGCGGGAGCTGCTTCCTGCAGGCAGGGAGGATGCTGGAGGCTGTCAGGGGCCAGGCAGGGCCTGGGGACCATCACCTTAGTGCAGGTCTCCACAGCGGGATGGGCACGCTCAGCACCCAGGGTTGGCCAAGCCTTGAACGGAGAGGATGGGCTGTGATGGATGGGATGTGACAGGGAGAGCAGATCTCAGCTGGCTGGAATGGTTCCTGAGCAGCATTAATCCAGCTGTAATGAAAAGTCGTTATGGATTGAAATGCCACCGGTGGGGAAGCGCCTCCCCTCCTGGCGATGGGAAGCCACTGGTGTGGTGCCACATGCCGTGCCAGGGCAAGGACAGTGCAGTGGAGGAAGATTTGGCCATGCGTGGAGGGAGGCTTGGCCATGGCATGGGCTGCTTTGCCGTGGGGATGAGCGGGTGGCCTTTTTCCGTGCTGGGGTGGCACTCCAAGGTTGGCCTCAAGGATGAGCACCGGCCTGAAGGACTCGGGCACAGATCCGTCCGGGGCACCCACTCCCTCACCCGCGAGCAGTGTGAGTGTCCCTTCCTTAGGGCTCAGAGGGACAAAGCATCCCTGCTGAAGCCTTCTCCCCCAGGGACGGCAGGGTGGGGGCCTGGCCTAGCTCTGGGCAGGCTTTAGGTGGCTCTGCCATCCAGTGTCACCGGGCAGGGACAGCTCACCCAATACCATGCCCCAGCCACCATACTGGAGAGCCACCATCACCCCACATGCGGCACCCAGAGGGATGCGGGGGGACTGGCAGGAGCTGCCCTGCCCACGTGGGGAGCATAGAGGGGCTGGAGGGTGAGCTGCCCTGCCCGCACGGGAGGCTGGCAGGAGCCTGGGAGGGGCTGGAGCTCCCCGTTGCCCCGGGGGTGCAGCCGCTGCCGCCGGGGTTTGGCTTTGGTGCAGGATGCGCAGTGAGACAGCGGGTGCCAGTGCTCGCCCTGTGCAGCCCCCTCTTGCAAGCGTGGGTGGCAGGTGTGGGTGCACAGGGGTGTCCCTGCCCCACGGGGGGGTGTCCCTGCCCCACACGGGGCTCACAGCCGTGCTTGCTTGCAGGTGCAGCCCACCGTGGCCTGCGAGAACAGTGAGGACAGGAGCATCACCCGTGTGGATGAGGGGCTGGAGGATTTCTTTGCCAAGAGGCTCATCGCAGAGGCACCGCCGTAAGACCTGGGGGGGGTGGAACTGGAGGCCCCTGCACCCACGCAGCCCCACCCCAGCAGACCCCTGCCTTCACCCACCCTGCAAACGCTGCTGGTCCCAGTGCCAGAAGGATGCTGGGGAGCACTCCTCCTTATGGCAACACCCAACTCCTGTGCCCCCCCCATGCATCAAGGGCTGGGACACAGCTGTAGGGCACAGGATATGGCCAGCACCCCACTCCCACGAGCCTGGGGAGGGGCTGTGGGCAGCACCCACGGGGTCCCACGCTGGGCACGGCTGCCCTTGCCATGACAGCATGGTCTTGGGTGGGGTGGCTGGGGTCTGGATCCATCCCTCTGGCATGGGCAGGGGGAAAACATGACCTCTAGCCCCCCAGAAGCCCAGAGCTCACCCTTCCCAACTCTTCATCTCTCCCCAGCTCCACGGCTCCAGAGACCTGCCCAGGATCAGCCCCTCTGGTCCCCTCCGGCTCCCGCACCCTCAAGAAGAAAATTGGGATTTTTTTTGCCTTCAAGAAACCCAAATCCAGCCGGGGCTCAAGGTGCGAGAAGGAGCCCGAGGCGGGTCCCGCTGCCCCCAGGAGCAGACGCTCGATGCTCAGCGACATTTTACGAGCCCCTAGCAAGGCGGGTGAGGCGGGCAAGCCGCTGAGTAAATCGGAAGAGGGGGGACTCGCCGTGGAACCCCGCACAGAGCCCGAGCACTGCCAGACCCCCGACGCTGCCCGCAGGATCCGGCCCAAGTACTCGCGGGAGGGCAAGTCCCAGTCGCTCATCCTGCTGCCAGGGGAGGACGAGGACGCTCTGGGGGTCCGGCATGACAAGGTACGTGCTGTCACTGAGCCACGGCCTGTGGTTGTTCGGCTTCGCCCAGTGGGTGCTGCTCCCACCCAAGGGTGCTGGGGGGGGTCAGCCAGGCACCGCAGAGGAATGTGGGGACACCGGAGTGATGGCTGGGGACATCTCTGCTGGGTTGTGGCCGTGCCTTGGTCTCCCAGGGGCATAGCTGAGGTCAGGGAGCAGGGTGGGCACGGTAGGTGGGTGCTGGGTGCTGTGGGTGGGTGCTGGGTGCTGTGCCCTGGCAGGACTGTGTCTGTCCTGCAGAAGAGGCCCCTGGAGAAGAGCGAGGGGGACGTGACCGGCTCCTTCGAGCAGCGCGTGCAGGTCATGCTGCACCGCATCGGCGTCACCAAGGGCCCGGCCCCCGATGGCAAGAAGCAGCAGGTGGGGAGCGGCTCCACTTTCGGGACAGATCCTGCACCCAGCAGGCAGGGGAGGTGGTGGGTCCATGGGGTGAGGGTCCCCGGGCTGGGACCGCCACCACCCAGCTCTGGGCTGCCACTGCCTGTGGCCTCTGTCCTGTCACCTAACCCTCTGCCAGGGGACCGAATGTGTCTGCCCCCCCTTCCCTGGCATGCACCCACCCCCTGCAGCCACCCCAGAGCCCGGCAGCACCCTGCCCTCTGCCCCCAGCATCCCACCCTGACCCCCCTCCCCTTGCTGCCACCCCGACCCCCTCCCCTCACCAGGTTTCTCTCCCCCTGCAGAGCAAAGACAGCGAGATCAAGAAAGCTGGCTCAGACGGTGAGGGAGCTGCACCCTCCCCACCCTGACCCCCACCCAGCTTGGCACCCACCGGGTGGGCAGGGACAGGACCCCCGGGTCCCACCATGTCCTTCCCTTGCTGGGTGCTGGTGGCACGGGGCAGAGCCCAGCTCACTGCTGCTGGTGGCTTGTCCTTGCAGGGGACATTGTGGACAGCTCTGTGGACTCCCCCCCCTCCCTGAAGGCCCGCACGCACTCTGTGTCCACAGGTGGGTCACCAGTGGGTGCTGGGAAGGGGGGGTCCCCACCAGCCCCCAGGGCTGAGGGCTCTGTCCCCTCCACTGGCACCAAGCAGTGCTACTGGGGACAGGAGCCAGTGGGGACAGGCTAGGCACGGGCACCCAGGCAGGGTCCCGCTCTCAGGAGGGTGCCCAGCACCCATGGGTGCCCAGCCCTGGCTGACCGGTGGCAGCCCAGCCCCTTTCCCAGTCCCGGGGGTGGCCGCAGGCTGGTTCCCATCCCCTGGGACCGTTCCCATCCCCTGGGACCGTCACGGCCGGGCACCCACCGCTCCGTCCTACATTCCCCACAGATGCACCCGCCCGTAGCCCCACCGCGCTGGAGCCCCGGCCAGCCTGGAGGGTCCTGGGGAGGCAGCTGACGGCCGAGCCCCCCACCACCGCCCCCCAGCAGCCCCGACACTCCTTCCTTTTGGCCGAGCCCGGGGTGCTGCCGGAGCCAGTGGGCCGCGAGGGCTGGAGCAGCAGCTTGCCACGGCCTGGGAGGAACATACCGGTGGCCCTGCCGCGGAGGGTCAGCCATGGTGGGGAGGTGGGGGCTGGCAGCCCCCTGCCCACACCTCCCAACACTGAAGGTAGGGATGCGTGAGCCACCGTTGGGGTCCCCATCCCGCTGCTGGCGTGTCCCCCATGGGCAGGGATGGCAGCGGGGACCCCAGCACCCAGCGCTGGGTGCTGATGGGGGGCTGCCAGGGGGTTGGGATGCTGCAGGGCTCCCCCCCAATGGCACCCCGCCGCTGCTTTTCCAGACACCAGGCTGGCGGCACTGCGGGGCACCGGCCGCCGCGCCGTGTCTGTGCATGAGGAGCAGCTTCAGGAGCCTGAGTGCCCGGCGGGGCTGGGAGGTACGTGGGGGCTGGCGTGGGACCCCCGACCCCCCCTTGCACCTCGCACTAGAGGAGGCAGGTGGTGGCAGGGTGGCACCCCATGGGCCCGGTGGTGCTGCCTTTGTCGGGTGGCGGCCACCGTGCCGGGATGGTGGCAATGGCATCTTGCAGTGGGATGATGCCGGGGGGACACTGGGCAGTGGGCTGGCAGGCGGCGGTGCCCCACTGTAACCCAGGGCTGGGTTGTGTCCCCCCAGCAGGCACCGTCCCCCTGCGCCTGCGGCGGTCGCCCGTGTTCAAGCACAGAACCAAGCACGACTCCCTGCCGGAGCCGGAGGGGGACCCCAGACCCTCTGCAGGTGACGCACTGCTCCTCCCTCCCTCGCATCCCTGCTAGAGCGGGTGTCGGGTACCCAGGACCCCCGCACCGTGCCCATGCCAGTGCCTGTGCCCCCTCCAGGTGCCACGCCGCAGGACTGGCCTCGTGCCGGGCTGGAGGAGCCACTGGCTGCAGTGGGCACCGAGGCTGAGCAGCCACAAGCGCCGGCACAAACTGGTGCGAATGCACAGGACTCAGCTGCCGTAGACCAAAGACGCTCAGTGCTGGGCCCGGGGGAGCCGGCACTGGGACAGTGACGCCCCTGCATGCCGCTGCACTGTTCCCAGTAAAACCCCCCCAAGCCAGCGCGCGGTGCAGGCGCGACGGACAGCTGGGGTGTGGAGAGCAGCCAGGGTGCAGGGCTGCTCGCAGCCCGGCCAGAGCGCCGGCACCGGCTCACAACAGCATCACCCGCTCTCCACTGCCAGGATGGCCTGGCCGCCAGCATCACCCGGGATGCCCAGGGACTGCGCCGGAGTCCTCAGGATGTGCCAAGTGGGAATCGCCGTCCCTGCCCAGCCTCAGCTGCGGGGGGGAGCTGGTGATGCTGGGCAGGAGCCCAGCCTGGGCAGCGATGGTGCTGGCACCCAGATGTCTTCAGCAAGCGTTCCCAGCGTCCTTTGGCCGCTCCAGTTCCTCGCCCCACGCGGTACCGCTCCGTACGCAGGTTTCCATCAGCAGGACCACAACCCCGGCATTTCAGCACGCAGCTCCGCAGCCGAGCTCCACCGCTGCAATCCCGACAGCACCAGCGTCACCCCAGCGGCTTTCTCCCACGTCAACCTCTGCTAAGGACCAAATGCATTCCTTCCACAGATGTTTACGACAAAGCAGCAACATGCTTGATTTTTTTCTTTTTTTTTTTTTTAATATAAGAGCTGTGTATTCAAAAAATATACAATTTTTATTTTTAATTTCTACAGCATAACCCTGCGGGATATTTTTTGTAATGAACAGTGCAGGACCCTACCTAAACCAATCAATAAAATGTCCAAACTCCTGAGCTGCCTTCAGAGCAGGGACCAGGCTCAGAGGCCTCTGTCACCGCTGCCACTCATCCTACAGCAGCACCAGGTCCTCACCCCTTGTCCCCGCTCCCTGGGACGGGGCGTTTGGAAGGGAGGGAGAGGCAGGAGAGGGATGCCAGCTCCGGCACTGGCACCCCTAAACAGCTGCTTCTGAATGCTGAGTGTGCTGGTCCTGTCCCCAGCATCTCTGGAGCCAGGGTCTCTGCAGCCAGGCCAACCCACCCCTCCCCAACTGCTTTTCCCAGACAACCCGAAATTGTTTTGGCTCAATTGGTGAAGGAACAAAGGAGGGGCTGAACTCAGGAGTCCGCCTCCCCGTCTGCCAGTATCCAGCATGCCCACTTCAGCATCGCCTTCGAGATCCTGCGAAACCAGAGCCGGGGTGAGCAGGGACCCGGCTGGGGCTGTGCCGCTGCACGCTGGGGTACCCGGGGGCAAGGGGTAAGGCAGGGTTTGGGGAGCCGTGCAGGGATGCCAGCAGCGATGCCCATGTCCCATGGCACCAGCCGTGGCGGGGGGAAGAAGGGCCGGCCGTACGCAGCCACGTACACGGCCACGGTGCACCGACCTGACTGATCTGATCCTCTCGCAGAGCTCGGGGCTCGGCGCCTCGTATTGGTACTGGGCCGGCTTCTCCCTCACATACTGCAGAAGCGAAGGGGAGGGTGAGGCCCCACAGCCCAGCCCGAGACCCTGACACACCCGAGCGAACTCTGGGCCCTCCCCCTCAAATTGTTTCCCGCTCTTCCAATCTTATTTTACCCAGAGAACTGGAAGATGCTCCAGCGCAGGTGGGTTCCCACCCAGCTCAGGCTCAACCCACTCTTCCCCCCAGTGCCCCAGATCTTCCTTCAGTGGGAGGGTTGGGGCCACCATCTCCATCACCGCCTACTTCCAACTCCCCCTCCCCACCAGCCAGGGGAGGAGAGGCCTTGGTGATGGGCACTGGTCGTGGGGGTGACACAAAGAACCTCCCTGGGGCCCACCCCTCCAGGGCACCCCACCAGGTCCTTCATCTTTACCGGCTCCAGAGCTCTGCGCTGTTCTGGCCTGAAGCTGGGGCCGCTGGCTGGGGATGCTTGCTCTTCCTCCTCCTCTTCCTTCTCCTCCTCCTCCTCGAGCCTCTTTCTACACCGCAGCCCCATCTCCTCCTTTCTGCTCTTCTTCGCACCCTGTGTGCTTGCGAGTTCCAGCCTGCCCATGTCTCTCCCCCTGCCCCGTGGGGCACCTCGGGGATGCTGCCGCCCATCGAGGGCTGGCAGCTTCCTCTTGGCACCCGCAGCACCTCCTCCCTGGGCCCTGGCACGAGCCGGACTGTGCTTGACTGTATCTGGAGGGAAAGCTGTGCCACTGGAGTCCGCCTGCTCCCTGTGCGGCATCCCTTCGGGCAGGGAGTGCAAGCGGCTGCTGGGCAAGACAGGAAAAACAGGAGAAAGAGATGGCAGGGTGGCCTGAGAGCCCCCCGGTACCTGCGGGCTTCGAGCAGGGCAGGGGCCATCGCTGGCTGCCTCCGCCGCTGACACTGCCCGCGCGGTGCCGCTCTGTGCCAGATCGGTATCGCCGTAGGAGATGAGCAGGGAGGGAGAGGAGGTCTGCGGCAAACCCTCCAGAGAGTCCTGGCTGCAGGGTTCCAGCAAATCAGGGGTGTTGCTGTCAGCAGCCACGTCCTGCTGGGTCTTCGGTGACAGGTCAGGTTGAAAGGGCTTCTCTGGGAAGAGTAAAGGCACAGTCAGCTTCGGCAGAGTGGGGGAAATCTGCCCCCCTCGAGGGGGAACGCCACGATACTACGTTTTGGCCGGGGAAAAGCAAGCCAGCACCCAGGATGAGCTATGTGGTCACCCAGGATGAGCTATGTGGTCACCCAGAAAGAGCAGAGGGGTGCTCTGCCACTGAGGCAGGCTGGGTGCCTGGGCACAGGGACTCACCATCTGAAGAGTTCAAGGTCAAAGATATTGGGGGGAGCCTGTTCCAGGGGTTGTCCAGGGATCCCTCCAAGCCCTCCGACAAGGCTGATGATCCTGTGGCTGCAACGATCAAGTCGGGGCATTGATTTTGGCAAAGAAAGCGGCTGCCTGCCCCAACCCTGGGGTGGCTACAAACTGTGCAGGGGGTGTGGACCAGAGACAGCACTCGGGGAGAGCTCCAAGAGCCCCTTCCAGCCGAAACAGGGGGTGAACTCCAGCCAGACCCCTTCCACAATCTCAGGCGGCCCCTGCGGTAGGCAGCGGAGCGGCAGCAGCTGCCACGAGAGCCTGCTGGCAGAAGGAAGACCCTCTCCTACACCCTGCGCTGCCCAGGACAGCAGCTCCCTTCATCTCCTCCCCTACGTGGAGCTCCTGCAGGTGCTTCTGCAGCAAAGCTTGGTGACACCCAGCCCAGAGAGGTGACACAAGCCCACCCCGGTGCCAAACCACAGCTAGCCCAGAGCCCACACTCGGGAAGGTGACTCGGTCTCCACGATGGCATCAAAGGGACAAAATCATTTGTTGTGCTCCCAGCAGAGTGAACTGAAGCTGCTCAGCTTCAGGAGGCTGCAGGACCAGGACCGCTCCCTGGGAGTCCTGGTTGCCCAAAGACCCGGCCATGCTGGCACCGCCTCTGCTCCATCCAAGAAGACGAGCTGAGGCAACCTCACACCAAACTACCCAGAGGCTGGATGGGACCTGGAAGTCCCGCTACTCACAGCTGGTTTGGGATACAACACTCAGGTCGCCTGGTACCGTGCTGCCATCGTCGCTCTTCCCAGCAGCTGCTTCACTTGTGTCTGCAATGAAAGGGGCGTGGCTGGTCACATCCCAGCGTGGTTCACAGCCAGGGCAAAGGAAGTCTCCCCATGCCAGGGAGACCCTTATTTCACATGCTGGGATGCTGAATGGCTCCCTGCCCGCCCCACAGACTGACCTGCCTTGGAAGCACTGCAAAGAACTGCCTCCTCCTCTGGAGGGATCACCAGGGTGTTGGCTGGGACTGTGAAGACGTCCTCAGCCTGCTGAAACAAGACACATTACGTGTTTTTTGCTGGGCAGCTGAACCCCATCTCTCTCCTGCAGCAATCCTCCAGCTCTGCCCACTGCTCTTCCCCTTCCTTCTCCCACCCCTCCGGAGCAGAATCCCCCCCTGAGCTGGGACAGCCCCGTCTCAGAGGGTCACAGCACCCACACTGACCTCTTTCTGGCGCTCTGTCTCCCACTGGGTGATGGGAACCTCATCCTTCACCATCGCTGGGGTCTCCTTGGGCATCCGTAAATCCAAGCATTCCTCAGCATTTTCCTTCAAAACTTCCAGCTGATTCTGTCCTATGACATCGATCAGCTGCGAGACGGACGGCTCTGCAGTGAGAACACAGTGTCAGTGGAGGAGACACCTTAATTCAGGCAAGCCCCACTTGCAAATGTTTTTACTCTGCTGCATGACTGCCCCGTGCACTGAAACCTGTGGAAACACACAAAACTCTGCATTTCCTACCCAGAAACTATCTTTCCTTTCTCCTGCAGTAGAACATACGGCATCATCAGCCTGTCCTGCTCTGGGCTTAGCAGCATCACCTTGTGAGATCTGGTCATGTCTGAGCTCCCTCTGCCTAACGCAGGCCAAGCTCAGGAGCCCCATCGGGCAGCCAGAGCACCGCGTATGTCCCCAGCCCTTTACCTGAGCTGGGAGCGTTCTTCAGGGCCAGGCTCCTCCTGCAAAGACCAAGAAGACAAAGCCAGGTTAGGGCTGGAGCAGACTGAGCACCCAGGCTGGCAAAGAAGCGGTTTATGGAAGCAGTGGATTCCCTGCTGGGTGCCGGATCCGGCCACTGCTCTGCATCCCAGGAATACCCACCAGGGGTATCCAGGAGATGGACCGATGGAGCCTCCTGAGCACCTCCGGAGTTGGGGCTCCAAGCGTGGAGTGATGAAGGAGCTCTGCAGGGCTCACCCACCCGCCCCTGCTGCCCACGGCTGCCCCACGGGTGTTTCCTCCGGGCTCCGAGGAGGAGGCTGGGGACAAGAGCCCTCTGCATCACCGGGACCTCATTTCACACGGCTACCCTGCTCCATCACGGCCTGAGGCAGGGAGTCCCAGGGGTTAACCTGGAGCTGCCATAACGTGTGCCTGCCCTCGCCAGCCTGCTGACCCCTGCAGAGCCCGCACGCTCTCCTCCTGGGCTCAGATACTTGGATACGTTCCCGGCAATGGCCAACCCCATACTTACAGCCAGAGCTCCTTCCTCTTCTGCAGCACAGCGGGCTCCTGGTTCCTGCAGCGAGAGAGAACCCGGTCACCTGAATCCCCCCCAAATCCCCCATCTTCCTCCACAGCTTGTAACGGAGACAATTTCTCTTTCAAATAGCAAAATGCCATCCCTCCCTGCACCCAGGTCACCCCAGGACCTGGGAGTCTGGGTCTGGGAAGATGGGGAAGCCCCCCCCAGAGCATAGCCCCTGGGCCGTACCCATCGGATGACTCCAGCCTCTGCCGCTCCATGGGCAGCACGATGAACTGCTGGGCCGTCAGGTAAAATTCACAGTCCTCCTGCGGGGCAAAGGCAACCTGTGAGGCTGAGGCCAATGGTCCCACCTCAGCTCCCACCTCCCCTGGTGCCAGCTCCCACCCACGCACCCACCCCAGCCCTCCCACCCAAGGGAGGACCTCCCCCCAAAGGACAACCCCCTTCAACAGGGGGGTTTGCACCCTCCTGCATCAGCAGGTGGCTCTTCAAGAGCCAGAGGACAGGCTGGGCCAGCCCAGGGGACACTCCTGAACACCTGCACGGGGACAGTGGGCAGCTCTGCCACCAGCGGACCACGCAGGGCTCCTGCAGCTGCGGGACAGGAGGAGGTAACAGCCGAGTGGCCCTGGGGGAGATGACACACATCTCCCTGGAGGGGTCATGTCATCCCCTGCCCCGGCGCCCAGGCCAAGCCATCTCCACTGCCACAGACCCTCCCAAGAACTGAACATGGACCAAGAGAGAAGAAAGGCCACCCGTCACCTGCCTGCGGCTCCTGGGAGAGCTCAGAGCAGGTAAGAACACAGGAAGCAAGAGAAGATCAAGGGAGGAATTGCTTCCACTCATCAGAGCACTTACCAGCCTGGCCTCCTCTTGGAAACACACTGTGTACTTCTGCAAGACGATAATTCTGCAAATAAGGCTGGAAAGCCTGAGCTGCATGTGGGTGCTGGAAAAAGAGCAGAGCAGGAACGTCTCAGAGAGATGAAGAACAGAGCTGGACCGCCCAGACACGCAGTGGGGCTCCCAAACAGTGATGCCAGACACGTCTGGGCACGCTGGCACGCGTCTCGGCACAAGCCTCAGGCACTAAGGGCTCCCAGTTCCTGCAACTTATTCCTGCTGCTTATCTGCAGCTCTGCTCCCAGCCTAGTGGCACCCCAATGGGGAAACCGAGGAAGCACTGAAGGAGCAGCCCAGGCCACCACGCTTAGTGCTCTGGCTCCTTCCACAAAGGCCATGGGCTCTTCCGTCCTTTCTACACGGCATCACAGCTTCTCCCACCGACTCCTGCCCATCCCAGCCAGCCAAAAGCGGAGCACTGAGCACCCGCATTCCAGCTTTCTCCTCTTAGCACCTCTTCCATGCAGACTTCCCACCCCACGATTGCTGTGGCTCAACACAACCTGGAACAAGACCACGGCAGGAGCCCTACTAGCAGCTGTGGAGAACAGCTGCCCCACCACGGCCGAGTCACGCTGGAACCCACTTTTCCTCCGCCCGCAGAGCTTCGGCTGTAATGACCACGCGGATGTAGTAGGACCCATCTGAGACCTGGAGGACGGCATCTTGGAGGACCCCAGGTTGGCCTGGAGCAGCTGAGTCTCTCAAAACCTATCAAGAGATTGGGGAGAGGGTAAAAAAAAATCTCCTTACAGACCGCCCCGTGAAGGACATGACACCGTGCCCGGCTGAGAGCCTCTCCCAGGAGAGAAGGTGACCGTTCACTGTCGAGCCAGGTGGTAGCACTCACCCCATGGCCAAGAGGTCCAGCACGTGCCCATGCCTCCCGCAGGGACACGCCAAGACAGAGTAAGGAAGGGACACGCCACATGGTGCAAGAGAGCAAGCGAAGGCAAGGTGGGAGAGGAGCCACCACAACCCAGAATTTTTTTTACCCCAACCAGCAGCAGGAATCCAGGCAAAAGGGGTCTGGGCAGGCCTGGGACAGTGCTCTTCTGCAAAGCAGAGACAGAGAGCCGCAGTGACCGGCTGGATCGGCACAGCCCTCCCCTTCTTCTGAATGAAGCTCCCGCTGCTGCAACCCTGAGCCTGTACTGAGCCATGTCCGTGCTGGGCCAGCACAACCTCGGAGGGACACAACAGACTGTTCCTCCAAGCCTCACGTGTGCCTGCTCCACGGGCTAGGAGCTGCGGATCCGCCCTGGCCTGGCCTAACCGCAAAGCCCTGGGCTCCTCCTGGTACCTGTCCACGGCTCGGTCACGCGTGTCACGTACATCGCTCACCTGACTGGCGATGCTGGGACACGATGCACAAAGAGGGGACGTGAAACTGCATGTCCCGCCGTGCACAAAAGCCACCTGCGTCTGACAAGGGGTGCATCCTTGTCCTTTAATAAGTGACCAGCACGGCACAAAGACCAGTCACATCAGCTGGGACGTTCTCACAACGAAAGCCTGCCAAACTTACAGCAGAAACTCCTCATGCAAGCCAACGAGCCTCGCTGCTGGGCTGAAGGATGCCCGTGCCACCAGGATCCTGCTCCCCATGGTGTCGCAGCTCGGCCACCCAGCAGTCCCCGCTGGCCACATCCCCTTGCCCTGGAGAAGCCCAGCGTGCAGGTGGCCAGTCCCCCCGCGGCCTCACTCACTACAGGCAATTCTTGATGCTTGAGCACAACACTGCGGGAGAGCACCGGCAGCAGTCAGGGCTGCTCACGGGACTGGGTAAAAAGACAAGATTAAAAACAGAGGGTAGGACTGGAAGTTATAGTTCTGAAACAGACAGAGGAGAAGGCAGGTGTAGATGGAGCCCACAGAAACCAGCAGAAAGGTTCCGCTGCAAAAGACAGGCTCCCAGCCTTCCCTGATAGGACGAGGGGGAAGGGATTGAAGCTGGAAGAGGGGAGATGGAGATGAGATGTGAGGAAGAAATGTTTTCCTGTGCGGGGGGCGAGGCAGTGGCCCAGGTTGCCCAGAGAAGCTGTGGATGCCCCATCCCTGGAGGGGTTCAAGGCCAGGCTGGATGAGGCTTTGGGCAACCTGGGCTAGTGGGAGGTGCCCCTGTCCATGGCAGGGGGTGGAACTGGATGGGCTTTAAGGTCCCTTCCAACCCAAACCAGTCTGTGATGCTGATTCCTTCATTACAGAGGACTGGGGCGAGTGTGGGTTGCAGTGGTCATGCTGAGGGAACTCTCTCCACTGATCCCTCGAGCCCTAGGAAGGACCTGCTCATTCACTGCTGGGCCACCATCAGCCCAGGCACAAGAGATCTCCTGGGCCAAGAAGCAGGAAACCAGTGATTTCGCCGCCTCCGTATCTTCAGACAAGATGGGGAACAGGACCACAGGGTCTTATCTCTCTCGCTGTCATTTTTTTTCTCCCCATCTCATCTCTCCCTTCTATTTAAGTCACAACATCCATCTTTCTCCTTCCTTTTCCTGGCTGTAAGGAGATACAAACATCTCATCCACAAAAGACACGAAGAGACTGCTAACAATAACGCTGCTCGTGGTGGGGAGCTGCTACAAGCACCCAAAGGCTGCGAGAGAACAGCAAACCAGAGCACGGGAGCTGGGACTCTTCAGCATCCGGGTCATGACCACAACCCAAAGACATCTCCAGCGCTGCACAAAAGGCTCTCCAGGAACCATGCAGGAACAGGTTTGGTGCCCCAGAGCCTCATGCCCTGAATCACCACACAAGAGGCTCTCCCAGAAGAGCCAGCATCCATGGGAGGACAAGCTCATGGTCCCACCAAGCTCCCACAAGGCTCCAGACACATCAGCAGGTCCTGATTCTGCATCATGCTACCCACTGGCAGGACCACCCATCACCTGGCGTGGTACAAGGAAGGCTGGGATGTGAAGAGGAGGAGTAAGGCACGGCAGCCTGCGCATGCGAGGTCAGGAGAAGAGCAGGATGACCTTGGAGGTCAGCAGCTCTTCAGATGAGAGCAGGGCACACATACCAGAGAAGCAAAAGTCAGCGAAAGCCACCAGAAATGGGCAAAGAAAAGCTCCTCCATCTCAGAAAACCAACAATCAGGGACTTGGAGGAAGAAGAGTTGCTCCCCCCAGCCACTGAATTGTAAATCACTGAGCACTTCCGGGAACTGGGATTTCAAACACTGTTGGGGCACTGTAGGACAGTCCCCCTTGGTACCTACCCGCAGGACCTGACCGGCCAGAAGATTCTCATTGGCATCCAGCTGCTCATAATTCACCAAGAGGTTTGCAATCCAAGGCTGCAAGACGTAGATTTTAGGAGAAGGCATGTTTTTGCTCTCATACACAAACCTGCGGGAGAAGAGACGAGGCACCAAATCAGCTGCAAAGCTCCAGCAACCCAGGAAGGGTTTTATACCCCAAACACAGCCACAACCCCAGGGGCTGCCTCAAACCCAGCCCAAATCCCCCTGCTTCTCCACAAGGACGCCTGTGCTCAGGGAGCCATGCTGAGGGAGACACTCTGCCGGGGGCACACGGGTCCTGCAGCATCCCGCTTGTGCCACCAAAGTGGGACAGCAGCAGGCTCCAGAGCTGGATCAGGCCTTTGTGAGTCTCCCACCCCGTTCAGGATGTTCTTTCCTCCTCTTCCCATATTGTTTATTATCCCCTGAGAATTATTCTCCTGTGCCCAGGACTTAACCATCCCTCTCCTAGCTGCAAAAGGGGGAAGGTGGCTCTCTGTGCTGGATAAGGGCCAGGCAGAGGGGCTGGGAACAGGCAGGGATGGGGACAGGCAGGGATGGGGACAGGCAGAGGGGTTGGGGACAGGCAGGGTTGGGGGCAGGCAGTGTTTGGGGACAACGCGGGGCTTGGGGACAGGGAGGGTTGGGGACACGTGGGGTTTGGGAACAGGCAGGGTGGGGGACACGCAGAGTTTGGGGACAGGGAGGGCTGCCGTGCCCCCGCTCACCTGGCCCCCCCCGCCTGCTCCCCGCCGGGACAAGCGGCCGCCGCCGCCGCCGCCATGGCCCCGCAGCGCGCCCTGGGAAGAGGAAACGCGCGGGCCGCGGGATCCGGGGCGGAGCGGCTGCGGGAGCCCGGGCCCGGCCCCATCCGCATCCGGACAGGCAGCCCCTCCCCTGTCCCCGTCCCTATCCACATCCCTATCTGCTTCGCCAGCCTGTCCCCATCCCTGACCTCGTTCTCACCTGCATCCCTACTCCCATTCGCATCCCCAACCTCATCCCCATCCCCACCCTCGTCCTCATCCCCATCCCCACCCGCATCCCTACCCTGTCCCCATCCACACCCCCATCCCAAACCACATCCGCAGCCCCAACTCCATGCCCGTCCCCAGCCCCAGTCCTGTCCCCATTCCCATCCCGCACCAGGC
The DNA here is from genome assembly GCA_011057875.1 of Pterocles orientalis. NCBI lineage: Eukaryota > Metazoa > Chordata > Aves > Pterocliformes > Pteroclidae > Pterocles > Pterocles orientalis. Next base: position 203,882 of record WKFP01014079.1, read on the forward strand.
TCCTTGCTCTCCTCCAAGCTCTTCCTGGGCACACACACCCTTCTCCCCGTTCTTTGGCCGACTTTCTGTTCCCGCTTCCCCTTCGGTGGTTCACGTGTGATGACAAATATCACCAAAACCATCACTACCTTGTTTTCACATTGTTCCCTTTGGGTTTGGCCCTGGTAGCTCTCAGCAGCCCCAGGTTGTCCCCAGGTGGTCACCCATGGGACAAAGCATCTTTCCACACCAGAAGAGTCCACAGCAGGGTTTGTTTTTTTAACGGGTGTTAAGCACATTGAAATGAGCAGCAGTTTGTCCCCACCTCTTGGTTTTGCAGCCTTGGGTGAATTAAACCTCGATTCAGCTCCTTTTTGGTCACACAGAGGCTACTGGTTAGAAGCACTCATCTGTAGTTGCTTTCTGTAGTCAAGGCATTTACGGTTGCCCGATGGATGCTCGGTCCCTGCATGCTGGGGCTCCCAGTTTTATTTCCAGCAGGAGCCACCGCAGCTGCATGGACACCATCCCTGGGGAAACAACCTGCCCACACTCTTCGAGTCCTTCTGTACCGTGACAGCGGCTGTTAGCCCGGGGGGAACACGTTCATTTTATTGCTGGATTACACGAAGATCTTTTCTGGGTGCCGTCCATTTAGAGCCCTTTTTTAACAATTTGTGCTTAAATTGATCTTCCACAGCACAGTTTCCTGTAGCTTTGCAGCTGTTTGTATGCAAAAATCCTTCTTTTTTTCTTTTCTTTTTTGTTTGTTGAGATTTTTTGCTCTTGCTTCACATTGTTACTGGTAAGGATTTGGAGCTGAGAGATGAGCTGAGTACAAATAATAAAAAAATTGGGATATTTTTTCAGGCTCCAGGTCTGAACTTCCCCATCTTTACAGATGCCTTGGCCAAGTTGTAGGGACAAACCCTCTCAAGCAAGCAGACACAACTGAAATTGTGCTAACAGGGAGCATTTCCAGTGTCTTTTTCTTTACTTAAATATCAGTATATTTTTGAAAATCCGCCATCCTTTAATTGCAGGATTTTGGGGCTAAAGGAATAGCAGTGGCATTTTTTAAGTTAGTGCTCAGCTTTTGGGTTTGCTTGTTAGGATGGGCATCTCCTACCGGGTGCTCCCCGCACTGAAGTGGCCACTGTTGATTGCAAAGGGGTCATTTAAACACCTCCAGGATCTGAAATGGGCTGGTTAGGCCAACACTAAAATTTACACATTCCTTTTTAATATCCCCGGTACGCCACCGAGCCCTTGTGTACCATGGCTAGTCATGTGTACGGGCATGTTGGCGTGTGCCTTTGCTCCACACACACATTTCTGCACATTTTTGCAGGTGCCCATCTGAGCCTGCCAGGCGAAGGGACCGCAGAGCTAGAGTGCGTTTTTGCAACACTTTGGCCCTGAGCTGTGTTTGCTTTGACAAGACCGACTTACCAAAGGTTTGCAAGGCTGAAGGCTTCCTTCTTGGAGTGTTTTGTCCACTGACAAGCAGCAGAACAGTCCTTTTTTCCTGTCAGTTTTAACTAGCTTGGTGTCTTCATGGTGTTAAACAAGCATTTGAGCAGCCTGGGACTTTTTACCACCTTGTGTTGCGCAGCACAGACCTTTGTAGAGGTGTCACGAAAAGATTTTGCAGGAGTTTGATGAGCTGATGTGCTGTGGGGCTGCCCGACACGAGGGGATGGAGCCGTGGGGTTCCAGAGGCCGTGCATGCCCAGCTGCAGGATGTATCACAGGGTGCTTCTCAGGGACTTCCCTTTGGATAACGATCGAACAGAGCTCAAGGCTCCAGCACCCCACGACACGTTGGGGATCTTTCAGTCACTTTGGCGATGACTGCTCTGTTTGGAGGACTGAAGCCATTGCTCCAAGGGGCGAGGCCTGGGGGACCAGCACGCTTCTAGTGCTAGGCCTGACGTATTTGCTGAATGTGGTATATTCAATTATGATTCGTGTTAAAAGAAATGGAGAAGAGCTGCTCTCATGCTGTTGTGCTGGAGAAAACTACAGCAGCCATGGCCCAGAAATCTCCCTTCTCAAGGATCCTTCTTGCAATTTAGGAATTAAAGAAATGGGACAGTGATGGGATTGTGTGAAAGAATTCATCCTCAAGACAGAAAGGGTGTTTGACTTGGTTGTAAAGAAATCAGAGACCAAAGATAAGGGTACTTGAGTTGAGCAATCTCATTAACACCACTGATTGAATTGTAATCTGTGTTGCAGGGATGGTCTTTTTGTTTGTTTTTTGGTTTTTTTTAAATATCTGAAAGTAACTTCCAGGAAAGATGTGACAACACAACCCCTTTCCAGTAAATTGAAATACAAAGTAGGAAAGAAAGGGCATGATGATGTTCCTGTGCTGAGCTAGTGACTTCTTTGTGCACAGTGCAGCCCCTCCTCAGGTAGTATGGCATTGCTGTATCACTGCACATCATTTTACAACATCACAACTGAACCATACACCAAGGCAAATTCTAGCATTTGAAAGCACACATTAGGAGTTTCCCATTAGTATTTACTATCCTTGTATGGTTGAAGACACTGTGAGTGAAAAGGTGCTTAAAACAAAGGATGCTCTCACAATGACAGAAATGCCATGGGCCTGCCTTGGGCTAAGGACATGCTTAGATGCTAACCAGTGGAGTGTTACCTAAATGTATCCTCCTTCACTTCTCCCTTTACAATTCATTCAGCAGAGGTGCTTGAGGTAAAGAGCTGAGTGTTTTCAGCTGAAAGACTGTGAAACTGGATTTCCCCTTCAGATTATCAGACAAGGCTCCTCTATTTAAAGAAGTTTTTGAATGAAGTAATCATATAGTGCTTAACTGTGAATTAAGTCTTATACTAAACAAATGATATGAAAATATGAAAATATTAATCATAGAATCATAGAATGGCCTGGGTTGAAAAGGACCATAGTGATCATCTAGTTTCAACCCCCCCGCCATATGCAGGGCCGCCAACCACTAGACCAGGCTGCTCAGAGCCACATCCAGCCTGGCCTTGAATGCCTCCAGGGATGGGGCATCCACGACCTCCCTGGGCAACCTGTTCCAGTGTGCCACCACCCTTTGGGTGAAA
>WKFP01014079.1:212969-235795 GCA_011057875.1 Pterocles orientalis
AAGAGGGGAGATGGAGATGAGATGTCAGGAAGAAATTCTTCCCTATGAGGGGGGTGAGGCAGTGGCCCAGGTTGCCCAGAGAAGCTGTGGATGCCCCATCCCTGGAGGGGTTCAAGGCCAGGCTGGATGAGGCTTTGGGCAACCTGGGCTAGTGGGAGGGGTCCCTGCCCATGGCAGGGGGTGGCACTGGATGATGTTGAAGGTCCCTTCCAACCCAAACCAGTCTGTGATTCCCTGAATCCCTGGAGAGGTGCACGGGGCTGGTTGGATGGGGCGATTATGTCTGCAGGTCTCTGCTCCAGGTGCTGCGAGCCCCAGAGGTTTGTACTTTGCTGACAGTAGGAACGCAGGCTGGCAGAGTAATTGCTGCCTTGGGGCATGTTTTCAGGGGAGAACACGGGGACGATGAGCAGTGCAGCTTTTCCAGGTGTTTCTGTGAACTGTCCTGATGGCGCACTCCTTGGTCCTGTCTGAGTTGGAGGTGCTCTGCAGTCTCGTATGGCCATGTGCCATCTTTTTCCCATGTGGTAGAGAGCACGTGGAGCTGCTAACGCAGAATCAGTTTATCCTTCAGTTTCCGACCTGGAACGTGCTGATCTGTAGAAAATCCCCTGAGAGAGGCATTTCGTTGCCATAAACCAGTCACTTGCAGAACCAGTGTGCTGTTGCTGCGTCTTCCTGGGTGGGGACCACGTTACACCAGTGCTGAGAACTCTGTTTGCAAATCCAAGCCTTTTTTTTTTTTTTTTTCCTCCGTGGAAAAGCCAGAGCTTCCAGATTGTGCTGGAAAAAATGCAGGGAGAAGAGCCCAGGCTCCTACTGCCTCTGAGGGATGAGGTGTGAGAGTTGGAATTAGAAGGCTGCCTCCCTTCGATGTTAAAGCCCCTGGCTAAACTCGGCCCGTGTGTCCTTGTCTGCCTTCCTGCAGTGTGCTGGGAGCCTGGCTGCAGGGACTGTGCCCGTGGTGTGATTTTTGCACCACGTGCAAGCACTCCTTTCTTACAGCAGTGTCTTTCCCTTGGGTACAAGAGAAAACACCCTGAAAGAGGGAAGCTAGGACCATCTCCCCTGTGAAAGAATTTGAAAAGTTTCTTGGCTGGGCATGTTGCACCTGGCTGGAGTCTTTGAGCCAGTGTGCAAAAGAGTTTATTTCCCTGCACTCTGTTCCTCTCCCTCTCTCTTCTGTCCTGGGCTCTTGATGGTCGGATAAACTGGCTTTTCCTCCCTCTGCCCTTGGAGATCCTTTGGCCCTGGAAATGCAGGCATGCAACGCCTCACAGCTCTCACAGTCTTCCCTGGCTTCACTGAGTCGCTTTTTTCCAAGAGGAGCGTGCTGCATCTGTGGCTGCAGGCACTGGGATGGCGCTGCCGTCCGAGGAGCCTCTCTGTTGTTGTGCCGTGTTGCTGGTCCCTGCTGTCGGTAGTCGCCCCCTTTGCCCACCGCCTTCTCCTTCTGCACAGGGCACGGGTGCCAGGCCGTACGCGGGGCAGGTTGGTGCTGAGGATGCTGACGGTATCGACATGGCCTACCGTGTGCTGGCTGACCACGCACGGACCATCACGCTCGCCCTTTCCGATGGGGGCCGGCCGGACAACACTGGCAGAGGGTAAGCAGGGAGCTGCTGCAACGCTGCTGCTCTCATTCTCTTCAGCACGCCTTCCCTGAGGGGACTGGGATGTCCTGTGTCCCTGGGATGTCTGCATCTAGCATTAAAGCAGCGCATAGCAGAGCGTTTGCTTGGTATATTTGATGCTTGAATCCCTGGAGCAAGGTCCTCCCAAAAGGCCAAGACACGCAGGTCTGAGGCTTCTTGTGAGCATCAGTCCTGCTGTGTTAGCCCCTAGAAAGGATGACAGTGGGCAGACAGGCACAAAACTCTGCTTGGTGCAGTGCTGCTGTCAAAAAGAGAAGTTTGGGCCGGGGGGCTGTGCTGTGCGTGGCACTGGACGCGCAGGACTGACTTTTAAGCCCACGGTGAGTCTAGGCCTCAGAGCAGGGGGCTGGCACCTCGCCTCTGGCTTGCTGCTGCTGTGAGCAGCTACTTCAGAGAAAATACGGGGAGAGAAGCCTGTGCTCGTGGTCCTGGGAGCAGGTGCTGGCAGGTGGATGCTGGTGCATCCCCTGAGAACAACTCAGAGGCCCAATGTTTGCGTTCGGGGCTCTGCTGTTCCCTAGGTATGTGCTGAGGCGGATTCTCCGACGGGCCGTGCGCTACTCCCATGAGAAGCTCAATGCCGCCAAGGGTTTCTTCGCTACTCTGGTTGATGTGGTGGTGCAGTCTCTGGTAAGTTCTTCTCCTGCTCCGCTATGTCTGCTGCAGACATCCTCCGCTGAGGTGTGCGGGTCCCCTTGCTGAAGGACTGATCCTCTCGGGTCTGCAGGGAGATGCCTTTCCTGAGCTGAAGAAGGACCCGGATATGGTGAAGGACATTATCAATGAGGAAGAGGATCAGTTCCTGAAAACACTCAGCAGAGGACGTCGCATCCTAGATAGGAAGATCCAAAGCCTGGGGGACAGTAAAATCATCCCTGGTAAGGCTGTGAGAGCTGTCTGGATGCACCAAAAGGCAGTTAGTTATTATTTGGGACCCAGACAGGGCTCGGCTGGGAGAATGGGAACTCAGAGATGGTGGAAGGTGTGGGGGGACACAGTTGGAGTCAAACCATCGCTCAGAGCTGGGCCATCTCTGGCCTGTGTCACTTGCCCAGGTTTCTAAGCTGCCCAGACACAACACGACGGTGGTGTGATCTCTGTGCCGTCAGAGAGGAGCCTTTGAGATGTTTGTGTTCACCAGACCTGTTCCTGTCCTGCCATGGTGTGGAGCCGGTTGGGTGGGACAGAGCCAGTTGGAGAGGGGGGAAAGGAGCAGTGTCTCGCGGAACAGGAGTGCTGATTGCTCTGCTGTTTCTCTGCAGGTGATACTGCCTGGCTGCTGTATGACACCTACGGGTTTCCTGCCGATCTCACTGGGCTCATTGCAGAGGAGAAGGGCCTTGTTGTGGACATGGAGGGCTTTGAAGAAGAGCGGAAAAATGCACAGGTGGGTGATAGTTCCAGGGGAGCTGGTCTGTGAGTGGGCAGGCAAGATTCCCTTCCTTTTAGTTTGCCGCCGTGAGTCTCTGCTCCTTTTTTACCAGTTCTGCTCGCACCTCAGGTGCCCCAGTGCCCTGTGCTGAGAAAAGACGACAGCACGGCACTGCAGCTGTTATGGGATGTCTCTTTTGTGCAGCTGGGGCTGGGTTTGCTTGCTAAAGCTGCGAGGCCTGGAGCCTTGAGCTCGGCCTTCCTAGAGAGCCAATGGAGTGCATCTTGGGGATGCGAGCGAGGTGTGCAGCTAGGCTGGCGTGCGCGGGCCAGTGCTGAGGTGGATTTTCTCAAACTGGTGCTCGTTGTTGGCAGCTCAAATCACAAGGGAAGGGTGCCGGTGGGGAGGACCTTCTCATGCTGGACATCTACGCCATCGAAGAGCTGAGGGCCCGAGGGCTGGAGGTGACTGATGACTCGCCGAAATACAACTACGCTTCAGATCAGAGCGGTGCCTACGGTATGAAAAAAACCTTCTCTGCTGCCAACCCTTTCCTGGTGTGTACCTCACCAGGAGCCCCTCTGGGCTCACCTTTCCTGGGATGTGGAGGTGGGATGTGCAGGTGAACAGCCCGTCTGTAACAGAGGGAGCAGGGCAAGAGGAGGGCAGGCTGTTCAAGGGCTGCCCTGCTGCTCAGGTCTGTCATTGCCAACCTCATCAGAGAGACTTAAGAGGATCACTGTTGCCTGCAGCTTTGTGTCTCTGCACTCCCATGTTTGTGTTTCCCAGCTGCCCTTTCGTCAGTGCCGCAGGAAACTGCAATTTCTGCTTGACCTGTCCACGGCTCACTTGCTCTGGCTCTTGCTGCTAGTTCTTCAATTTGGTGGAAATTCAGGAGGCCCCAGGCTCTTGCAGCACCCATGGCTGATTTTCACTGCATAGGTGTGGAGGGAAGTGATGGTGGCTGCCTTGGAGAGCACTGAATTAAATTCCCTCTTACCCGAGTAACTGTTGCCCTGGTTCTTTCTCCCTGCCCCCAGCAAATGAGCTCCTGCAGTAGCTGGGAGGTGTTGCTGTGAAGTTTTGCTCCCTTGTGGTGTCTACAAGGTTTTCCTGTTTTACTGACACTGCCTATCGTCCTGATGACAGATTTTGGGAGCCTCGTGGCCACAGTGAAAGCCATCCGCAGGGAGAAGAAGTTTGTGGAGGAGGTATCCACTGGCCAGGAGTGTGGGATAGTGCTGGACCGGACCTGCTTCTACGCCGAGCAGGGCGGGCAGATCTATGACGAGGGCTACATGGTCAAGGATGACGACAGCAGGGAGGATGTGAGTGGGCCGGAGAGCCTTTCACTAGACTCAGTCTGACCTGGGCCCTGGGAGGTGTGTGCAGAGGGGAAGGGGCCAAGCAGACTCCAGCAATTTCCTGTCTCTGGCAGGTGTCAGGCGTTGCACAGGTTTCCTTTCCAGGGGTGCAGCACAGCACAGACGTGCTGGAGTTTGTTGCCTTTGCTTTTTGGGGAACAGAACTCGGGGCGGCAGCGTCAGGCTGTCCCTAGAACATGGGTGCCTGTGGTGGTGGTGCTGGGATTGCTGTGCGGAAGGACAGCGCTTTTGAGCTGTGACGGGTAGCTGGGGTGGGGGCTCTTTCAGCTCTGCTGTGCCCCGTAACTGTGCCCCACCTTCATTCTCTCCTCTGCCTTGTGCCCTGAGTGCTGTGCCTGGGGACACTCAGCTTTCTCCTCTTGCACACACCAGTCTGGCTTCCAGCCAGGACCTTCCCAGGTGCAGCTCAGGCCTCTGGCTGGACTGTCTGTCTCCCCTCGGCCTCTCACCCTGCTCACTAGTACGTTTCCCTCTTTGTACAGAAAACAGAATTCACGGTGAAGAACGTGCAGGTCCGAGGAGGCTATGTGCTTCACATAGGAACTCTGTACGGAAGCTTGAAAGTAGGAGATCAGGTCCACCTGACCATCGACGAGGTGAGTTAAGCCATGGGACAACAGATGGCCTCATCTCTTTTCACTGGATTTTGTCTCTTTCCATCGGTGGCACTCTGGGCGCCTGAAGTTTGGGGCGTGCTCTCGCTGTGGCACACGAGCAGGCGAGCAGTGTGGCCCTTCCAGTCTGGGTGCCTCAAGGCCTCTCCTCCCTGGCGTCTGGCTTTCTCCTGCCACCAGGCAGATCAGAGCCACACTCGCTGGGTTTTTCAGACCAGCAGCAGAAACCCGTTTTGGGTCAGCAGGTATGGTGCCCCACTGCATTTTGGATGACAGTGGAGAGCCTGGGCTGTCTGCCCCACGTCAGACATCGCTCCAGTGGGCTCAGGCTGCTGAGTGAGTGCTGGGTTGAGCCCAGTCTGTGAAATTTCCCTTCCCTATGGAGCAAGAGGGAAGGCTCCCATCTTGCAGTGCTTTTCCCTGTTGATTGTTTGTGACCTGGTCTGTCCTTGGCCTTTCTCCAGACAGGCCCACCAAGGGGACTGCCAAGGAAAAGCCATGCACAAATTTGGTGGGGAATGTCCCGCTCCCTTAGCTGGGGCTCCGAGGCAGCAAGTGCGATAAGTTGTTTCTGGTCTTCTGAGCTAGTCTGGGTTTCTGTTGAAGCAGCACATTACCCTCCACTCTGCTGTCAGAGGTGATCTTGGCTCCACGGTGTGGGACCCTAACACTGGCTTCCTTCCCCAGGCCAGGCGGAGGCCAGTCATGAGCAACCACACGGCCACCCACATCCTCAACTTCGCCTTGCGCTCGGTGCTGGGGGAGGCTGACCAGAGAGGGTCCCTGGTTGCACCAGACAGGCTGCGGTTTGACTTCACAGCCAAGGGAGCCCTGTCTACTCAGGAAATCAAGAGAGTTGAAGGGATCGCCAACCAGATGATTGAGGAGGCAAAGGTGGGTACAGCTGCTGGATTGGATGTACTCAGGGGAAAAAAATACCTTGAGTCAAGCTTTTGGATGATCTGGGAGTTTGGTCCAGCAGGACTCTTCCGAGCTGTGGATGCAGTACTGCGCACAGATTGGCATCACAGAGTATTTAGAGTGGGAAAATTCCATGTCGATTGCTCCCTTCATTGGTACCGACGCCTCTCTAGGGTTGGAGTCTTTCTGTGCCTGCTCCAGTGCCACGTTAGCTACAAGAGCCAGGAAGTTTGGCAGAGTACTTTTGCAGGCCTGGCTGGATTTACAGCGTGCACCCAGACCCAGTGTTGTCTCCTCAACGGCGAGGGAGTTGCTCTGCCTGGTGTCAGCCCTGGATCAGAGCAGACCCTGGAGGACCTGTGGTTAGAAACCGTTCAAATGTCCAGGAACACAGTGGGTCTGGGTATCAGGAATTGTGAAGCTGGGGCATCTCTCCATGACTCGGGGATCCCTGCAGCTCAACAAGCCCCAGCTCAGGTGGGGCACCTAACTTCAGTTTCAGGATCTTTCGGAGGAAGTCAGGATTCCCTGGGAGTGCGGGCCCTCAGTCGCAGCTGACGAGACCAGCTCTTACCTGCATCCCTTTCCTGTCCTCTGCAGCCTGTGTACGCCAAGGACTGCCCTCTTGCAGCAGCCAAAGCTATCCAAGGACTGCGGGCAGTTTTTGACGAGACCTACCCTGACCCTGTCCGTGTGGTCTCGATTGGCATCCCTGTGGAGGAGCTGCTGGCTGACCCCTCTGGCCCCGCCGGCTCCGTCACTTCCATTGAGTTCTGCGGAGGGACGTGAGTATCTGGAGAGGCTGGGGAAGGCGGTGGGGTGGCTGGAAAGGAGTCCCTGGGGAGCCTGAGCTCTGTTGTGAGTGCTGTGGGTGTACGCTGGGCACAGCCAGAGGTGGTGGTGGTGACGATGAGCCTTCACGTTCCCAGTCCCGAGTCAAGCCATGTTTCTGGTCAGTCTTTGCAGGCAGGGAAATTGCCTGTACTCGGTCCCTGCCCACGCACATCGTCTCTGACAGTGCTGGGAACGTAGCCCTTGCCACCCTTTCCTCGCTTATTTGCTTTTAGAGGCAAAACCCAACTTAGTCACTGTCCCCACACTTGCTGCATCGCTCTGGCAGGGTGGTTTTCTTGTTTCTGTGCTGATTCCTGCCGAGAGGTGGACTTTAACTTGCTCTTATTGTGGGTCTTTCTGGGTTCATTCCAAAGGCACTTGCAGAACTCCAGCCACGCTGGCCCCTTTGTGATTGTTTCAGAAGAAGCAATTGCTAAAGGCATCCGGAGGATAGTTGCAGTCACCGGGGCCGAAGCTCGGAAGGTAAGGGGAGGCAGGAGCATCCCTGCTTGGCACCAGGGAGAATTGGCGTGAGTGTCTGAGGGACCCGTGGAGAAGGGTGCTGCTGTTAGCGAAGGCTGTTCCGGAGCGCCCTGGCTGTGCTGCAGTCAGAGGAGAGAGCAGGGGAGGCAAGGGGAGAAGGGTGGGCTGTAGCCGTGGTGTTGGTGTGGCAGAAGGGCCCGGGGTGGGTCTGCAGGGTGGTTGCAGGGTGAGCTCAGGTTGCTCTGCAAAGTGGGCTGCAGATGTCAAGCTCTCAGCAGCTGGCAAGAGTGGCAGGAGAGTTGTGAAGTCTGAGAATCCAGCCCTCTGCTGCAGGAGGCAGGCGACTTTGGTCCTGGGCTAGCTTTGGGCTGGTGCTGCTGAGAGTGGCAGGGGGGGAGATGTTTTTTTTTCTTTTTGGAGGATCTTGGCATTCCTTCTGGCAAAGCAGAGTCTGGGGGCTTGTCTGCCAGCATCACACCCTGGTTGTGGTCAACTGCCACCTGCTTCGGCTCTGCTGCTTCCCAAGGAGTTGCAGAACTCCATCCTGGGGCTGCAGCATTCCTCACCCCTTCTCGTGGGGGTGGCCAAGAGCCCAGTTTGCCCGAGTTAACTCGGATTGTGTTCTGCTAGGCGCTCAGGAAAGTCGACAGCCTCAGGAAGCTGCTGTCAGCCCTGGAGGCCAAGGTGAAGGTCCAGACAGCTCCCAACAAGGATGTGCAGAAGGAGATCACGGACCTCAGCGAGGTGAGGATGGTAGCAGTGCTTTGCCTTCCCAAAATGAACGGGACCTGGATGGCCAGCGCTGGGTGGTATTAACGAGGCCCGAGCTCGGCTTCCTGCTCCTGCCTCACCAGCCCTGCGTCCTGCGGGCGCTGCAGCCAGCACCTCGTGCCTGAGGCTATCGGGCTCGGGGAGAGGAGCAGAGCTCACTGGGCTCTGCCATTTGAGGCACTGAGGTTCACGAGCACGATGCAACATCTCCTGCTGTGGTCACTGGTGCCTTTAACACCCTCTACCCGCTCTGTTTTGCAGACGCTGGCCACGGCTGTTATCCCACAGTGGCAGAAAGACGAACTGAGAGAGGCTGTGAAAGCGCTGAAGAAGGTTATGGATGACCTGGACCGAGCAAGCAAAGCCGACATCCAGAAACGAGTGAGTCCTGGGTGGGAGTAACAGACAGTACAGGGGGGCTGCGGGGGCTCCCGTGGGAGCTCCACTTGTGTCCAGTGTGGAAGGGAGCTGAGTGGGGGGCATGTCCCTCAAGCTTTCCAGCCTTCCCACCTCTCCTGCTCCCTCCTAGGGCATGGCTTCCTCCCTCTCTGGTCCCTGGGCTGCAGAGCTGGCAGCATGGCTTGGACATTGGGGTGCTCATGCCCTAACAGTGCCCCTGGGTGTGCAGGGTGCTTCCTCTGGGATCCCAGTGGATTTTCCTGGAGGAGGAACCCCGCACAGCACTGCTGCTGCCTGGCAGGTCACGCAGCCACCTGCCAACATCTTTTGTTGCTGGTTCTGCGGTGTGAGGCTGCTCCAGGCTGGGCAGTGGGTGTGTTGGGGCAACTCTGGGGGCTTCCGTACCTGCAGGGGAGCTTTATCCGGGTGGTTCTTGTGTCCCTACGTGTTGTGAGTGCTCCAGCATCTGACTGCTGTTGTCCTCAGGTGCTGGAGAAGACCAAGCAAGTCATTGAGAGTCACCCTAACCAGCCACTGGTCATCATGGAAATGGAAAATGGAGCCTCAGCAAAGGTATGGAAGGTCTGGTCCCTCCTCAGCCACCTCCCCTGTGCCTGAGGAGCAGTTGGGTGGCCTCTCTTCCCTGGGCAGGCAGTGCTGTGGTACAGAGCCGTCTCTCTTGTCACCTGGCAGCCCTGAGCAGCAGCTAGTGAAGAGGGAGAGGACCACCGGGACAGTGTCCCTCCTGGACTGGCCCATGGGTTTGCAGGGGTGGGGGGGTCTTGACCATTTGCTGGGCTGCCAGACCTGGTGATCGATAGGGACCCCAGCAGAAATCACGTCGTGTCCCAGGTGAGAGCCATCCCGCAGCAGTGACAACACTAAAATGCAGGCTGAAGGAACGCTGAGCAGCAGCAGCGCTGCCAAGCGCGGAAGCTGTGGTGCTGGTGGCCGCTGCAGATCGGTGCTGGGAGTGGTGTCCTGGGCAGTGTGTGTGGGCAGGGCTGGGCCGGGAGCTGCTGCCACAGGGTTCAGTTTCTTCTCTGGCCAGGGCTGGAACTGCTCTTTCCCTCCACGCACGAGTTAAGTTGCTTTTTGAGCGATTTCTGTTGTGAATAAAAGCTCCCTTGTGCCGCAGTGCTGAGCCCAGCAAGAGCCAGGCTGCATTGTGCCTGAGGTTGGACCACGCAGGTTTTCATGCTCTGTTATTTTAACACTCCTTTTTTTTTTAATGCTCTGTTATCTTAATGCTCTATTTTTTTTAATGCTCTTTTTTAATGCTCAGTTTAAATTTCTGCTTTGGGAATCTCGGAGCTGATCCTGCTTAGTGACGCCTCTTGCTCCCCATGGCCGTCCCCCTCTCCCTGGTGCCAGCGTTCCCGCTCGCAGCGGTGCCATCGCAGAGCGCGTCCCAGGGGACGGCGGTGCTGGCAGCCCGGGGAGCTGCGTCTTCCCTGGCCGACCGGAGCAGCACCGCCTCGCTGGCGGGAGAGCCCGCTCCCGGCTCCGTGCTGCACCGCGCTGGCTGTGGGAGCACAGGATGACGGTCTCCCTGGGGATAACGGGATGCCTGGCAGTTTCTCCAGCGTGCCTGCTGTGTCTGGTAACCCTCGCAGCTTCTTCACGCTGCATTTGAGTCCTGACTTGCTGCAGAACAGCCGCTCCCTTCTGGGGGCTCACAGCGCAGAGGCAGAGCGTGTTCCCCTCCAGCCTGTACGCGCAGGCAAAGGTTCTCTTGCTTTGGGGCCAATTCTGACAGTTCCTGGATAATGAAAGGTGGGAAGATAACAGCAGCTCCTCTCTCCTGCCTCCTTGCAGCCATCCAGGGGACACAGCTCGTGTCCCCTGCTGCGGGTTCTGCACAGCCGGCTCGTGTTTGGGAGCAGGAGTGCTGCAGCGTGCTGCTGAGGCTTTAATGCCAGGCCAGGTCCCCGCGGTCTCTGTGGGTGCCTCGGAGGGCTGGTTCTGAGCCCGGGGAAGGTGAGCTCCAATGATTTCTGTCTTCCTCCAGGCCCTGAACGAATCTCTGAAGCTCTTCAAGACCCACTCCCCCCAGACTGCCACCATGCTCTTTGCTGTGGATAACGAAGCTGGCAGAATCACCTGCCTGTGCCAGGTCCCCCAGGTACTGCCGGGGCTCTGCGCCTGCCATTCTCTGCGCCCCGGGACGAGCGGCAGCCTCCAGGCTCTAACCAGCGGTTGGCGAGAGCCGTGCCCAGCTGCTGCGGGTTGCCGTCAGGCTGGCAAGGGGAGCGAGGGGCGTTGTGCTCTGCCAGCGGGGACGGGGGAAGAGCCGGGATTTAGTGGGGTGTAGGCATGGGGCTGCTGCCCTGTTGTACGGTGCTCGTGGACCCTCATCTCTCGCTGCTGGCTGGGTTAGCGTCAAGCTGCCTCTTTCTTTCTTAATTTTTTCTCCCTCTTTTCCTGCCCAGGAGACTGCCAACAAGGGCCTGAAGGCCAGCCAGTGGGTGCAGGAGGTGTCTGCCTTGATGGACGGCAAGGGCGGCGGGAAGGACGTCTCTGCACAGGCCACGGGCCGCAACGTGGGCTGCCTGCAGCAGGCCCTGGAGCTGGCCACGGACTTTGCCCGGCTGCGGCTGGGGGAGCTGAAGAACTGACGGGAGGGTGTCCCCACCTCCCCCTGTCCCCTGCCTGTCCCCTGCCTGCTGCTGAGCCACCCCCGGCCTTCCGCCAATAAAGGCTCCGTGTCCGCTCGCTGCCTGCTCGGCTCTGCTTTCCGGGGCGGGCCCGGCGCGGGCTCCTCCTCCTCCGCTGGTGCCCGTTTCCCCGCCGAACATGCCGCTGGATCACCGCCGCGTGCCGGGCCCGGAGGAGTCGCAGCCGCCGGAGCTGTGGGCGGCGGCGGCGGCGGAGGAGGAGGAGGAGGCGGAGGCCGGAGCCCCGCGGGACCCGTGCGCGCTGCCGCCGCTGTTCGCGCGGGCCGGGCTGCTGAGCCAGGCCGAGGGCTCGGCCTACGTGGAGCTGAGCGGCGGCACCAAGGTGCTGTGCGCGGCCTGGGGCCCGCGGGAAGCGGCCGAGCCCGGGGGCGGCGGCGGCGGGAGCGCGGGGGGGCGGCTGGTGTGCGAGTTCCGCCGGGCGCCGTTCGCGGGGCGGGGGGCGCGGGCGCGGCCGGGCTCGGCGGCGGAGCGGGAGGCGGAGCGGGAGGCGGCGGCGGCGCTGCGGGCGGCGCTGGAGCCGGCGGTGCGGCTGGCGCGGTACCCGCGGGCGCGGCTGGCCGTCAGCGCGCTGCTGCTGCAGGACGGGGGCTCGGCGCTGGCCGCCGCCCTGAGCGCCGCGGCGCTGGCGCTGGCGGACGCGGGGGTGGAGATGTACGACCTGGCGGTGGGCTGCGCGCTGTGCCGCCCCCCCGGGCCCGCCGCCCCCTGGCTGCTGCAGCCCCGCGAGCCCGAGGAGCGCCGCGCCGCCGCCCGCCTGACGCTGGCGCTGCTGCCGGCGCTCAACCAGGTGGCGGCGGTGCTGGGCGCGGGGCAGGGCGCAGCCCCCGAGGAGTGGGCGCGGGCGCTGCGCCTCGGCCTCGACGGCTGCCACCGCCTCTACCCCGTCCTGCGGCAGAGCCTGCTGCGGGCTGCCCGCCGCCGGCACGCTGCTGCCGACACCGCCGCCGCCGCTGCCACCACTGCCTGAGCGCCCGTCGTGCTCCGTCTGGGGAGGGGATGTCTCCCAGAGCACAACCGGGCTGCCCTCGGTGCTGCCAGAGACCCCCGGAGCCTGTCTGGTCCATACCTCATACTGCTGGAGACCCCCAGAGCCAGCCCCGGAGCTGCTGGAGACCCCCGGAGCCTGGCCAAGCCAGTCCTCAAGCTGCTAGAGACCTCCCAGGGCTGCCCGCACAGCCAGAGGCTTGAGAAACCTGCCCAAGGACAGCGCAGCCTGCCTCCTCAGCACCACCGGAGAGCCCCCAGGCAGCCCCTCCACTGCCTGAGCCCCTCAGAGCTTGCTGAGGAGCCCCCCCCCCACCTTCCTGTGGGGCTCAAGCAGCCTTGCACGCTGCCGGACCCCCCAAGAACAGCCTCCATGCTGCCTCAGCTGCCAGAGCCTGCCCGGGACCCCCCCTCCAAGCATCTGCCTGCGCTGTGGGACCCCAGCACCGGGGCTGAGACCCCCACATCCCCGCAGGCAGCACCATGCCATGGCGCAGCCGGCGCACCCCTTGGACCTCCTGCCCGGGCAGCGCTTTGTGGGGGGGCAGAGATGGTTCTGTTGCGTTTTGTGTTTTTTTAATAAACAGGTTTTTCTGGTGAGTGTCCTGCCTGCATGGCTCTGGGGGGGCTCAGCCGGCCGCGGGCAGAGCTGGGAGGACGCGCTGGTGGTGACCATGGGGGCCAGCCCCCCGGCACTGTCCTTCCCCGGGGGGCCAGGCGCTGCTGTGGTGTCCGGTTGTTCCTGGGGATGGAGGGGAGCTGGTCTGTCTGCACCACGCCGGGCTGGGGGGGAATATCCTGGGTGAAGGCGGGGATTAGTGTCCCTGTCGAGAACCAGAGCAGGGTCCCAGAAACTCCCCAGAGCCCCGGGCTGAGTCGGGCAGAAAACGGGGTACAGACCGCATCAGAGTCGAATAACCAGAGAAAAATACAAATTATTTTTCTTTCCGACACAATACACTCACCAGAGCAAATTGGAAATACAGAACAGGTTCCTACCGGCTAGAGGACAGCCTGGAAGCGGGGGACACCGACCCGGGGTGCGATGCTGGGGAGCGATGGGGTCTGCGTCGCCCCGCTGGGCTCAGCACCACCCTCCAGCCCCGCATCCTTGGGAAGCCCCTGGGAGCCGCGGGGTGGTCCCTCCTTCCCGTGGGATGCTGAGTGGCTCCGGAGCCGCCCTAGGCTGTCCCTGTGCGTGGGGAACCTCGCAGAGGCAGCAACTGGGCTAGAGGGGCAGGGGCTGCGGGACCCGGGGGGCTTTCTCTGCGCCCCACAGCACCCTGTGGGTGGGGGGATGCTTGTGCACAAGGCAGCTGTGATTTGGGATGCTCCTCTGGGATGTGGTCCTGGTGTTTTGTTTTGGGTTTTTTTTTCCTCCTCCCTTCCCACTGCCCTGGCCACGTGTGCTTACCCCCAGGTCTGAAAACAGGAGGAAAAAAGAGAACAAGAGCACTGGGAACACAGACTTCCCTCACCACGGCTGGCTGGCGTCTCGCGGGGGTGGGATGTGGGGTGCCCAGCAGCATGGGACAGCTGCGCCGAGAGCGGGCACCTCGTGGCGTGCTGGGAGCCTCAAAGGAAATCCGGACATGGGATGGGAAGGGCTGATTGCCCAGGGAGGCTGCAGCATCCCAGTCTGTCTACTGGCTCCCCTCAGGGTCCAACGTGTGGTTTTTCACCTGCGAGGAGAAGCGCACAGGGCAGCCGTCCTCCGATGCGCCCTGCCCAGCACAGGGACCGCCAGCGTCTGCACCCAGCTGGGGGATGCGGGGACGGGAGCAACTGGGGATGCGGGGACAGGAGCAGCTGGGGGATGCAGGGACAGGAGCAATTGGGGATGCGGGGATGGGAGGAGCTGTGGCATGCGGGGACGGGAGCAGCTGGCGGATGCGGGGACGGGAGCAGTGGCTTTGATGGTATTTCTACTCCAAGGGGGTTTTCACAGCCTGTGCTGCTGCAGTCACACACGCCCAAGGTTTTGCTGCAGGGTGCCAGATCTGTCCTGGAGGTGCGGGCGGTCACAGCCCTGGTGTGTGGCTGGGATGCTTGAGGAACCCTAATGGAGCATCGCCTCTGCTCCGGGCATCCCTGCGGGACCCACGTGGACAGCAAGCAGGGATGAATTTTGGGACAGCAGAGAGCCCAGCGCAGGATCTGTCCCTCCTCTTACCGTCTCCTCGGTGTCTGTGCTCTCCTCAGCACTGTCCATGTTGTGCAGGTCGCTGTGCCCGCTGGCTCCTGTCCCTTCCTTCCCCCGGAGCTCCTGTGACCCCTCTCCTGCTGGGGACGTCACTCTGCCCCCGTCTGTCCCCTCTTCTTCTTGCTCTCCTTGAACCCTGCAAGGACAGGCAGCAGAAAGTCGGGGTACCCCTGCAAGCATCGGTCCTGTCCCGCAGGTTCCCTTTGTGCCCGGGGAAGCGGGAGGATGCGGGGAATTTGCCCAGAGCCCAGCTCCCTCCTGGGCACACAGGGAGGGACCCCCTCACGCCTGGGTCAGGGTCCAGGCTTGCGCGTGCCCGCAGGCTGGCCGGCACAGACATGCGGACATGGGAGGGTCCAGAGCCCAGCCCCTCACCCGCCAGACACTCTCTCCGCTGGTCCACGCGGTCCAGGCTCTCTGGCAGCCTGTCCACCTGCGCCTTGATCTGGCTCAGCTCCCCATTGATGGAGAGCAGCTCTTCGGCCCCCACTGCGGGGAGAGGAGCCGTTAGGATCCCACCTGCTCGGAGATGGGGGAACACGCTGTCCTGGGTGGCCATCTCTGGAGCGTCCTCCCATCCGGAGCATCCTCCCCTCTGGGGCATCTTCCCCTCTGGAGCATCCTCCCCTCCGGAGCATCCTCCCTTCTGGGACATCCTCCCTTCTGGGACATCCTCCCCTCTGGGACATCCTCCCCTCTGGGACATCCTCCCCTCCACAGCATCCTCCCCTCCACAGCATCCTCAGGGGCCAGGGGCAGGTCCAGGGGACAGCCACCAGCCCAGCACTATCCAGGCTGTGTCTGCTGGGTCCGGGGACTTGTAGCAATGGGGTCAGCCCCGAGCAGGACCTCAGGGGACTGGCAGCGCTCTAACGCACTGAGACAGGAGGGCTGAGCCTCCTCCTCCTCCTCCTCCTCCTCCCAGCCCCATCGCACTTATGCTTTGTCCGTCCTGCCGGGGAGCTGGGGCTGCTCCTGGCTGCGGGCTGGGGGCTCAGCCGGCTTTTGCCTCTGGCTCCCGTGTGAGTTCATCTGGCCTTGACCAGGATGTGGTTAATGAGGGGGGGATCTTCTGGTACTCTACACCCTGCAAGGGGACGAGCACGGTGGCGTGAGCACAGTCCCAGAGGTGGATGCAGCCAGAAGAGCATCTGCTGGGGTGAAGGACCCCCAGGCTGGGCATTGCCCCTGCCCCCAAAGTGGGGACAATGCCACCGGGCATCTCTCAGAGGCGGGGGGCTGGATTCCCAGGGACACCCCGTTTTTTGTCTCCAGAAGAGGCATCCTCAGCCCAGCCCCGCTCCTGGGATGCTGCTGCTCACCGGTACCGGAGCTCGTCCCTGTAGAGATCGTAGTCCAGCTCGCAGTTACTGCTGCGGGGGGGAGAGGAGAAGGAGTCACCTGCTCTGCGGGGCTGCAGGGCAGGGACCCCCCCACCTCCATCCCCAGCCTGGAGAGCGGGAGCCAGACTGGAGGGTACCCCACAGCCCAGGGAGGGGGCTGTGCCGTGGACCCCGAGCTGGGGGGGGGGGAGGAGGAGGAGGAAGGATGCTGAAGCTCATTTTGCTGCTTCAGCTCTTGCAGCATTGGGGTACACAGCATTAAGCTGAACCCGAGGGGAGGCAAAGCCATGCTCAGAGCATCACAGGGAACGAGGCGGCCAGGACGAGGTCCCCCAGGGCTCTGGATTTTGCTGCAGATAAGCCCATCCCTGTGGGACCGATGCTGGAGCTCGGGGAGAGCTGGAGGTCTGCTGGGGGGGGTGGTGAGCAGGCAGCCAGGGCTCGCCCAGCCCCGGAGACAGCCTTGAGCCCGTCACGGGGCAAAGGCACCCCCAGCCCGCTGCCACCCTGCCTTTGGGTGGGATTAGTCCAGAATAACCCGCACAGGGTGCAGCCCGCCAGCACTGCCCCCAGGAAGGGCTGCCCTGGGGGACAGGACCCGCCTGCTCCTGTTCTTTGCACCTGGGGATGAATTTTTTGAGCTTTTGGTCCAGCCTTGCGGCCTCCCAAGCTTCTGTCCCTGTGACGGGGACGGGGAGTCCTTCGCATCCCACCTCCTGCCCATCATCCGGGGAGGAAGGTCACAGCCTGCCCTGGGGCAGAGGGGCCCGAATGGGCAGCCGGAGAGGAGGGGGGCACAGGGACCGTCCTGGCTCTGATGGCTGCTGCTGCCCGGAGCCGATGCCGAAAGGGACAGGGACAGCACAGGCCACCCCCTGCCATGGGAGCACTGGTGGCACCACGGAGACCTGGTCTCGGGGTGAGGGACACAGCAGAGGTTGTCCTGGCTCAGCTCTTTGCTCAGAGCATCCCATGGGCAGAGCAAAAGCCATCAGCACGTTCACAAAAAGCTCGTTAACGAGGCAGACAAACAAGCCTGGTTGCCACCAGGGAGCCAAAACCACCCCAGGACAGGGACCCAATCTGCTGCCATCGCTGTCACCATCACAGTCCCCTCTGGCCACCGTCCTGCCACCACCCCGTGTGTCTCTGGGGGGGTCTGTCCCCGAGGAACAGCATTATAGCCAGAACAACAGCCAACATCGACACCAGTGACATGGGGAGACCGCGGGGCTCTGTGCTTCTCCCGGCACCTCCGGATGGGATCTCTGCACCCCCCAGCAAGGCACACCGGGCATGACACGGTGCGGATGCCACCGCCACCGGTGCAGCCAGGCACCACTCCAAGAGGCTGGTTAGGGTGGGGCAGGGACACCCCACGGACCCCTGTCCCCAGTGGGAATGGTCTGAGGAGCGAGCGATGGCGAGCAGGGGGAGGCAGAGGAGCCAGACGTGGGACAGTCCCCAGCCCAGAGGGACCCCTCGCCCGGCGCAGCCCCCACCCCGTGTGCCGGCACTCACGGGTACAGGCTGCTGCCATGCTGCCGCTTCTGGCCCAGCCTGGCCCGGCTCGGCTTGGGCTCCTTGGCCACGTCTAAATCTGGGGGGAGAGAGAGGAGGGGGGATGAGCGCGGGGGATGCCCATGGGCTGCCCCCCATGGACACAGCTCCAGTCCTGGCTCCCCGGCAGTTCCCGGCCATGCTCCTCTCCCGCTGGAGGCATCTGGAGCATCCCCAGGACATGCCCGGGGCGGGCAGCTCTCTGGATTTCAGCTGTCAGAGAAGGAGAGGAGCAGCCCGGGGTTGTGCGAGGCCGTGGTGCGCCTCTCAAATACTGGGGCCGGAGCTCTGGGGCCCTGAACCAAAGCTGACCTCTAGATGAACCTCACAGCCTAACGATGTGTCTGATATAATACTGATCACATGTGCAATGTATTACCTTATTAATGTATGCCAATTTATAAAAGGTTTTGTTGTAACGCTTACAGAGCTTTGCTGTGACGCTGGCTGTGTAGGGTTCGTCAGCAGAAAGATACTAATTGTGTGACAGTAGCCAAAATTAAACACAGACGTGCCCCATTGCCACAGATGGCAAAGCAGTGTGGCGAGTAGTGACAAGCTTTGTTGAGAGAGACATAATCAAGATTAGTGGATTCTTTTGTTCTTGTTATCTCCCCTCTCCTGCCCTGGCCAGGCTCGAGACAGAAGTTAACAAGGAGAAAACACACCAGGTGTTTTTCACAGTTTGTGATATAAAATTGTTTATTCAACTGTATAAAAGCGGGGAACACTTGCAGGGAAATTTGGAAACCTCTTCTATACAGTGGATGCACTGTACAGAGATTCCCCATTGCTGGGAAGGGTTCTCTCCAAATCCTCGCTGTAACCGGCTCCCCAGTGACTGTGGATCTGGGTGATGGTAATGTATTAATAGAGCAACTGGTCATGGATCTTTCTTAATCACTATCGCTAACTCTATGCAGTAATGATTAGGTGCATTACCTTACTTTCTGCTTGCTATAGTAGCGTGCTTATTATTTTGCTGCTTTACCTTATCCTGCTTTAATTTATTTTCGCTGTATTCTTTTTCTCATTAGTTTATCACTTTAAACATAAGTAAAAATAAGCTTGCTTCTTTAGTGTGGTGCCTGTGTCCTTTGTACCAACCCTGTCAACTGGCAAAACAGCCTCTGGCTGGCCCTGCAGCAGCCCCCTCCCATGGGGGCCCCATCCCCAGGAGCCCTCACCCCAGCTCCCATCAGGGTGGCAGAAAACCCCTCTGCTGATGAGGGGAAAGAACCCCCTGAGGTATTTCCCAGCGCTGTGGCGGATCTGCCTTCGCTCTCACTCCCGCTGGGTGCTTGGGCCGTTGGTCAGGGAGCTGCAGGCTGGCAGGACGCCGGCGGGTGCTGCACACCATGGATGGGTGCTGGGGACAGGGGTGCTCTGCACCCAGCAGCTTCACGCCCCCAAAGGCTGCTGAATACGCGCGATGCCAGGACGCCTCCGGATGCACAGCTCGGTGATGCTCTTCACCCCTTCTTTAGGATTTCACTGGCCAAAAGCCAGCTTGAATCTGTTCTGAGTATGCATTCGAGAGCCACCAATGCAATGCTTTACTAACATCTCCGTATATTTAATTTTGTTGTTTTGGGGGGCTCCTCCAAAGCCTCTCTGGCCCTGGGGCAGCAGCCGTGGGTGAGGTCTCCCCTTGCACATTCTCCTGGGCTATGATGAGCATGACCAGTTGTCCCACTAGTGACACCGGGGATGCCACCACACCAGGGAACCCCACGCTGACGCTTCCCAAGTCCTTGGGGAACACACCAGCTCCCCAGGGATGGCTGAGGTCACTGCTCAGGGCTGCAGCCCACTGGTGACTCCAGCCTGTCCCACTTGCTTGGCAGAGCCGCCCGCTCCCTGTGTCCCCGCTCGCAGGATGGACAGCTCAGCACCCCAGCCAGGGACCCCAGCCGCAGCCCAGGGACTGTCCTGCTGGGGCGGGGGACCCCGGCCAGCAGGGCTCCGTCACCCTGGGGACATCGACCCGGTGGCCAGGCCCCCTGCCCTGGAGTGGCAGGGGGGGATCCCCAGACTGGGAGGGCATCCCTGTACTGGGATGATGGGATGGGGGCATCCCGGTACTGGGAGGAGATCCCTGCCCTGGGGAGATGGGATGGGGGCATCCCGGTACTGGGAGGGCATCCCTGTCCTGGGGTGATGGGATATGGGCATCCTGGTACTGGGAGGAGATCCCTGTCCTGGGTGATGGGATGAGGACATCCTGGTACTGGGAGGAGATCCCTGTCCTGTCCCCATCCCTATTTCCCATCTCATGCCCATCCCCATCCTCCCCAGGCTCCTTCCCTGTCCCCAGCCCCTCGGATCTGTGTCCCCTGCCCTCGCGGCCGCTGGCTCGGCTGCACCCCGCTTTGCCCAGCACCCCGGGGCTGTTCGGGAGGGAGGACAGCAGCCCAGGGAGGTGACACTCACCGGCTCTGCGGCGGGAGGGTTCTCACAGGGTGCCAGCACGGGGACAGCAGTGGCATGTCCCCTGGAGGGACCTGACACGTGCTGGCGCTGGGGACATGCACACCACACTGGGGGCATGGGGCCATCCTGGGGCTGGCTCATGGCTAATGCCACCCCCTTAGAACGTCCCCAGGGTGATGGGGGCACGAGCTCGGGCAGGAGCCATGCTGGTCCCAGCTCCTCCAGCCCCAGCACCAGGGATGGAGCCAGGGGTACCACCAGCATGGGCAGGATGCGGCCGTGGCAGAGGGAGAGTCTGATGGGTCTGGGGGAAGAAAAGGAGGCAAAAGGCTCCTCCCAAGGGAGAGAGGGGCTTTATTAACCCCCCGGCAGACGGTGAGGAACCAGGTGACGATGAAGGACCAGGTGATGGTGAGGAACCTGTGGTGCCGGGCTGGGCGTTCCCCCCAGGTCGGGACGAAGGGTCGGAGCTGAGCCCAGCCCTCACTGTGAGCCGTGCTGAGGTCTGTGGCTCCCAGAAGCCCCCCTTGACCCCTTGTCGCACAGGGACCATGGTCTGGACACAGCCTGGCTGCCGATTCAGGAGGAGGATGCTGTCAGACCGGCTGTTACAGGGACACCTCCCTGCGCTGGGGGCTGTCACAGCACGATGGTGACAGAGGAAGGCAAGGGGCAGAAGAAGACGCTGTTTCAGGGATGCTGATGCAGAGCACGCGCCATTCTTGCCAGCTCCCAGCACCATGGGTCCTCTCAGACCCCTGACCCCCGTGTGGGGGAGCCATGGGAGGGGTGCCCCTGGGCCACGGTCTGGGCTTGGCACAGCAATGGGGGTCCCCCTGAGCGATGGTCTGGGCTTGTCGTGGCAATGGGGGTCCCCCTGAGCCGCGGTCCGGGCTTGGCAGGGCACTGGGTCCTCCTGAGCCCTGGGCTCGGCACAGCAGCCAGCGCTGGCCGGTGTCCGGTTCTGCCGGCTCAGGGGTCCCGCTGCCACAAGGAGATGTGCTCCTGGGCTGCAACGGGATGTGGAGAGTCACCGTCCCCCACGCCAGGAAGGACCCAGAGGTCTGGGCAGGGCTGGCAGTGGGGCACAGAGCAAGCAGAGCCGGGGCTGGCCCCACCGGGGCTCAGCCCCCCCCAGGAAGGTGCTGGGGGGCTCCCGGCTGCTCACTCACCGAACTGGCAGATGTACCGGTTCCGCGTCTTGCAGCGCTGGTCGTTCCAGTTGAAGGCAGCCGCCGCTTGCATCTCCACGCAGTTCCCGAACCTGCGCCCAGTGGGAGGGCAGTGACACGGTGGTGACACAGTGGTGACACCACGTAGAGGTCGGGTGCCCTCAGGATGCACTTACCCCTGGTTGTCCGGCTGCCCGAAAGCGAAGCTGGTGAAGGAGGACGGCTTGCCCACATCCCAGCGGAAGGAAGCCTTGGACGTCTTGTAGGTGAGACCTGAGGGGGACGTGCATGGGGGGTGGCACGTCCATCTGCACCCCGGGCATGCCATGCACTGCGTGCCGCCATCACCCACCAATCCAGAAGTTCCCGGTCTCAAAGTCGGTGTCTGTCACCCTGTTCCCGGTCTCCAGGCGGCTGAGGTAGAAAGCCAGGATGTCCTGGACCTTCTGGGTCCTGACCTGGGCCAGCATCGCCCCTTTCTCCTGCGGGAGGGGACCCAGTCAGCCCCAGGGACGTGGCCCAGACCCATAGGGGTGGCACCGCTCAGCTGCAGAGGGACCCCCGTGGCATCCCGGGGGCTCACCTGGCACTTTATCTTGGCCCCATAGTAGGTGTCGGCCTCGGGGGACACCATGAAGCAGTCACCGTCTATCCGCACGTCGCAGGCATGGAATGGGAAGTGAACCTTCGCTGGGGACACGTGGGAGCAGGTGGGTCCCTGTGTCGGCAGAGCCGGGCCCACCGGAGGGCCCTGAGCCCCGCTGCGGGGGTCCCTGCCCGCGGGTCCCCGCTGCCACCCCAACGCAGCGCCGGTGGGCGCAGACTCACTGCCGCACTCAGCCCCGCCGTAGCCCGCGTCGCAGAGGCAGGAGCACTCCTCCCTCCGGAGCTTCCCGTGGAGGCACTGCCCGTTGCACCTCACTGTGGGCAAGGCGCTGCGTTAGCTGCTGGGGGGCTCAGCATCCCCCGCCCGCCCCAGCTGAGCTCGTGCTGTGCACCGGGGCGCTGCACTGCGCTGGCCGTGGACACGCGTGCACTGAGCTGGTCTGGTGCAAGTGTGCTGCGCCACTGTCTGCATGCACTGCACTGAGCAGACCGTTAACGCTACATCAGCCATGCTGTGGATGCACTGCACTGACACTGCACACACGTGCACTGCACCGGACCTGTGCATGCATGCACTGCACTGACACTGTGCACACATGCACTGCACCAGCCACGCCCATGCATGCACTGCAGCAACACTGCACACACACACTGCATCAACACTGTGCACACATTGCACTGCACCAACACTGCACAACACATGCACTGTACCAGCCATGCACATGCATATGCTGCACTGGCCACGCACACGCATGCACTGCACGAACCCTGTGCATGCACACATTGCACTGGCTATGCACGTGCATGCACTGCACGAACACTGTGCACACATGCGCCGCAGCGGCCATGCACACGCATCTCTGGGGGCAAGGGGAGGCGGGGGCTGTGCAGGGCCCCTCTCACCTTGGCAGTACCTGCCCGTGTAGCCGGGGGGACAGGCGCACTGGCAGCTGCTCATGTTGAGGCGCCCACCGTTCCTGCAGCTCATGCGACAGGGGTTCCTGGGCACCTCTGGGCACAGCAGATGGGCGGCACGGGCGTCAAGGGCCATGGCAAGGCTGGGGACCGCGCAGGGACCGGGGGACAGCGGGGACTCACCGCAGAGCCCGCCGCCGTGGTCCCAGGACTTGAAGCAGCCGGAGAGGCCGGCGGTGCAGAGCGAGCACCAGGGCCCCTGCTTGTAGGGCAGGATGGGCATCCCGGCCACCTCCCAGTTGCCCCTGTCACCGCAGGTGTCTGGAGGCGGCCCCGCCCACACAGCCAAGCCACACCCCTTTCTGGCGCAAGGCCCCGCCCACAATGCCCCGCCCTATCCACTCCCACAGCACAGCCCCACCCACTGCCAGCACAAGGCCACGCCCACAGCCCCAGCCCCACCCACCGCCGGGACAAGGCCCCGCCCCCACCCCTCAC
>WKFP01014079.1:254603-272948 GCA_011057875.1 Pterocles orientalis
CCCAACCGGTTTTGTACTGGTAAAACCTAGGAACTCCATACCTCAGCTCATCATGTTATACAAACTATCTACTTTCTAGTAAATCGCTAGGCAACCTAAGAACATCTTATCTTAGCTATTTCCCTCCTTATTGCCTTCTTGCTATTCCCATATTAACTCTTACGTCCCCTGTTCTTATCCAGGCCCTGTATCAGTACCAAAGCTTTTGACATGAAATAACATAACATGAAATAACATAACGTTAAACCCATCTGGGGTTATAAGCCAGCAGAGTCTTGCAGGGATTGCAGGGCCTGGGTGATCCTGGCTCCCTGGGCCAGGCTTTGATTAGGAGAAGGAGAAGCCTGGGAGTTTCTGCAAATAACCTGAGTGGTTTTTGTAACAGGTGGCTTGAAGTGATGCACAAGCAAGTTTTCAACAACCTAGTGAGAAGAATATCACATTGTCAGTAGCTCGCTCTTGTCATTGATGAGCCAGTTGCCGTGTAGCAGTTTGAACCATGAATGCAGGCAGATACTGCTAATTTCTTTAAAGACCAACGTTAGGATTTTAGGATTTTTTTTCCAACCTGCTTATTGGAAAGACTGTGCTGCTGGTCATAAATTACATTATTTTATATTCTTACCCACTACTTCTCTACCAGTTGACCCCAAAAGACATTTCCAGCCCTTTGCTTAGGACTGGTGAAGGACTGTTGCTGTACCAATAGCTGAATCGTTCTGCTCGCTGTTTCAGCACGTTGGCATGTTTGCTGTCTTCCAGCCCTTTGACATTTTTCTGGTACTGGAACCATTATGAAAAACACTGCAAATAAGATAGAGACCTCCTCCTTTTCTCTCACCACGCTCATGTGCGAGTTAATGAGACTAATTGAAGTCGCTTATCCTTGTTGGATGTTAATTTGACATCCTCTGTAGTTATAAGGAGCAGTGGACTGGTGAGCATGGTGCAGAGGTACCTCAAGTCAGCTCAGGCCCAGCAGAGTTTCTTAGTGCCGGTTTTACAGTGCTACCCCTGACCTGCTGCTGTTATTGTACTCCCTAGTAGCTGTTGCGCCCGAGTTTTCCGTGAAGCAGAGCAGCCCAACTCTCTGTTGTTAAAAGCTTGTCCTGGCTCCATGGCAAGCAAAAAGCAACAACGAATAGTCCAACACAGATTGAAAGAAAAGAAGGAGAAATTGCTTCTGAGCTTGTAGCTGTTGTGCAAACACAAATCATAAACATCAAGAACTTTTCAGGTTATGGTTCAGAACTCATCTTTGCAGTTAAATCTTGCCTTGTCCTGCCAGGAGACCAGGCACTGTTGGACAGCTGAATAATCAAGCTGCTTCCTGCATGGATGTCGTGCACACGTAACTTTGTTTTGTTCTTCTAGCAACAGTCTGCTTTATACTTGTGTTGTGGAGTAACTCCTGCTTCTTTTCTGCTTTTTGTCATTAACTTTTCAGTTCACTTTTTCAGTTTCTAGTCTTTCCACTTCCTTTGTTGCTGACAAAGGAGTCTCTGTTGTCTTGGATGCTGTGCAGTGCTAAATTGCGGTTCCAGACCACATGCTACAGTGGGGCCACTGCTCTGTCTACACTTCTCTGCACGAGCTGGAAGGAAGGCACGGCGTATCTGAGACAGGTGAAAGCGTTTGTTCTGCTGTCATCCATAACAACTTTCTGATGTGAACACATCCCCAGACCACAGCATACTCCATCTCTGGCCTGTCACCTAAATACCCCCTGTGCTCTTTTTACTCAGTTGAGGTCTAGATCTGTTCAAGGACTGAAAAAACCTACAGGTTTCCCTTAACGTTTGGGATATTGTTGTTTCATGCAGACATCAGCACTCGGTTTTAAAGTCTAACTGTTTTCCTCCTTTTGTTACTATCGATCACAAATGCCCTGTGCAGAGAGAAGTGTCTCCTCAGATGTGTCGTTGGTTTAGTCTCCCCAGTTTTCTGCCCACCTTGGAGCATATCTCCAGGACCGGGGCTCACTCACAATATTTTTGTATCACGTATTTTTTTTTGTTTTCCGTTTTTGATTTCTATAGATGAACATCTGCAACAAACCTCCTAATAAGACAGCTCCAGAGAACCTGGGCGAAGCTGCTCCTGAGGTGCAGGTCCAACGCTCTCGGAGGAACGGCTGGAGCTGGCCTCTGCACTATTTCCAGCTTATTGCCTGGTTGCTGTATCTCTTCTTTGCGCTGGTTGGCTTTGGAATCCTGGTTCCTCTCCTGCCCCGCCACTGGCTGCTTGCTGGCTATATCGTATCCTTTGGTTAAGAGAGAACGTGGGCTGTAATAAACCAGCAGTGGGATTTTTCAAAAACAGTTGATAGGTAGCATAGAAAACATAAGAGAAAGCAGCTGAGCTAGAATCTTCTTCTAACTGTACCCATAATCGTGGTTTATTAAAAGTCTATCAAAAACACCTATTTTGAGATCCTCTTTCCCCCTCTGCATTAGGTAGGTCACTAATGTTCTACTTGTCTCCTTCATCGCCCTGTTAAGGTTATTATCTTTGCCTCTGAGGCTCTTCTGCTGTCTGCTTCTGCCTCTGTGTCTCCTTTGCTTTATATTGTTCTTCCCGAAGTGTGCTGCAGGGTTTGAGGGAAGTTGTACTCAAAAAGCCCCTCCTGAAACATCCTTGCTGCGCTTCCCTGTGCTGACTGAATGAGACTCGAAAGGCAGTGTTATATGGTTACGATTATACGGTGGGTTGCTTGCGATAGCTGGCAGTTGGTCTTCTCCCAGGGTGCTCTCCTGTCCTCTGTAGGAAATCTGTGAGGGAAAGACGAGGTGGCGTAGTGTGCACCCTGGAGGAGAGGTCTGTGGCGGGACAGTCTTGAGCAGCAGTTTAACGTGCGTCTAACTGCCCTCTGAAGGTGGGCAGCATCAGAAGGTGAGGTGCTTCTGCTGCAACGGCATCTTGTCTTGGGTGCTGCCAGCAAAGCCTGGCTCAGCCCGGCCCAGGGTGTTCTCCACCCCCCGTCCTCAGCCCTGGGCTCTCTTGCATCTGGGAAGGAGAGGGACTAGAGGTGGGTCTTGTAAAGGGGCGTACGCTCCTTGCCAAGGCATCTGTATGGACAGAGAATCGTGGACTTCTGTCAAACACGCTGCGTGTGGGGTCGGATTCTGGCAAGTCAAGGTAATTTTTGAAAACTGTGCTAGGAAGAACGTTTCTGTGAGGCAGAGTAGTGTGTAATAACGAGGGTTGTTCCTGTAGGTGTAGTTTCCTTTTTCCAGAGGATACTTCTTACAGTGCAAACATCTCTGTTAATAAAACTCAGATTAATGTGCTGCAATCAGGTATACAGTGATTTCTGATTCTCAGCCATGTAGTGCTCATCTCTGTGGGCTTTGTGTGTTAAGAATAAAAATGTATGCATTAAATCACTCATACAATCCTTAACTGTGTACTGCAGTGTCCAGGAGTGTGTTTTATCTACCATTTAGTTGTTCATCTTACTGCAGTCTCCATTGATCCTGCGGACGCAAACATACAAGAAAAAAACTATCTAGGGCCTCTGGCCACCTTCAACCGTACTCAGCATGCACATGTCATTGAAAACCATCATTGCCATGTCTGTGATGTGGATGTGTAAGTAGCTCCTCTTTTCCTTCTGCTGATCTGTCTTCTTCACCATTACACTTCGTCGTCAGTCTTTAATGTTGGACTATAAGATGGAAATTGAGCCCCTGCAGCTCTATAGCAGGAGTTTAACTTCATCCTGTGTCCGGGTTTGGTTCGCTGGGTAGGTGCCCCCTGTCGCATGTGCGCTTGTTTCTGCGTTTTATTTAATTGCTCGCACGTGGTGTGGAGAGGGCTGTACTGTTCCGCGTTAGCGGGATGCTGGTGTCTGACCTGACAGCGTGTGCATGTGTGCTTGTATCTGGCTCGGTGCTGGTGGGCAGCAGGGAGCGCTCAGAGGGCAGGTGTTAAGATCAAACTTTGCAGAACTGCTAAAGGGTTTCGAATAAGAAATCACCAATCTCCAAATGAGAAGTCGTGCAGTGCATTGCAAGGGCAGATTTTGCAGTGTTCGGGATTGTGGTCCAACGCTGGCCGATATGTTTGGGTGTTGCAGAATTCTTGATGTAGAAGGTTTTCTTGCTGTTGCCAGGATCTCTCCTGCTGTATCCCCCTCTGTGTCACTGGAAAGCCATGGCAACGAGCTGGTGCTGCCAGGCTAATGCCACCCTTTCTTTGGCAGGAGTGCCAAGACAAAGCACTGTGGAACTTGCAACAAGTGTGTGTGTGGCTTTGATCACCACTGCAAATGGCTCAACAACTGTGTGGGAGAGAGGAATTACTGGTAAGAGCCTGGCATTGTGACGGGAGCACAACACTGCATCAATACTGTCGCCCCTTCTCTCCCCAAGATTCTCCTGCGTCTCAGTCCGGTCTGTACTTGGCCACACAGAACCACTTTTTTTTCAGACCCCATCTGAATAAAATCCATCATGAGAAAACTAGATGGAAAATGCAAGCATGATTTAAATAACCAGGGATAAAACTGCCACACTTAGAATTTTGTAGCTGAACATCTACGAGTGAAAGCAGAGAACATAATCTCGTTGTTTGGTATTAGGAAAAGCTTATGGGCTGTTAATTGGGTGTCCTTAATGCTGCTGGGAGCTGGAGCGGGATTAGAACCGTTGTCGTGCTGTTCCTGTCTCTGAAACAACCTGCGTACAGATGGCACACGTTCCCTACAAGGCTTGCCAATTGGCAGGAGTTACCGCAGCATATAGGCACCTCTAGTCTATGCCAGGTTTAAGGTAAAGAATAAAGAGGCTGCCACTGGTTGTGGCTTCTCAGTCTGCTTTCCTGCACTAAAACCACGTGGAAAGTGAAGAGTAGTTACTCCTGGGTGCCACGTTACATGGCCTTCAGATTTTGTGCAGGGAGCTCTTTGTCCTAGATGTATGTGACTGTTTCGTAACCATGGTTGCCACTCAGACTTCTCACCTTCTTGGCAGGTTCTTTTTGAATAGCGTGCTGTCTGCCATTCTGGGCCTTGGGCTTCTGCTGCTCATCGCTTGCTACGTCTTTGTGGAGTTCTTCGCTGACCCCATGAACCTTCGCTCCGACCAGCACTTTGATGGTACTAGCAGTGCTTCAGTTGAGCATCCTGGGAATCAGCGCACATCTCGAGATGGGGTTGGGTTCGGTGGGCTCTCCCGCTGAGGAGGAACTCCCATTCTTCACTCCTTCACTTGTGTGTTTCTTCAAGAGTATGTCTGCTCAGCTGGATGGAATATCGTTCCTTCCAGAGCTGACTAACTGCTTTTCCTGAAAGGCCTTGCAGGCACAAGATTTCTCAGGCCTCCAGTGCATAACGGGTCTGCAGCTACTTTTGAGTTAACAATATTTCCAGCTGTAAAGTTTAGTTAGAGATATTTAATAGCTGGACAATCTACTTGTCTCCAACTCTTTTTGTTTTGCAGCTCTCAAGAACCACACAGACCGCTGGTTTGTGTTTCTTCCTGCAGCTCCTGTCGAGACTCGGGCATCTGCCATTTTGGTCATGGCTGGGATTTTTGTTTTGCTGAGCCTAATGACCGTGATCCTGCTGGGCCACCTCTTGATCTTTCACATCTATCTTAGTAGGTATTATGTTCCCGTATCCCCATTTAGTTTTCTCTTAGCTTCCTCTACTCATTCTGCGTTCGCTGTGTGTTCGCCCGTGTCACAGGTATACACACGTTGTGCAAGGTTGCCGTTGAAAGGGTAGAAAATTTGGGTTTAACGTTATACTTCTGGTTTCCCCCCAGTGCCAGGTAGGCTCATCAGTGCACGTGCAGTACGGGGCTTGCGTTGGGGCTGTGCGTTCCTGTGTCTGAGCTCTGTTATCCGGGAATGGGAAGCACGTGGGAGAGTAGTCGAGAGGCCAGGTGTGACGAGCTGCTTAGTTCCAGCTCAGTGCCAGCGACGACAGATGCAGGGGCTTTTGTGGGTCTCTTCACTGCGCTCCCCAGTGCTTCTGTGGTGTGAGACAGCCTGTTTCTCCCTTGCCCAGAGAAATCTGCATGGTATTGGTTGAAATTTCTGATAGCAGGCCTGACATCCCAGTCGAGGTCCCTTATGGCAGTTGTGGTGTGTTGGCACAGAAGACTTGAGGCATTCAGAGGATGAGGTTTTCATTCCTCAATAGGTCTCCGGCGTGTTGCTCTGTCAGGATGGGAAATGTATGTTTGTTTATGTACAGGTGGGCGTCAAACCCTTTTTATCCGTCGTATGAAGTGAAGCTGGTGCTGTTTGGCTGATGTGAGTCGTAAGGAGACAAGATCTGACACTTGCAGCAGCCGGTGGTGCCAAAGCTGGGGAAGGAGGGATGTGGTGGGAGAGAAATGAGGACGGCGCTTACAGAGAATCCTTGGATGGATTTCTAGGTTGTCCGTTCAGAGTGATGCAGATGCCAACACAAACTAGGTCAGCACAAACCAGTGCAGTTCCAGAAGCAAAACAGTTAGCTGCTGAAGTGTAGGGTGTGGTGGGTGAGTGCTGCTCAGCTGGCCTTAACGTTACAGGCAGCGAGGCCATTGACTGCCTTTCACAGCCTCTTCGAGCTTAACTTAAATTTGGTCACGCTGCGATTTTACTTTCTTGGTGGAACTGAGAGTTGACTTTCCCGGGTTAATGGCGATGCCTGGAGGTACCAAAGGTCGATCTAGCACTGCGGAAAGACTGAAAAGGTAGCAAAGCTGGGGCCCCTCCAGCAGGGCTTCCTTTGGATGGGAAAAGAGGGGTTATTCAGTTTAGTGCTGAGCAGTATTTATCCTGTCTGTGTGTACAGCTGCCACGAGAGGGTGCTCCCTGCTTGGGATAGAGACATGCTTTCTCCTGTCCAACAGGAGCGCGGGTGTGTTGGCACCAGTTCTGCTCTGGCCTTGGGGGATATTTTGTTCCTGCTGTCTTGGGGTGATTGGTTTTTTTTTCCTCTTTGAGAATAAACTTTGAGCCAAATTAGCTTTTATTTCTGACCCGATTTTAAATCTTTATGATGTGCATGGAAACAGAATTTAATTATTGTTGATTTTTGTTAACATTTTATTACATTAAAACCTGCTACCCTATTGAGAGTGGTTCCAGCTGTGCAGAGGTGTGGTGTGTGATGCTTCAAAGCGGTGATGTTGCCATACTGAAGGCTGTGTTGTGGGTTACGTATGACTGTGCATTACCCTTACAGCTGCAATTCGGGGAGCTAGGCAAAGTATATCTGCTTTAAATCCCTCTTCTTCCACACCTGTAATTGTCAGTAGTCTCATCTGAATGCTTTAAGGTAGACAGTGTTGGAATGAACTATCTAACCCCTTTTGGGACTAGAAATCTAGCTTACCAATTAAAACATAAATACTGTTGGTATTTCTTCGTGAACCTTTTCTTTCCATTATTAAATTACAGAAATAAAATAGCACCCCTGTGAGTGGTATTGCCTTTAAGTTTTACATTTTAAAAACTGTCTCAAATCAGGTATGACAATAAAATTTTAGAATCTAGCTTTGTTACGAGCACAGTAAAATTTTCATAATTACTGTCCTGATTTTAATTACTCAAAGGGAAGTAAGTAGATTATTCTTAAAACAGTAAGACCACGTGTTCATAATGACGTCTTGATTCAACCTCAGTTCTAGAGGCATTCAGCAAAGCATGGCCCTTCAGAAGCTTGGAGGGAGGATTTTTTTTTTTTCCTGCAGTACCGCGAGGCCAATAGTAAGCCTAATAAAAAGAAGACAGTAGTAGGAAAAAGAGGAAGGGAATACAGGAAGGGATACGGGGCTCTTCACAAGCGGTGACTGTGTGTTGCACACTATGTGCTGCAGTGTTATCTGGTCAGACAAAGGTAGTATTTTTTAACTAAGTAGCTCCATTAAAATATTTTGAAAGTTACACTGTTAAGTATTCAGAAACCATCAAACTCTAAACTAAGAAAGGTTTGTAGCCCTTTGCTTATGAAGCGATATTTTGTTTCTCAAGTAAAGCACATGGTACCATTTTAGGAGCATTTGCCAGCACCGTCCCCAGTAGGTGCCTTCACTAATCGCTTGGTTGAAGACTCGCATTCATTTTTATGTTCCGTCTTCCTGGCCAAATGGATCTCGAATTCTTATTTCTTCATAAGGTCGTTGCTTTAACAGGGAGGGCACCTTCTCCTCTGCTCTCCCCCACTGCCTCGGGAAGCAGTCCTGTGTTTGGGGCATGGTTTTGAGAGGTGAGGTGTTACTGATGGGAGTGTCTTCAGGCAGAGGAAGGACTTTGGTCTGGATGTCTCATGTCCTGGGTGTCTGCTTGACGTACTCTGCTGCTGTAAAAAGGAGGAATGACTCCCACGCTGTGCACTAAAAATCTTCAGCATCCACTCCTGGCTTTTGTGCTCCAAAAATGCTCACGATAACAGGATCATTAGAGAAGGAATGTCTGAGTTTTGGATCCTAGTATGTTCTGGGTCTCATGAAGAAAGCAAGCTGCTCAGATATGTCACATGCTTTTGCTCATTCGTGTAAGCAGATGTGTTTGTGTGGGGAGCCTTAAGAGCACGTGAACTCAGGCACATGTAAACTCTGGGCACATTTCTTTGGCAAGCTGTGCATTTGGTGTCACTGTTTGGGATGTTAAGTGTCTCAAGCTCCTCTGCGGGACATGCTATCCTGCTGAATTGCTTTTCTCCATTTAGCACCACGTACCTTCTGCCCACTTGCTGCGCGTTCTGTAGGGTACAGATCTTACCTTCACTGGGTATGAATAATGGATCTGCTCTGAAATGAGCTGAACAAATTGCCGCCGTGTAGAGGGCTGTACCGTGTGGGTGAGGCTTTAGAAGTGTGACTATGAGAAAGCAGCGTGACAGTGACAATAAAGGATATAGTAAGATGTACAGTGCGCAGGTTCTTTTGGCTCGCAGTCTTTTAATGTTTATAGTTGCTATTTGGTTGTATAGTTATTCAGACCCTTTGTGTAAGTGTAATCAGGGAGTGGCTGCTCTATGCTGACAGCTCTCTTTCTTTCCTCCCAGTGTGGAACAAATTGACTACGTACGAGTACATCCTGCAGCAGCGTCCCCAGCAGGAGGCGGAGGAGGCAGACAAGCAGCTGGAGTCTTGTCCCTCCCAGGTGAGACCCTGTCAGCTGTCTGCTGTGCTTTCAGTCCGTTTCTCAAAAGCAGCCTCGCTTGTCCACAGTGGAGTTTGTTTCACTTTTGCAAGCTCCAAATTTTCCTAGGCGGTTGCTAAAGATAAGACTTTAGAGGCACTTTGGTGTAGTTGAGTAGGGTGTGAGAGAGTGTAAGCCCTGTAATTCTGTTAACACTTTAGGCACAGGCAGGTACTGCTTTCAGAGGAATCAATCCCACCCACTCTCTTCCTCCACCGCTTGTTTTGGGCCCTTCACTATCTGTTCTCTTCTGCCAGTGCAGCTGTTCGTTACAGTCATGGAGGGAGCAGGGTGGGGGAACTCATCTGGGTAAGAATAAACTTTGTTAAAAAAACAGTTGGGCTCGTGTTTAGCTGGCCCGGCGCCCTCCCGTTGGGTTCACCGAGCAGTCACATCCAGGCCTGTGTCAGCACGCACAGGGATGATGGAGAGTGGGAAGGACAGGACCGTCTGTTTCGGCGGCAGTGCACATATTGCTGGCTTACGTGAGCGGTGTCGCAGGTCACGACTGACAGCGAGATGGGCTCGAAGGCTGGAGAAACTGGGGCTAGTCATCGAGCAGCTAATAACACCAAATAGTTCAGCCATCTTGAGAAGGAAAAGAACACCAATCGTGTTCAGAAATGACCCAGATATCTCCTTTTCTTTGAATTGGGTCTATGTAGTGGTAAGGGTCCTTGTGCTTACCTTGATCAACCAATTTTATATTTCATAATTAAATCCAAGCTTCGTCCATGTATTCTGTGGAGAGATACTGGGATCTCTCTGGACTCATTCATAGTTTTTGCCTATCAAAGCAAAGGGGTAAGTGAGCTGATTCCCTTTCATATAATATGGAGACCCCAGCTTTTCCTATACATTTTTTTCACTGCCTTGGAGAAGTTGAACTTTCAGTTTAAACAGAGGTTTCCATAACAACAAAAATATTTGGCACTTTGTCTCATAGAGCTTTGTGTACCATGAAAATTAAAACAATAATAAAGCATTAGCTCTAATCATTTCCTAGTTACTGAGTTTTGGTTGATACTGAAAATACATCTGAACAGGGGCGGGCTCTCTGCGTGTGCACATTTGGGAGGCAGCCGTTCGGTGATGTTCTCCTGCCTGTCTTGTCTAGAAATGTGTGAATATGGTGAACTTGAAGCAGCAAGCCTGGAGGAAGCAGGGTGAAAAGGAGTTCTGTGTTTCAGGACCGCAGTTAGTACCTTGGGGAACAAGAAAGACTGGATGATGCCCAGTAAGATTGTTAAAAAAAATGTTCACCCACCAGATTTTCCTTGTTTCTTGCATAGCAACCAGAGATAAACACAAACAAACAGGTTGGAGTAGGAGTATAGCAAGTGACTGGCCTTTTGTACGCTGTGTTGAGTACAGCTTTCTTTAGCTCCAACACAGAAATCCTTTGTAATTGATCCAAGCTGTAGCGAGCATAAAATGGAAATCACCCTCTTCCCACTTTTATCTTAACTGTTCATTCATTTTAGGGAGTAAGAAAAAACTGCATTTCCCCGTTAATCCTTGTTTTTGAGCCTTATTCAAGCGCGGGTGTTGGTTTTGGCTTCAGTTTTCCATGTTTGTCCGTGTTAAGTCTTTGGCTGTGTCCAGGTTAAAGGGTTCTTCTGTGCTTCTGAAATCCTTCTCAGAACGTGCACAAAGTAAAAGCCTTGATTTTGCGAGCTTGAGTGGTTCAGATGTCACTAAAAACGCAAAATGGTTGGACATACACAGCTTTTGCCCCTATGACTATACCCAAAGCAGCACGTGCAAGGAACGTTTCTTTCTGTAGGCAGTTGCATAGCAGTCCAGAGCGGTATAAACTAAACCAAAACTGATGCTTTAATGCATAATGTGATTTTTTTTCACATTCCTAAAGCTCTGAACTTGCTTTGGACACTGATTCAGGTTGGTGAGGTTTGATTTTAAGTAATAAGCATGGACTTTACTCAGCTTCCTTCACATTTTCAATATTGTTTCTCTCTTCCAATGTCTGGTTAAGATGAACTCATCTTCACTCTCAGCGTCAACACTTGCGACAGACCCACTTTCCCTGGGACAAGAACAATTTTTTCCTGTTCAGTTCTGCCTCCCCTCCAGCCAGACAACATTTCAGGGCACTTGCTGTCACTGAAGTGATGGTAAGAGCAGCTGCAGCAGACAAGGGAGCTGGATTCATCCTGAAGCTGTAACCATGAAACCCGGAGTAGACACAGCTGGTCCTCAGCCTCTGGAGGCGGTCTGAGCAAGGTGCAATGAACTTGGGCGGTCTGTCCATTTAGCAGTCTGGTTTTGGCAAGAGTGAGAGGTGAGTCCTGACAACCCAACTGGAAAGGGTAGACCTGTCTTGCGGTCACAGTTGAAGGATGCTGGCTGTCCCGCTAACGACAGAGGGAGCGGAGGGAGGCCGGGACTCTGCGTTGTGGTTGTAGTTTTTGTCACACTGAGAGAACGTTGTATTTTCTGCTGATCAAGTCTTCTTCCATTTCTTTCTTCTAGTCAGCTGTAATGGTTTACCTTCTTTTATGTGGCTGCTTTAGTTATATATATTTTATAGAAGGCTGAAATGAACAAAATGGATTTTTAAAAGCTTTTTCATTCCCTGTTTGGAACGAAGTTGTCAATGACATTCTCAAGATCATAGAATCATAGATATATCATTTAATAATCTCCTTGAAATGCCATTCCTGCAGTGCCGTTTGCGTGCTGTGGACATTGAATCCTGATCGTTTTCCGTTACTGCGCGCAGTCCTACAAGGATGTCTCCTACTGCGGCTCGTTTCAGGAGCTCTGAAAACACCTCCATCTCCCTGCCTGGAGGTTTACAGTGACGCGCGACTGTGTCTGCTCTCCGTCGGCTGTGGCTCGGCTGCATGAGGCTTCCATGTCAGTGTGAGGATGGCCCCTGTGAGAAGCTGCTGGGAGTTTCCCCAGCTCCAGACTGGAGCCCATCAGCACCTCTGCCACTGACAGATGGAAGAGGGGGCACAGAACATGGGGAGGTGGGTGCAGCCCCGGGCAGGGCGGCCGTCCAGCTCCTGCCCAGCCTCTTCCGCAACCCGGCCCACCACAGCCCGGCCTCCGCCACGGCTCGCCTGCGAGCCAGGAGTTTCTCAGGAGCCGGTGAAAGAACCTGCAGCGGAGAGAGGAGCGGGATGGGAGAGAGACAGCTACGTAGACACGCCGGTCAGTGAGGAGAAGGGAGCGGGAGGGTGTGCCCTGGAACAGAGATTCCCCTGTGGCATGCTGAAGAGTGATGGTGATGTGTGTCGTCCCTGTGCAGCCTGCAGAGCTTGCCTGCAGCTCGTGGAGATGGAGCCGTGGAGGACCCCATGCTGGAAGAAGTGGCCGTGCCTGAAGAAGGTCATGAGTTGTGTTGAGGAGACCCACGCTGGAGCAGAGCAGCTGTTGGAGGACTGTGACCCCGTGTGAGGACTCTCCCGTGAGAGGGACCCCACGCTGGAGCAGGGAAAGGCTGTGAGGAGCCCTCCCCTGAGGAGGAAGGAGCGGCAGAGACAACGTGGACTGACTGCAACCCCCATTCCTGCCCCTGTGCCGCCGGGGCGGAGAAGGCAGAGAAATGGGGAACAAATTTGGGCCTGGGGAGAAGGGAGGAGTGGGGAGAAGTGCCTTTCTGAGATGTAGTGTTTTTCTCATTATCTCGCGTTGGGTTTGGTTGTAAATATTGTTAACAAATTAAATTGGGGGTTTTTGGTGTGGTTTTTTTTTCCCGAGTCGTGGCGGTTTCTTGCCTGTGACCATAAGCAGTGGGTGAACCCTCCCAGTCCTTGCCTCCCTCCGCCCGTGAGGTTTTTAACAAGAGGCTCTGGGGTGGCCTTTAAAACCACGACAAGAGACCATTGCTTTGTGTATAAAGTTGACACTACTTTTCCCACTTTCCATCCAGCAATCTTGATTTTTGTGTGCCATTTTATCCCCCCATAATTCAATATCACAAGAATCTTCTGCAGCTCTTTGCAGTTGGCTTTTTTATTGCCTTACAAAAGGGAGTATCATCACCAGGCTTCGTGTCCTGTTCTGCTCTTTTGTTGGTTGTTAGTGGATTTGTGGAAGTGCAGGAGCCCTGGGTCTCTCGGGAACCCATTTGCGGAACGTCCAACTTTGCATTTTCTCGTGTTTGCTGATCAGCCTGTTCAGACAACCCTGCACCGCTTGGTACTCGGACCGTCCGTGTCCTTTCGAGGGAGAATGGGGAGCCCTTTTCTGCAGTGTGGATGCGTGGATTTTGGAGGCTTGTTTGTTGAGTCTTCTTCTGTTTAGGAAGGTATTGCTGTTTGAAAGTTCAGGATGGCATTGTCTGAAGTTCAGCTGTACCTGAGGCAAATGGGCGATATATCACATTATTTTTTTTAAACCAGCAGTGACTAGCCATACAGGATTCACACAAGAAACAGAAGATACTTTGTATTTTTCCTGCATGTTGCATGCTTTCATTTTCATCACCTCCATTTTGAATGTAAAAGAAGTTTTTTGCATTCGCTGCTCAGCTCCTGTGATTGAACTGTCCAACTAAGGGAGGCTTTAAGGGATGTTTTGGTTGTGGTCCCAAGAAGTGATTAAGCTGCTCTCTGTAAATGTGCTCTGATTTGATTCTGAGTCACATGAAATACTGGCTGAACTAAGTGAATGAATCAGGAACTTCTAATTGTCTCAGTCTTGGTTTCCCATCTCCTTAAGCAGCAGAATTCCTGATGAGCTTTGGCTGTGCTAGCTGTAAGGACAGAAAATGTGGCTGAGGAGGGAGGAGTCTCCACTCTGTGTCCACATTGGTCTGAAAATGCAAATTATTTTCTTTTTTTTATGACTGTTTTTCAGGAAGCAGTCTTTTTCTCAGCTAACCCTGGCTATACAGACCCTGGTATTCAAGTAGAGGAATTCTCAGCAGTAACCTCAGGAAAAGGGTGAGTAAAGTCGTAGACAGGAGTCTCCCAGCAGCATCTATGGTAAATGGGAAATTGTCACCAAAGCCACTCATGGGCCCTAAGGCAAAAGTACTTAGGAGGATAGGGAGCACCAATGTTCTGACCGAGGCATGGTGAAATCTTTGAGTTTCAGGAGGGTAAATACCCGCAGGAGTAATTGCCTTCCTCCCCTGGGAAAATATCTTTCCTAGAATACCCTGCTTAGGCTGTTTTATATTAAAATTACTTAAAAGCTGCCTGATTGGTCCTGTAATTCCTGTATTGAGCTCATTAAAGTTATATGATTTCAGGTTGTCAAGAGATGAATCAAGACAGCCAAGTTTATAACACAGGCGAGCCGGGGAAGGTGACGGCAGAAGTCTCTGCGGTCCCATCGCTGCAGGAACACTGAGGTCTGGCATCCCTGAGCCTTTCTCCATCATAAAATAAAAGGGTTTGTGCTGGGGCACAAGCTTTCCCGTCGGCAGGAGGCAGTGCCCTGGGCTGGCCGTTCCCACCGCGCCACGCTGGGTTTTCGTTAGGAACACGCAATGCATTTGCAGGATGGTGACAGCTTTCCGGGGTCCTCGCAGATCATAAATCCCGGTCGCTGGCCGCTCGGTGCCAGGCCTGGCAGTGCCTGCTGTCAGCCCCCCTGCCTCGGCACAGGATGGGCGCCCTGCTCGCCTTCCTCTGCGGCTGTGAGCCAGGTTTCTTAATTTTCTCTTTGAAGTCCAGGGAACCTTCCTTTGAGAAATTATTTTTGGTGAGTCTGTTCCTGGGCTCTGCTTTCAACACATCCCAGAGGACCTCGAGGGGCTGCCTGGCATTGCCAGGGGCAGAGGGGAGAAGCTGCTGCTGGAGGTGGGGGCACTTTTCCCGTGCTCCCTGCCCTGCGCTGTGCATCGCAGCCAGGACCCCAGCACGAACAGCGGGTCCCCCTGGGCTCCACACGCTGCCGGCACACCCACACGCACACCCGGCCGTGATCACACCCAGCCGCCGCTGAGCCCCGCTGGTGCCTCGTGGCCGCGGCGTTGCTGGGGTGACCGTACACATATTGCACAACCTCCGAAACACTTCCCTCTGTGTTGTAGCAACTCGAGCCAGCGGAGCCGCCGTTCCCTGTAACCTCATCCCACCCCTGATGCTGCAGGCCAGCGACTCATTCCTGAAACACGATGACTCCGGGGAGCACACAGTGCCCGGCCCCGGGGAGGTGAAAGGCAGAGGGGATGGAGGGTGAGCGCAGGGGCTGCTCCGCTGGTGCTTCTGCTCTTGGGCGAGCTCTGAGCTGCACCCCAGAGCTACCGCAGTGCTCCGGACTCTGCATATGGAGAGACAAGGATGGTCCTGGCAGGGACAAGCCCAGCGTCTGAAGCCATGTCTCGGTGATGCTGAGCTGTGAGCTCGGTGTGTCCCGGGTAAGCTCGTGAAGCTCCCCGGGGCAGGAGACAGCCTAGGAATGTCGTGATCTTTGTTGGAAATCGTAAGAAGGGAAAGGTCCCCAGGGAACTGAGCACTGGGCTGTATCCGTGCTCCTCCACCACATCACCGAACCTGTGAAACCTCCTCCTCATCTCCTGCCTGCGCCACGGGCTCCAGACCAAGTGACAGCCCCCTCCCGGGCTTCCTTTTCCGGGCTGCACAAGGAACAGCCGGAGCTGGCCAAGGACCATGCTCCGTCCCAAGGGGGCTGTCATGGTGAACAAACACACAACAAACCCCAGCCCTTAGGAACCGAAACCTGACCTGTTCAACCCGACCTGCAGAGCGACTCGCCAGCCCTGTGCTGGTGCCCCCACACACCCGGCTGTCCCCATGTGCCACCTCTTTGCTCTTTGGGCTCTGCAGCCCTGGGACTGGCTGGAACTCCAGCAGAAGAGCTGCTGATGTGCCAGCTCCCTGGGTCTGGGCTCCTGCACTGCCGGAGCTGCTGCCAAGCCCTGCCAGAGCTGCTGCGTTACCTGGTGTGATGGTTTGACCCTTGGCTGGGAGGAAACTCCAGGCAGCCGCTCTCTCACCCTCCTCCTTCCTGGGGATGGGGGTGAGAATTAAAGGGGTAAAGGGAAAAAAAGGACTCGTGGGTTGAGTTTAATGACTAAACTACAAGAATATTGGAAATAATAATAAAGATGATGTTAATATATACAAATATACACATGAGTGACACCCAGTGACACTGCTCACCACCCAGGGGCCAAGGCTCAGGCTGTTCCCAGCTAATGATCCCGGAGCAGGGAGAGTCCTGAAACTGGAAACCCAGAGCAGAGATAAGAGCCCGAGTGTCTGAGACTGAGCACTGACCAAGGGAGGGAAACAGTCCTGGGAGAGGGACCACCCAGAGTGAGATGACTGGAGCAGGAGAGACGACATGGAGCAAAAGGGAAAGCTTCTGGAGAAGACTCTCCCCTCTCCTCTGGCCATGCCGTGCGTGGGATGGAACAGACCATCGGCCAGTTTGGTCCCAGTCCTAACCCTGAGGTCGAATCCTGGGCTGGTCACTGGGGCTGTGCTCCCTCCCAGCTCCTCCTGCCCCTGCAGACACGGGCACAGCAGAGAAGCTGGAAAGTCCTTGAGTGTCCTGGCAGCAGCTGTAACCATCAGTGTGTGATCAGCTTCTGCTCAGCACAAACCCCAACAGCCTCACCCTGCTGCTGGGGAGAGTTCCCTCCGTCCCAGCTGACACCAGGACACCTGGGCTTCTCTCTGGAGCTGCCAGCTGGAAGCAGAACCAGAGACCTGCTTCCGTGGGGAGCCATGGGGCAAGCGAAGGACACGGCTGCACCTTCAGCAGGACCTGACACCCCCCTGCCTCGGCACCCCGGTTTTTGCCTGGTTTGAATTCCCACATCACAGCTGCTGCGACCGCTGAGCCTCTGCACTTTGGGACCTTCGGGACAGTCCTCCCGGTGCCACCTCCTCCGCGCAGCGCCCAGGCTCTGTGGCCGTGCCTGAGCTCTGCCGGGACCAGCCGGATGGAGGAGAAACTGTAAGGGCTGCCCAGAGATGAGCTTCCAGACCCGTCCTGCCCAGCCCTGGCATGTCTTTGCCACCGGACAGCCGTGGGGTGGGTGGACACCCTGGTTCTGGTTCTGCTGATGGCGGGGTCACAGCGCTGGGTGAGGGATGTGACCGTCTTGGGCTGCCTGGAGCAGGCAGGTGCTGTGGTGAGCCTGCGGCCTCTGACACCAGCCCTAGCACTCCCCACCGAGCTGGAAGGTCAAGGTTGTGGTCGCTCACAGACCTGTCTGGTGAGCACCTCAGGAGGTCCCCAGCCCCTGCTCCAAGCCAGGGCCAGTGTCAGCGGGTTGCTCAGGGCTTTGTCTGGTGAAGAGCTGGCAGCAGGGGGCCAGCAGAGAACACAAGGGGGGAGATTGTCCTTGGGCTGTACCCCAAAGCGAAGGGCTCAGGGTGCCAGAGCAGAGGGGACACCTCTCGTCCTTGCCAACCAGCTACTCCACACAGGGACGGGGGCAGACAGAGGCCAGGGGGTGCCAAGGGCTGCCTACGGTGTCCCAGCTGCTGCCCAGACCCCACGCTGCTGGTGCACCCCCAGGACCCCGCACGGCAGCAGCAACTCCACGCTGTGTCCCCTCGGCGTGAACCCCTCCTGGGAGTGCCGGGGGAGTGCCAGCCTGGAGCCAGCGCTGGGCCAGCAGCCGAGGTGGGGCCGTGAGGGAGTGATGCGGGTTATGGTGGGACCCCACGGCAACCCCAACATTAGGGTGCTGCTGCAGCCGCACTGCACCTGCCGGGAGCTGTGCGTGGGTCGGGCTCTGGGCGAGGGCGGCGATGGGCAGAGCTGGCTCACTGCCCCCAGCCTTGCTCCAGGGGCGTCCCACCGGGATGGGTGCTCACCGTGGGGCCAGGCACGCCGGGACAGCGGGGATTTGTGTCACAGCCGGGGCAGTGGCCTTTGGTCCGTGGTGTCACCCCTGGAGAGGGGCTGGTTCCTCTAGAGAGGGCACAGCGGCCGGGTGGGGCAGGGGACAGGGCTGTGGGGCAGAGCACGGGGAGGGCAGGGGGTGGAGAGACCTCGTGGGGTGATGGGGGGGATTTGTGGGGTGATGGGGGGACCTTGTGGGTGACAGAGGAGCTTGATGGGGTGGTGGAGGGACCTCGTGGGGTGATGGTGGGACCCTGTGGGTGACAGAGGAGCTTCATGGGGTGATGGAGGGACCTCGTGGGGTGATGGGGGGACCCTGTGGGTGACAGAGGAGCTTCATGGGGTGATGGAGGGACCTCGTGGGGTGATGGGGGGACCCTGTGGGTGACAGAGGAG
>WKFP01014079.1:272968-301013 GCA_011057875.1 Pterocles orientalis
GTGATGGAGGGAGCGGTGGCTGGAGGGGCAGTGATGGAGGGAGCGGTGGCTGGAGGGGCAGTGATGGAGGGAGCGGTGGCTGGAGGGGCAGTGATGGAGGGAGTGGAGGCTGGAGGGGGGCAGTGATGCAGGGAGCAGTGGCTGGAGGCAGGCAGTGATGCCATTTCTCGTGGTCGGCGGGCAGGAGCAAGGCGGCCGCATTGCGTCATTCCTGGAGAGTGGTCCCCAAGGAATGGGCTGATGCTCTCGCTCCTCGCCAGCCCCCGGAGCCGACGGCTCCGCTGCTGACAGCTCTCTGCTGGGAGCCTCCAGCTCTCGAGACACATCTCGGCTGTCAGCCTCAGGGATCGTCCAGAGCGGCTGCCAGCCCTCATCCCACACCCACGGGCTCTGCCAACGCCCTACTCCTGCTGCAGTCCCTCCGCCCTCGCCAGTCCTCCTCCTCCTCCTGCTGCCCGCACGGACCCAGAGCAGAGTTGCCTGAGCTCTGCCGCTGCTGCCAGCTGGAGCCTGGGCGGTACTGGGCCCCTCTGCCCCCCATCCCGCAGCCCCATGGCCGGGAACGCCAAGATGGCATCCCTGGAAGAGAGCTTCCGCAAATTCGCCATCTACGGTGACACCAAGGCTACTGGGCAAGAAATGAACGGGAAGAACTGGGCCAAGCTGTGCAAAGACTGCAAAGTCACCGACGGCAAGAGTGTCACCAGCACCGAC
The DNA here is from genome assembly GCA_011057875.1 of Pterocles orientalis. NCBI lineage: Eukaryota > Metazoa > Chordata > Aves > Pterocliformes > Pteroclidae > Pterocles > Pterocles orientalis. The sequence continues at coordinate 273,683 of WKFP01014079.1, forward strand.
GTGGACATTGTCTTCTCCAAGGTGAAGTAAGTGACTTGGCTTTGCGGGGCCCCCAGCTGCTCGGAGGCTGGGACGCCAGTGCGGTGCGGGCAGGGTGGTGGGGCTGCGTGCGGTGGTCCCTGGGGGGTGTGACACCCCGGCTGTGTGCCCGGGCCGTCCGTTCCCACGTTGTGCTCGGCATGGAGCAGTGGGTGCTGCCCTGCGGCGTCCTGCCTGCAGGAAGTGTCTTTTGCAAGACTTATTAATGAATTCACCCAAACCTGGGGAGCAGGAGGCTAAGATTTTGGTGTGGGGGCTGTGTCCCTGCTCCCCGGCTGGGGGGTGGGCCAGGTTCTCAGCCAGCAAGAAGGTGCCGCAGGGAGCAGGGGAGGGTGCCCAGGAGTGTCCCTTGGGATGTGTCACGGCGCGTCCCTGCGCCTGGCCAGCCCGTGCCTGAGCTAGGGGAGGGCTCCGGTCTTTGCTCTTGGATGTCGCAGGGCTAAAGGCACCTGGGGCTGCTTTTGGGGTCCCCAAGGACATGGTGACACCGCTGCTCTGCACCAGGGTGCAGGAGCGAGGGTGGGTGGGCAGCCTGCCCCCTCCGCACCCTCTGCCTGGGCACCCCCGTGTCCCCGCTGGGACCAGGAGGGGCTGAGCACTGGGAGGTTTTTGGCATGTGGGAGGGCAGGTCACTGTGCTGCCCCCGACACGAGGACGGGGCGCTGATGGGAGAGATGCTCTGTGCGCATCCTCCCCAGTTTGACCAGAGAAGTGTCTTTCAGAGGAGAGAGCAAGCTGGGCAGGCTGGGAGCAGCGGGAACATAGTCCCTGCATGTCCCCTCCTGCCACCAGTCCCAGGGTGCTTCCACTCAGGGGTGAGGGTTGTGGCACCAGGGTTTTCAGCAGCAGGTGGCTGGAAAGCTCCCGGTGCTTCAGCTGGGGTTGCCCTGGCTGTAGCTGGGTTTGGGGGTGGTGGGGGGACAGAGCCAGGGGTGTCGCTGCTGCAGCTCGTCCCGCCACAGCCCTGTTTGGAGGCACTGGCTGAGGCTGTGCTGATGGGTTTTGTGCTTGCAGAGGGAAGACAGCCCGTGTCATCAACTACGAGGAGTTCAAGAAGGCACTGGAGGAGCTGGCCCCCAAGAGGTTTAAGGACAAGAGCAAGGAGGAGGCGTATGAAGCCATCTGCCAGCTGGTGGCAGGGAAGGAGCCCATCAATGTGGGAGTCACGGTGCGTGGAGAGCCCCTGGGAGCAGGAGGGCTGGTCGGGAGGGGAGGATGGACAGACCCCACGGCCCTGGGTGGGCTGGGGATGGCACAGGGTCCAGTGGGGCGTGGCACGGTCCTCAGTGGGTGCCAGGAGCTCATGTGCGGGGCCAGAGGTGAAGGAGATGGGGTGTGTTCTTCACTCCCGCGCCCCGTCTCCCCACTGCAGAAAGCCAAGACGGTGGGGGCGGTGGAGCGGCTGACGGACACCTCCAAGTACACGGGGTCCCACAAGGAGCGCTTCGACGAGAGCGGCAAGGGCAAGGGCAAGAGCGGCCGGGAGAACATTGTGGACACCAGTGGCTACGTCAGTGCCTACAAGAATGCAGGCACCTATGATGCCAAAGTGAAAAAGTAGGGAGAGGTGCCCCTGGTGCTCACTGCCCCGGCCCCTGCGTGTTGGCTGGGGGGGCAGTGCTCACATCAGCCTCGGGACGTGCCTGCGGGATGTGGGGCTGGGGACCTGTGCTGGGGCCAGCCCCGGGCTGGCGGGGCATCGGCCGCCAGGCGCTGATGGGATTGGGAAGGTGCCGGGCCACATGCTCTGCCCCAGTTCTGTCTGTCCCCCCTGTGCTGTGACCCCCCCAGCCTCTCCTGTCCCCCCATGCTGTCACCCCAAGCCTCCTGCCGTACTAACAGCACTGCTCCTCAGGGCTCCCTGCCCCACTGGCCCCCTGACCCACCCTACCTCAGCCCCAGCGTTTGGGGTACCCCCCCGCCAGTCCCACTGGGGACTGCAGCCCATAGTCCCTGCAGACCTCCTGGGGACCTGCCTTAACCCTGCACCAGTTCCACCACAGCTGCCTCCTTCCTTCCCCGCCTCTGCCCTAGCCACGGCGCTGCTGGCTTTGCCGCTCAGACCCCGTGGTGCCGTTAGTGCCGGGATGCTCCCAGCCCATCCCTGGGGTGCACCCGGGAGAGCTTGGCGTTGCCTGGCCCTTGGTAAATGGTCTCCAAGCTGAACCCCCGCAGCTCCCGCTGCCTTCGTGACACCCACACCAAAGGATGCTGCAGCCCCGTGCTGTCACCCGGCTCCGCAATAAACCCCCTCCGCACTGACGCCCCGGCTGTGGTTGTGTTCAGCAGGACGGAGTGGTGAGAGCCCCTTTGCCGGGGTGGGGGGAGGCTTGGCTGGCCGTGCCGCCCCCGGGGCAGCCGTGCCGTGGGCTTGGCCCGTCCGCCAGCAGTTTTGGCAGCTCCTGGATGGCCCCGAGTTGCCTGAGCAACTGCAGGCACACAAACACGAGCGTCTGGCTGCCGCTCCTGCTCTGTTTGCAACCAAACACACCAGCTCCTGGTAACGATCCCTGGGAACAGGCTGGGCTCGGGGATGGGACAGTGGCTCCGGGACGGGATGGTGGGGACAGGGTGGCCATGAAGCTGGGTGTGGGCGCTGAGCCTGGGCGCGGGCAGACCTCACCACAGCGCTGCCTGGGCAACAGTGCCAGGCTCTCCAGCTGCACACCCACCTCCCTGGTCATCTGCTCGGAGCTGGGTTCCCTGAATAACCCCCAGGGGTTGTTTGGCAGGTGCCACCACTGCAGCGCTGCCACTGTCTGCTCCAGGAGGGATGTGCTGGGGGACACGTGGGGCTCGGGTGGGTTTGCTCCCTGCCATCGCACAGCCCTGCACTTTCTGCCTGCTGCGAAATCCCGGGGGAAGGAAGAGGATGTCTTCTGCTGGGCTGGTCTCAGCCTCACCCTGAGCGAGGGTCCACCAGTGTCTTCCAGTGGCGGGCTGGGGGTGACTGGCGTTAGCCCCCCTCTGAGCAGGGCAGGGGAAGTTTGTGGCCGTCTGTGCCCCTGAATGTTCTTCCAGAGATGAAATGTTCCTCCTGTCGAAAAGTCACTGCCGGAGGAGGAGGGGGGGCTTTAACCTTTTGCATCTCCCAGCTGAGGCGCAGAATTCCCCAGGCAGGGCTGCGCGGCGTTGTCTGGGGTTTCACGCCAGCGCTGTCCCGTCCCTGGCCTCATGCCCTTGGAGGCTTTGCTGAAGGAAGAACATTTTGGGGAGAGGGGACCAGGGCAGGCCCATGGGATGCGTCCCCTGCCTGCATGTGGCACCGGCCAGGGCGCAGTGGTGGGGCACAGGGGGTGCCCGTGTCGGGGTGGCTCTGCAGGGGAGGTGTGGGTGCTGATGTGCTTCTGATGCTGGGAAGTCGAGCCTGGGAAGGGGATTTCTGCTGGGTTTTAAGCTTGCGTGTGCCACGAGCAGCAGCCCTGACATCTCCCCATGCAGCAGCAGAGCCTGGGATGCCGCAGCCCTTCCTCCCCCCCACCTCTGCCCAGCCTCAGCTGCTCAGCTCTGCACGGAGCAGCTGCTCAGCACCCCCGGCTTGGGAGCCTGCGAGGAGGGTGGCTGCGGACTCACTGGTGTTACCTCCCGAAGTTCATCTGGCAGCAAAGGGAGCGGAGCCACTGCGGCTCGTGTGGCAGAGCAGCCGGGCAAGGGCTCAGGACCCCGCAGGCAGCCGGCTCAGCCGAGCCTTGCCATCAGTGGGCTGCATCCTGCTCTGGATCCCCAACAGAAGCAGCTCCTTGGCAGCCAGTGAAGCCACGGCAGAGGTCAGGCGGTGGCGAGCAGCTCCCCCGCGCTGCCAAACCGCCCAGCCTGGAGGTGCTCCTCACGGGCTCCAGCACCTCTTCTGCTTCTCCACTGCTCGCCCCATGGGACCTTCCCCCTCCGACCTGCTCCCTCTCCGCAGGAGGCAGCTCCTCTCACAGTTCCCTGCAGGGGACGGGTTTGGGGACAGCCAGCCGTTGTGACCAGGCTGGTTGGCACCATCCACTCCGGTATCTTGATCCTGCCAAACCAGCCCCAGGAGAACTGGTGCCGGTAAAGACCCAACTGGGGCTAATGGCTCCAAAGTGCCCAAGGTAACCTGTAAAGTAACTTCTCCTGGAAGACACCTCCTGAAGTGGTCATAGAGTCACAGACTGGTTTGGGTTGAAAGGGATCTTAAAGCCCACCCAGTGCCACCCCCTGCCATGGGCAGGGACCCCTCCCACTAGCCCAGGTTGCCCAAAGCCTCATGCAGCCTGGCCTTGAACCCCTCCAGGGATGGGGCATCCACAGCTTCTCTGGGCAACCTGGGCCACTGCCTCACCCCCCGCACAGGAAAACATTTCTTCCCCACATCTCATCTCCATCTCCCCTCTTCCAGCTTCAACCCCTTCCCCCTCGTCCTGTCCCTGCACCCCCTGATCCAGAGCCCCCCATCTCTCCTGTAGCCCCCTTTCAGCACTGGAAGGTGCTGGCAGGTCTCCCCGGAGCCTTCTCTTCTCCAGGCTGCACACCCCCAACTCTCTCAGCCTGTCCTCGCACGGGAGCTGCTCCAGCCTCGGACCATCTCCGGGGCTCCTCTGGCCCCGCTCCAGCAGCTCCGTGTCTTTTTTATGTTGGGAAGAGCTTCCTGAGAACAAAAAGATGTTGATGGGTCTTCACCAAAAATGGAAAACTTTCTAAATACCAGCATGGTGATCTCCTGGGGAGCTGTGGGCTGGGGATGTGTGTACGAGGCTCACCTGTCTGTCCTTGCAGGAGGGTGGGAAGGCCTTTTGGAAAAAGCAGGTGAGGTACCGCAGCTGTGTTCTGTGACAGGGACACATCACACAGCCCCTGTGCGTGGTCAGAGCCAGGTGGAGACACAGCTCCGGGCAGGTAAGCTCGGGGAATACGGCCCTTAAACATCAGCCTTCGTGACTAATGTGGACAGGAAAGCGGAGGTCCACAGGGCGGTTGGCACTGGAGCAGGGGACAGATGAGGAGTGGCCAAGTTGGGTGCTCAGCCCTCAGGAAGACCATCACCTAAAGGAGCTTCCATGGGACCAGCAGCTCCGGCTGGTCTTGAAGCGGTGCCACAGGCTGCTGGACAGTGGAGACTTTAAAATATTGGTTGCAGAACTGCTTTTTGTGATGAAAAGTGACACAGCCCAAACAAAAGGGCTTGCAGCCATGTCCCCTGCACCGATGGGTTTGCTCTGACCAAGTGTTTGCTCTGCGCTCGGCTCCACAGCAGCTCCAGAAAGACATTTTGCAGCCAGCATGTAATTCCCTCCCAGCACAGCAGCCAGTGGGCAGAAGGCATCTCGGCCGGTATTTATGTTGTTTGCATTGATCCAAGCCCCAGACATGAAGCTTTTTTTTCTCCTTTACATTTGTTTCTTCCCCTTGGCTGCCCTCTGGCCATGCTCTGGTGGCAAAGGAGCGCTCCAACCATTGCCCCAGCCCTGCCACCACCAGCACCCCCTGCTCCAGCCCTCGCCCCCAGCCCTGCCACCACCAGCACCCCCTGCTCCAGCCCTCGCCCCCAGCCCTGCCACCACCAGCACCCCCAGCTCCACCTTTCCGGACAAACCTAGCCCCTCCTCTGGGCTGATCCCCCCTTCCCAGTGGGACGTGCAGCCCAGAAGGCTCAGCTGAGCCGTTAGGATGCATTTAGCTGTAAAATGTGTTCTCTGCTCCCCAAGGTCACCTCCCTAGAGAGTTTCTAAAATCCTCCTGGGGTCAAGTCTGCACCGAATAAGTGCTTCACGCCGTGACAACAAGTTGTGTGCCTGGGACTTGGCGTCTGGCGCATCTCAGGGGGCATTTTGGCCCCGGATGAGTGGTTTGACCTGAGATACTCATGGGAACTGACCACTGTTCCTCAAAGGATGCAAATCCACTCCTAGACGAGCAAGACAGCAGACACCAATAAGCCCAGCAAGGTCTCCCCAGTTCTGTCCCTGTGTAAGAGCACTGGGAAGAGCTCATAGATGTTGCTGTTCCGAAAACCTGCTCTCTCCGCGAGCATCCCTGCGTGACGTGTCCCGTGCTGGTCCGGCACAGATCCTCGGTCTCACGCCAGGCAGAGCAGTTTCCCTATGGAGCTGAACCTGTGATGCCTCTCTCAGTACTTTTCCATGTCACTGCTGGTCTGATGGACAACAGTTTCCGAAACACACAGACTAGGCTGTAAATTGTGAGCAGATGAGATCTGGAGAGCAGGTTGTGTCCCGGTGGGTCAGGCTCTTTCTCAGAGGTAGAAATCTAAACCTGGCACTAAAATGTGAGATCCTTGCAGCCGGTGCCCTGAGATACCGGTCTGACATTAACGTTACACGCAGCACTTCGTTGCCAGCTACGCGTTGCCAGTGCTGTGCTGGGATATTGATTCTGTGCCAGTTTAGAGGGAATTCAATTAACTAAATTACCATCTTCCCGGCACTGCGTGGTTTCAGATAAAATGTTATTATCCAGGAGTCATCCCCACTTTTTGTTCGTATAATAACTGCGGCAGAGACGTAAGAATGCAGGGGAGGGTGGGAGCAGGAAGATGCTGAGAAATGAAACAAAAAGCAAGGATGGGATTCACCAGCTTTGAATACAGCATGAGATCTTGTACAAGATAAAACTGAGCACAGCCCCCATTTAATGTCTGTTTTGTTCCCAGTTGCAGGATTGCTCTGACCTGCGGCACCGACCAGAACCGTGTGCTGATGGTACCAGTGCTGGTTTTTTTCTAGTGGGGATGATGTCTCCTCACTGGTGCATTTTTTCAGCTGGAAGAGGTGTTTTGTGGACAGTGTGGCCGCTCTCTTCAGCCACCAGCTGCAGCAGGACGTTGTCTGTGGACCCTAACGAAGTCTGCAAGATCGTTGCAGAAGAAAACGAACCGGTGAGCGTTCATTCAGGAGGGTGAACCTGCTGTGGTTCTAGAGAATTTCTTCCAAACCGGGTACGCGGATTTCCATTTATTCAAAATCACATTTTAAAAAGTTTGTACTTCGAGTTCTGAGTTTGTAGCTTAGAGCTCTGTATTTGAAGATGACTACAACTACAGTGATGGTTAATTTTGGGATTTCATGCATAGCTGGTTTGCAATGGCCTAGAACTGATAGAAACCGTTCAAAGAGATTGATAGCGTGTGCTAAGGCAGCTGGAAGCACATCAGTGGAGTGCTGTGATTGCAAAAGGCAAGTCTCCTCTCTCTCGTTTTGACCTGAGATCCTTTTTTCTAAAAAAAGCAGTTTCATCAGACCCAGAATGTTCCTGACTTTCTGCTCACTGAACTGGCATTTTCATATCTTGGCTTGCAAGTCCGTAACCAGCTCCAGCCTCCTGAAGTGTACAATGTGCGCTAATGATCGCCAAAATCGCTCTCTCGTGTGTCAAAGCCCTGAACTCATCCATCCGCCACCAGTGCAGGGGTGTTACAGGGAGGATACAGGGCGTGTGCCCTGCCTGTGACCAGCCCATGCCTCTGGTGTCCTGCAGAAGAGCCCTTTTCTCCCGAAATCTGGTAGTTGTTTCACTTCCAGTCTTAGAAGTTCCACCTGGGGACTCCAACAGTTGTTCTTCCAAACCAGCTCATCTGAAGGAAACGTGGGGAGAAGGCTGAGCTGACTCGTCCTGATGTGCTGAGCATCCTCCAAACAGGCAGAGCTGTTCTGAGACAGCAGGGGACCTGGGATCCAGCGTCCGGAGGTCACCCTTGGCAAAAAATCTCCAGAGCTGCCCGTGAGGGGCTGTGGAACCTCCCTTCTTACCCAAAATCTGAAAAACTCCAGGCTGCAGGAGTGGCTAAAGCCCATCCCACAGTTCAGTGCCACTTTCCCGACCCTGCAGCATCCCGGCACAGAACCATGAGGTCCCTGCACTGGGGCAGGTTAGAGGAGATCTGACCTCCTTGGCCATCCCACTGGTGAGGCTGGCTCAGCTCATACCATCCCCGTCACCTTGGGTACCGCCATTGACGTGTGCTGGACAAGGGATGAAGGTTTGGACTGCTGTTGGCTTGGCTGTCTGAGGGCTAAGACAGACTGAAAATACCCGATAACCACATTCAGTTGGGAAGAAAGCGTGTTTTGGCCCTTCGCCAGTCCTGGTATCCATCCTGTGGGGTTACTGCTTCGTTACTACCTGTTGTAGTTCTTACACAACACTGCTTGCTCACTCTACCCCCCTACCCTCTCTCAGGGATGGGGGAGAGAATTAAAGGGGTGAATGGAAAAAAGACTCGTGGGGTGAGATAAGAACAGTTTAATAACTAAAATACAATAATATTGGAAATTATAATAATAGTAATATATATAAATATACAAATGAGAGACACTCAGTGACACTGCTCACCACCCCATGGCCAAGGCTCAGCCTGTTCCCAGCTAATGATCCTGGAGCTGGGAGAGTCCCAAAACCACAATCCCAGAGCAGAGATAAGAGCCCGAGTGTCTGAGAGAGCGAGACGACCCTGAGAGAGGGGAGACCTGGAGGGAGACAACCTGGAGCAAGAGAGAGCGCTTCCGACAGAGCCTCCCCTCTCCCCTGGCCATGCCGTGCGTGGAATGGAACAGACCGTCGGCCAGTTTGGTCCCAGTCCTAACCCTGAGGTCGAATCCTGGGCTGGTCACTGGGGCTGTGCTCCCTCCCAGCTCCTCCTGCCCCTGCAGACACGGGCACAGCAGAGAAGCTGGAAAGTCCTTGAGTGTCCTGGCAGCAGCTGTAACCATCAGTGTGTGATCAGCTTCTGCTCAGCACAAACCCCAACAGCCTCACCCTGCTGCTGGGGAGAGTTCCCTCCGTCCCAGCTGACACCAGGATGTTACCTTACACGATCTTGTTCTAGCCGTACAGTGAATCAAAGCTCCTGGAGAAGCACATACGGCACTGCTGGCACTGGCATAACTCATGGATGGTTGTGTTGCATCAGTCCTTGTGAGCCTTATAAAGCCGCGTCAGCCACTGTTTTCTTGATGCCCGGGAGGCTCTAAATGAATCCTTCCCTTCTGCCCTGCTGTGAGGGGGTGTTTGACTTCTTGAGATGTGATAGCTAGAAGCAGCAGCAGCAGCAGCCCGACCCCTCTCTTGTACTGTGGAGGCCAATAGACGGCTTTCCTCCAGCCCTTCCCCCAGCTGCTGTGATAAGACAAAAGAAAAGAAAACACAAATCCTCAAAATCACAGAGGGTCACAAATGTTAAGAGAAACCGGTTTTGCCAGTGCCTGGTTAGTCCCTTACCAGTGATGCTGGTGATCCCTCCAAAGAGCAATAAAAGGCAACGGGTGTAACGTGGTGTGAGACTCAGCAAACCCTTAGGTCACTGCTTTGAAGTATTCGTTTGAAACACACTTCCAAAGGAAAAAAAAACAGACATTTTCAAAGCATTCCTGCACAGGTGTGTGAAAATATAACCTAAACAAACAGTAAAATCTGAAACACAAAAAGATATTCAAGCGTTTTGGCAGGAAGCTTAGGTGATGTCAGAAAAGAAATCTAAACAGAAATGTTTCTATGGATATTTTTTTTTTTTGAGACCTAATTGGAAACAGATTTTTAGCTTTGGATTTAAAGATTTCCCTGCAGCATCTACAGTTCCATCCCTACTTTGTGTATTTTAATCTCAAGAAGCAGAGGAGGGGAGAAACCCAGCATCCTGCTGCTCGCGTTATTGCCACAGGTTTAGCTAGTGGTCTTGGGAAAGTCACACAACTTGATTCTCCTGGGGTTTTTAGCCAGTAAACCTCAAGGTAAATAACAAAATCAGAAGAAATCACCACCCGTGGAGCTCTGTCTTTCTGCCCTCGTAAATCCAGGGTTTCTTGCTCCACTGAGGCAGAGCTTTGAGAAGATTGAGGAGCTCAGGGCGGGTTACGATCATTGGATGCGCCTGGGGGTCTTCTCTAGGTGGACTGTCTTGGGGAGGGTATTGCACTGAACCCAGGCATCTCGTTTCTTGACTCAGTGTGTTAGAGTGAGATCCACCGAGAAAAAAACCTACCAGTTTCCCACTGGATCAAGAGTCAGATTTGGTGGCTGCCCAGAGAAGCTGTGGATGCCCCATCCCTGGAGGGGTTCAAGACCAGGCTGGATGAGGCTTTGGGCAACTTGGGCTAGTGGGAGGTGTCCCTGCCCATGGCAGGGGGTGGCACTGGATGATCTTGAAGGTCCCTTCCAGCCCAAACCCTTCTGTGATTCTCTGATTCTATGGGAAGCACCCCAGAGCCATGCGCTGATTAAATCCCATCTGAGGACGGGAGCAGGAGCCCAGCTGGAGGGAGCGGAGGGGACCAGGACCTGTGCCAGGCTGCAGTGCCATCGTACTGATTAAAACATAAAACCACAGCCCAATCGCGTGTGCACATCTGGGAAACACAGAAATTGGAGAAACTCTGGCATTTGGCCCTGAAGATGGCCTTGAGGATAATCCAGAGGATGACAAGCGTTGCTAGAAGTCTTGCTATGGAGTGGATGGACCCAAATATTTCCAGGGTTTAGACATGAGACAAAATCGGTAGGAAAAGGACAGCAGAGGCTGGCAGAGGAGTGTTTGCTGTTTGCTTGTGTTCCTGGGAAGCAGGAGAGGCCGGTTGCCGGCTGAACAGCTCCCCTGGGCGGTAGCTGCCTGGCTGGCGTGGATGGGCTTTGAACGTTGAACGCTTGGCTGCTCCATGGGCGCCGCTTAACGTTGGGACCTGTCTGGCATCAAAGCTTTTGAACTGCCAATGTATGGGTGGGACAAGACAGCAGTGACCATCCTTTTGTTTATACAGTATTTATTTATCAACGGCATAATAAAATTATCCTTTTTTAGTGTTTTATTTTTCAGAAAACAAACTCTCTCCTTTTCCTCCTTATGCCAAAATACAGTCTGGCAGCTGTTTTGCCAATCAACAGGCACAGAGCTGATAATGGGTGAACAATGCTAAAGACATACGGTGAGGTGGGACACAGTCCCAGGATGCAGTTATTATTCTACACATGTATTTATATTTTAACATTTCATATATAAATTATTACTATATTTATAATTTAGATATTAACAGTTGGAGTTAGCTTGCATTCATATTGATGGTCTTTTTTTAAAAAAATGTTATTCCAAATTTCCTTGTTTTTTTAAATTCCTTGGGTCTTGCTTCTCAAAATAGCAACTAATTAACAAATTCTGCCACCTCACCATTCTGTTAATTGGCTTTGAAAATAAATAGCGGCCCTTCCCCTTCCTCTGGAGCTCTAAGAGGCTCAGCCCTGCAGCAGGCTGGTTCTTTTGGGAGCTCCCTGCTCTTGGGGTGCTCCCAGAGGTCACAAAGTCCTCATGTGCAGGTAAGATAGGTAATTAAGTCACTCATGGTGAAGGGATTTTGAAGCCCAGCCTCTTCACAGGACCTCCAGCTTTATATTACTTTTAATGTAGCAGTAGTGTGGTGTTCAAAATGAAAAGAGGGGGTTTAAATGGGGTCTGGTCACCAGGTGCACAAATGGCTTTGGGTGCTATGCTTTCCCTTACTGGTATAAAATTGAGGATCTTTGTTCCTGAATCACTTCTGAAATCAGAATTTCCTTTTTCTTTTTTCCCTTGAAGGTGAGTCTCCTTCTCTGGAGACATTCAAAGCCCACCTGGATAAGTTCCTGTGTGATCTGATCTGGGTGTTCCTGCTCCGGCAGGGGGATTGGACTGGATCTTTCGAGGTCCCTTCCAATCCCTGAGATTCTGTGATTCTGTGAGCTCCGAAGCTTATGTGTTCCCCTTGTTCATGGTGGGTTAAGGTGTGTGCTTGTCTCCTCCTGCCATCATCGCAGCAGCCGGGAGGAGAACATGAGCCAAAACCGGCCACACCTGACCATCCAGACCACTCCATGGCATTAGCTTGCGAAGTCGAGCACAACAAGAAGTTGTAACCCACTTTTACTTTCCATCATGCCCAAAGGCTAACGCAAGAAGCTCAGGAAGAAAACTTAATTAAAAACCCCCCAGAACAGACACTGATGTTCTCATGGCTGTTGTTAGCAATAGCAGAAGAAGTGAGAAGCTAAACTGAGGCACAGCTCCCTTGAGACACCTTCTTTATATCTCACAGATGTGTCCTGGGGGGGTTTGTGCTGGGCTGTTTTATTTACTGAGTCAAACAACTCGTTATCCTTTTGGCTGATACCGCTTCTGCAGAGCCGCGACAGCTCGGGGACAGCAGCACTGCTCCCAGTGTGTATTTTAACTGATCTGAGCTGCGACTTGGGTTTGATCAGAAACCACTGAGACGGTAAGAAAATAATCTCTTTGGTGTTATTTTATATTTTGTCATAGAATCAGGAAGGTTGGAAAAGACCTCAAGGATCATCAAGTCCAACCGTCAACCCAACCCCACCCAACCCACTAACCCATGTCCCCAAGCACCACATCCACACGGTTCTTGACCCCCTCCAGGGATGGTGACTCCACCACTGCCCTGGGCAGCCTGTTCCAATGCCTGAGCACTCTGTCAGTGAAGAAATTTTTCCTAATCTCCAGCCTGAACCTCCCCTGGGGCAACTTGATGCCGTTTCCTCTTGTCCCATCACTTGTTCCTTTAGAGCAGAGCCCAGCACCCACCTCACTGCACCCTCCTTTCAGGCAGCTGTAGAGAGTGATGAGGGCTCCTCTCAGCCTCCTCTTCTCCAGCCTGAACCCCCCCAGCTCCCTCAGCCGCTCTTCGTCAGCCCTGTGCTCCAGACCCTTCCCCAGCTCTTTTTGTGGATTTTATTGTCCTTCATCATACAAGTGATACTTCCCAGATCTCTGTGACAGCACACTGAGGTGTAGTGGTGGCAACAGGATTACCGCTGGCTTTGTGTTAACTCACTGGCTCACGAAAGCCTGGTTAATCTGTGTCCTGAAGCTTACAAGTATAAACTGCTAGTCCTGGAGGCAGGAGGAATTTGCTTTCTCTGCCCTCAGCCACCAAGGTGGAGCCTGGGCCCTGCCAACGGACACAGCTAACGGCCCCGTGGGCAGAGAGAGGCCTTCCCAGGCGGGCAGGTGCTGCCAGGAGTGGGCTGTGATTGCCGTCTGTTAGTCACCCTATTGCAGCACCCACTCGTCTGCCCTGTCTGTGGGGGACAGGTAACCTCGGCCTGCTCCTGTCACCTCGTCACACCCAGGTGTCCCCCCCACCGGGCCTCTCCCCCATCGCCTGGTGATGCTGCCCTGCGCTGCGGCCTAGGCCTCCATGTCCGCCCTGTGGCCTGCTGGGGCGAGCCAGAAGGGAACGGGTCTCCCCTCACAGACCTTCCCCAGGCCGGGGGGAGCGGGCAGGTCCGGCGGGGCAGGGGGCAGGACCGGTGCTACTGCCAGTCCCCCCCAGCACCAGACCTGCCCGTTCCCCCCGGCCCAGGCATCCCTTTTGGGCTGGCTGTCTTCCCCTGTCCCCCCAAAAAATGGGAAATGAGCCTTAGAAATATCTACATTTTAGTATCCTGTTTCTTTAAAAAAAAATCGTCTTTGTTGCTTGAACAGGGCTTTTTTTTCCCCCCATCTCTTCACAGAATCACAGAATCACAGAATGTTAGAGATTGGAAGGGACCTCGAAAGATCATCTAGTCCAATCGCCCTGCCAGAGCAGGAACACCTATATATTCACCTTATATTCAAACACCTTATATTCAAACATTTAATTTGTTTGAAATCGCTGGGTAGCACCAGTGTTAAGAAGGTGATGATGAAAAAGTCTTGGCTAAGCGTGCTTTGAGGGCAATGCAATTGTGGTTCTCCATCGTTAGTTTTAGAATCATAGAATCATACATTGTTTTGGGTTGGAAGGGACCTTAAAGCCCACCCAGTGCCACCCCCTGCCATGGGCAGGGACCCCTCCCGCCAGCCCAGGTTGCCCAAAGGCTCGTCCAGCCTGGCCTTTGGTTGTGAGCTCTCTCTAGAAGCTATAAAGTTCGATTCTTGCATTCATTGGGTTTTTCTTTTTCCCCCGATCCTTTTCCAGATTGCCTTTTAACTCTTTTCAGCCTGAGAAACAGCCTAAAAACATTCCAGATATCAGGTATCGTCACCCAGCACATTTTTTTTCTGCCGCAGGAGTGGTGTTCTCCATCGTCAGTACAAACTGTCCCCTTGGCGCTGGAGGCTAGCTGCTGTGGCGCAGGCAGGCAGGGGGTTTTGTTGTTGTTTTCAGTCTTTAATTGACTTTTCTGCCCATTTTAGTAAGCCACAGACTAACCCACATCTCCGTGTGACACAATAACGTGAAAAAATCAGCCACAGGCCTTAGCTGTGTGTTCTTGCCCCACTTCAGGATGTTCTTTCTGCTTAGCTGACGGCCACGTCTTTGCGTGCCAAGCATCCTTTCACCCGGGACAAGTTTCCTTCCTGTTTTGTCAAGAGGATTGTGATCTGCGTAGTACTAAATATCTGCATCTTAAGATACTAAGGAACTGTACAGACCGCTGTGTCCGTAGGCGTTGCGTGGGAGGGTATATGGTATTTATTTGCATTTTATTCCTTTTCATATTTAAGGAAGCCGTTTGTTACATTTCATTTGCTGTTCTGTGTGAAAACTCAGCACAAATGTAAACCAGGTTGTCCCAAGGTTTACCCCTAAGTAATACCCTGTGCAGAACCTTGCAATCTGCTGATTTGCCAAGACCCGGGACCTTAAACCCGTGTTAACTGAGGAATGTCCATGCGCAAGTGAATGAGAGGTAATGCTCTAGGTCACTTGCCCTCTGGTTTATTTTTTGTCGAGCTACCAAGGAACGGAAAATAAAACGCAAAGTCCAATGGAGTTTTAAAATAAGTCGCATCGTTTCAGAGTTTACAGATTCATTCTTGCCTCTTGATGTGTTTTCCTCTTCTGTTTGAAGGAACCGAGAGCATTATGGAACCTGCAGAGGAAGAGTTAATCCATTTGAATGTTGGTGGCTGGTATTTCTCAATTCCCAAAAGTAAAGTCACTCAGTTTCCTGAATCTCTGTTGTGGAAAGAAGCTTCTGTAGAAGATCAGTCTGAAAATCTGAGATTATTTATTGACCAAGATGGTTTTGTATTTAGGCACCTTCATTATTACATGCAGACTTCAAAATTACCTTTTTTCAGCTATGCTGAATGGAACTTACTATACGAGCAAGCACTAGTTTTGCAGCTGACACCTTTATTGCAGGTAAAGCGGGATATTCCATGTGGCTTTTCTAGAATATTTTTAATTCTTAGATAAAATTGTCTGTAGAAGGATTTGTGGATATAACTTTATCAGTGCTTATGAAAGGTGTCCAAACAAATAACTTCCACACTCACCTCATCTGCCACAGTTGGTGAGTACAGAAAATGTACAAATTTCATGCTTGACCTTTCTGGAAGAGCTCATTTGATGGTCATTGCTTTTTTTTTTTTTTTTCTGAAGTTAAAGCAAGCAGAGGCTTTTGCCTGCCAACTGTTGTGCTTGATGACAATTATATTGCCCAGTCGTGTTGGATATGAACCTTCTAACCTGAGGAAGGTGAGACTGCCTTCCTCAGGAAGGTTCAGTCCTCCTGAAAACAAATTCATCCCAATGGGACACTGCTGAATTCACTGACCTGACAAAGGGGGAAATGATGATTCTTCCTCTCCTCCTGTTCTGTTGCTGCATAAACCAAAATGTGAATTGGATTCCTGTAGCTAACTTACTGTTTATCTACAAGTGTTTTTTTATTGTAATTACAGGGTAGCTTTGCATAGTACCAGCGAAGGTTGAGTCCATACTTCCTGGCTGGATGAAATACGTGTTTTCGTAGAGTCATAGAATGGTTTGGGTTGGAAGGGACCTTTGAAGGTCACCTAGCCCAAACCCCCTGCAGTGAGCAGGGACATTAATATTTGCATTTCCTTTAAGTTTAATCTAAACTCCAAGTTTCTTTTGGTTACTAATGTTTTTTGAGGAATTGTCTCGGGTGCTATTGTGCTTGCTATTTTTAGCTCAAAACATTAACATTTTGGGTTTAACATTGAACATCTTTGGGCTTTCTTTTGGTCTTTCTTTTAGGAAGACCACCACACCTCAGTAGTCTGTTGCATTAACAAACCGTACGTGATTACGTGTTTACGTGTACGTGATCACGTGTTTAACATGGACCTGTTGTGGTATAGCCAGGAACATATTCCACCGAACTAGAACGCTTGCATTTTCTGGCTTCTAAGGGCTTGTCAGTGTAACCTTATTAATTCATGAGAGTATTATATGGATGTGCATTAGAAGTCATAACTGTGGCTCTAAACTTACTTTGTAATTAATATCCTACAACAGCACATAATTGTTTGGTCCAAGTTTAAAATAATTTATCATTCGGTAAAAGATCAGGAAATACAGAAGTATTCGTTAATTCGTTAATTACTTTGTAATTCGTTAATTACTTTGTAATTAATATCCTACAACAGCACATAATTGTTTGGTCCAAGTTTAAAATAATTTATCATTCGGTAAAAGATCAGGAAATACAGACTGTTAAACATTCCTATCACTGAGCCAAATACTGATTTCCCCTTTCTAATCATCGAATTCCTACAGCTTATTGTAAAAATATTATTAAAAAGAGCCCAAAAGGTCTTTCAGGCTTTGTGTTGGGTTCTTGGCTATTTCTATCGTATGCTTTTACCCATGTACTGTCTCGAATTCCAGAGACAGAATACAAGGAAGTGTCATTAAAACTCAAATGTTGGAAAACAATTGTCTTTTTTGGAATATATGAATAGCTCTAATAATATTTCAAGTTCTTATAAATGTTTTCTACAAGTTCATTCCATCTACCTTAGGTACTTGAAACTTGGCAATGTGTTTGTTCTTGGCTGTATACAATGTTCCATGGCATATTTTAGTAGATGTGAAGTACAGCATGGCACGGATTAGACTCTTTCCCATGGCTGCTTTTGGCTTTTTTGATTAATTATTTGAATTGAAGTAGTAAACAGAAAACCTTTATGTATTTTGACAGATTCTAGATAATTGGAAGGAGGAGAAATATCATTCGCATGTCCAGCCTGCAGATACACCAGTAGCTGAAAGAACATCTCTGAATTCCTGGAGAACACGAAAACGCACCAGCAAGCCAGCAGAGATTCCTCCAGGCAGGCCAGCATCCACAGGTACGTGTCCCAAATTCTTTTGCATCTTTAGGAACGCCATGGGATTGTTGTCATTTGTTGCAAGCCAGGAATGTTTTAGAATCTTGCAAATCTTATTTTTGTGATATTTTCTCATTAGTCATCTTTATTTTAAAAATAGGAAACCCACGCAAATGTTTGTTCATTTGTGCTGTGCTTCATCTTTTGGGGAACACTAAATGTCGCAAAGGTTAATGTGCTTTTATTGCCTTTGCTGTACTGGAGCCAGATCCCCAGAGTGAATATCTGAGTTTCTTTTCCCTTGTGTCTTGATTTTTCTCTGGTTTTCATCACCTAGGGTTACATGAAAGTGCTCCCCTAGGGCTGGTGGATACACCTTTACTAGATACAGAAAAAGAAGTGAATTACTGTTTTTTGCCACTAGATTTGGTGGCAAAATATCCTGTCCTAGTTAATGACGACAATTTGCTGTGGCTGCTTGAGAACGCAGCCCTGGTCGAATGCAAGTGCAGTGAGTTCCGCTTCATAGGTAACTGCTTTCTTATAATTACTTTTGCACACCTCAGTTTTTTGTGTTAGGCTGTTTCCGTCTACCTTGAAGATCAGAATCTTTTAGTCTTTTGTTGTTGGTTTGACTTTGCTACCCGCCGGTTTTACTGCCCTGTTTATCAGGCAAGAAACAGAGCCTCTGCTGCGTGGCTTCCAGAGCGCACGGACCTAAAGCCACTCACTTACCTGCTCGTTTGGGTTTTATTAATCCAGAGGCTTTCTGAACTAGATGCATTAATGCCGTCAGGTACCAGAACCGCTGTTAGCAGTCAGTAATTACGGTAGACAAAGCTTATGCGATGACTCTTGATCTCCACTTGACCTTGTATCTTTACATTAACAAAAAATCATGTTTTGTTCATAAAATCATAGAATCATAGAATGGTTTGTGTTGGAAGGGACCTTAAAGATCATCGAGTTCCAACCCCTCTGCCATGGGCAGGGACCCCTCCCACTAGCCCAGGTTGCCCAAAGCCTCATCCAGCCTGGCCTTGAACCCCTCCAGGGATGGGGCATCCACAGCTTCTCTGGGCGACCTGTTCCAGTGCCTCACCCCCCGCACAGGAAAACATTTCTTCCTAATGTCTAGTCTAAATCTCCCCTCTTTCAGCTTATACCCGTTACCCCTTGTCCTCTCACTACCCCCCCAGATACAGAGCCCCTCCCCACCTCTCCTGTAGCCCCCTTTCAGCACTGGAAGGCTGCTATTAAGTCTCCTCGGAGCCTTCTCTTCTCCAGGCTGAACAACCCCAACTCTCTCAGCCTGTCCTCATAAATAATCTTCCAGCTTCAAAAAAAGACAAGTACTTCTCAAAAGTGTGGCAGGATCACATACCTCCTCCATCAACACAGTATATTATCCTCTGCAAACTCAGTTCAGATGAGATATACGTGAAACTGCAGTTTTGCTCTGCTAGTCCCCCAATGTTAGCATACGATAAAGTTCGTGTTTAAATGGGCAGTGGGGTGGGACTGTGCCCGGAAAGGGGGGGGAAAAGCAGCCAAACAGGAACCCTCTTACATGAATCTCTCAGGATGCTGTGATAAACAAAGCTTGCCTCATTCTGTGCCTCCCCTAGCCTTCATGCTGCATCTGGTCTCCTCTAGCATAAACCTTGTTTTCAGGGTTGTGTTTGCAAAGACAAAGTGTTTCCTGGAGTGCACTTGTCTGCTGTGTATGCGTGCGTGTGTAAACAGGAACGCTAAAGGAAGTAAGAACCTATTTTTGACAGTTCTGAGCAGTGGACAGGAGACGTCAACACACACTTCCTATGTTTTATTTTTATTTTCAAGTTAATTTTCTACGCTCGGAGAGGATGTTGTTGCCGGATGACTTCTCCAACATGGATGCCTTGGAGGAAGAAGCTTTAATTCTGGGAATTCCTGAGCTTATAGACGCTTTGAAAATCTACAGAGGTAATATCATGTACATAGCTCTATATTTTCTTCCTTATATGCACTGATTTTAAGGTTATATTGGGAAATTGTTTGAAATTGAAAGTCTATTAATATGATCAACACTGAGGGAAGTAGTCTTAGCAACTCCCTTCCACAAAATGTTGAAAATGGTGGGAAATACAGCAGTGATTATCAGCTGCCAACCTTCTGGGGCACAACCTTCACCTTCTTTCCTTGCAGGCAGCTGCTCTGCGGTGTCCCTGGCTGTGGCAGGGGCTGGGGAGCAGCAGAAGGTGTCCCCGCTCTATGCCATGGCGCTGGGGCTGCTGGCCAGCTACCCAGATTCAGCTCTGGGACAGCTCCGCGTGGGCAGCAACCTCGGCAGGAGCCGCCTGCACATTTCTGGTGATGGCATCCTCTTCCAGCACATCAGGTACCCACCCTGCCTCTGTGTAGGCAATATCAACATAACGTAAGGTTCTTTCGAAAGGCTGTCTAATGGGGTTTGTGGCTGAAAACGTGTCCTGTTCTCAGCAGCTTGTCTTTTAGAATTTGTACGAACTTTCAGTTCAGCTTGCAGTGACTATAATTATATAAGTTGGCATTCTTCTATTCTATTGTAGGCTGGCAAACTTGAAATTCCAAAGTGGTATATATAAATTCTTTAATGACCTGATGTTCTTCAAATGTAAGATGTACCATTAATTCAGAAAACTCTGTATGGGTTTTTCAAAATCATCTACATGCCTATGGGTACGGGTGTTTCTGAAGATGCAGGAAAGTCATGCTGCTATAACTAGTCCAACAAAGGAAGCAGACTTCTGGATGCTGTGGTTTAACTTGATCCTTTGAGACACAGCATTGTTGCTCAGACTTACCATGCCAGGGTATGGGTTTAATAAAAACCCTGTCGTATAGGAAAACGGCTCCTGAAACAGGTGAAAATGTAAATGTCAGGCATCTTTGCTACAACAGAGGGATTATTTTTTTTTCAATTCAGACACTCAATAGGTGAGTCATGAAGCTAGCCATTAAAATACACTTTTTAATACTCTTTAGTAAAAAGTGCGTACCATTATCTTTCACCTGCTTGTTGTGGTTTGGATTAAGAACAGAAAATGAAAAGAAATCACAACGAATCCGATTGGTTGTGGTTCAAGCCTGCCATGTAATTAGCTGCTTAGCCACACATTTCCGTCAACTACAGATTGAAAAGCTTCCTGCACCTTTTAATCAACTTTAAATTTAGCACAAGCACATAATATCCAGCCTGCAAACGGGGCAGGAAGACAACAAGAAGGTCGAATGTACATTCAGCTCGTCTCTGCCCCAGCATCTTGTCTGCATTTGCTGTTGGCGTGGATGAATGATGCTGTGAAGCAGAAATATCACACTAAAAGCTTTGTTCAAAACTATTGCAGGTCAGTGTTTGATGGCTCCATTGCAATAGCTTTAGTTATTGATGCTGGATTGTTCTCAATACAAAAATGATGTAAAAGGGGATGAATAAAACTCAGTAGGTGCAAAACTCAATATATTTTTAGCAGAATTCATATTTCCTGACTTGTACTCCTTAAAAATAAGGAGTAAAAATACAAAACAAGGATAAAAATTTTATCTTTTTGGGGATTTTTGGATAGGAATTGGCTGGGAACTTGCCGCCTTCCTCTCACTGACAGTATTTCCGAAATCTAAGAGCTCTGTGCTTATTTAGACCAAAGGGACACCACTTACGAGCCAATGAAAGATGCTTTAAAATGTTATCTGAAACAACAGACGCCAGCAGAGAGCAGAGATTACAGTAAGTCAAGATTTCTCCCCAACTCTTTAATTTTAAAGTAGAATGAGCAGCGTTGCCTGGATACAATTAAGCAGTGAATGACTCACATATGCTTTTGTACTGTAACAACCCCTCAAAGATCACCTGGAGGTGACACTGAGGTGTCCCACTGACAGTGTTTCTCCTCCGAAGATCCGCTATTACCCTGTTGCCTTATTAATTGGCTGCTGCGGGTGGGTGAACACCGGGGTGGTGACAGTAGGTTCCAGGTGAGACACAGAGCAAGCCTGCGCTGGATCTAGGCAGCACCGCTCATGGGTTTGGATAATTTTACTTGCTGAACTTGCCAGGTTTACTCATGACTGAACTAATTTGCTGAATCCAGTTTCTTCAAGCTCGGACAGCCCGAGTTACCTTCATCCAAACATGTTCTACCTTAAAGATAGCGAGCTTTCTTTTGCTCCGGCTTTCCTGATGCGGGAATGTTCTTACAACTCCTGCAGTTGAACTGAAGAATCTGTTTCTACCGTCCAGCCTAAACGCATTCATAGCTGCATTTTGCTCTTGCTAAAACTGACATTTAACTTAAACACTGTTTCATTTCCACTTTGGTTTATCCCCTCTTTTCCTCTAAAGCATTTACAGAAAAATTATGACGTTTTCTATCAGCCCTTATTGTGGCTTTTTAACAAGAGTTAAAATGATCTGCTGACTAATGTAAGGATTTATCTTTTCGCTTATCCTGGTTTCCCCGTATTCATAAAATATAGGTCAGAAGAGATCTCTGGAGGTCATGTAGTCCAACTTTCTGCTCAGAGCAGGGTCAAGTAGGTCAGGTTGCTCAGGACCTCGCCAGGAAAAGCTTTGAGTCTCTCCAAGGATGGCGATCTCGCAGCCTTTCTGCACTCCAGCTCAAGCAGTGAACTCCCTTTGTTGTAAATAGTCATACATGTCATTTCCTACGTTTCAACTTTCTTCCATTGCCTCTTGGCCTGTCACTTTGTACCTCCAAGCAGAGTATATTCTGTCTTCCCTGCACCTTCCTGTTGGATGTAGACAGTGACAAGATCCTCCTCCAGCCTCTTCCAAAGGCTGAGCACACTCCACCCGCTCTGTTACTCCAGGTGCTCCAGGGAAGATACATTTACTCATACTCTGTACAAGGTAACCCAGTTGAAACCTCCCTGCTACTACTAACTCTACTGTAGTTCCTCACTACATCCCACAGTCTCATCTGCACTTCCCTCTTCTGTTGGTGGCAAACAACTTATTTGCAGCCATCCGTTTGCCCCATCCAAGCACAAATCCTAGTTCAAACTTCAGCTTGTAGGAACTGTTTTTATTTTGCAAGTCTGGCTTGTATTTTGTAGTTGTGGCCTTACTCCCAGTTTACTCCACCCCCAAGGTCCTCTGCATCTCTCTGTAGAGGATGCTTATCCTTCCAGCTCTAAGCCATCAGCATCTTTCACCAGAATAAGGTGAAGTGGCTGATGTTCGAGGTGTTCTTCTCTGCCCCACCGTGCCATAGGTGTGCACGGAGAAAGAAGGGAATTGTAGCAATTCTTGGATGGAACTGTAATCCTTGTGAAAGAAGGGTTGGTCTTAAATTGAACCAGCAGTTACTGAATTGTGTCGTTATTGTGTAGCCTGTTGGGTACCACATGCTAGAAAAAACAACTGACACAAATGTCTCAGCAGTAAATGACACTTTGGTTTCACGTATGTTATTGAAGATGGAGAGTCTCATAGTAGCTACACCAGGTGAGCATATGCTAGTTCATTCATGGTTTAGAGATAGTAGAACTTGTTTATGTAATTATCCATAGCCCTGTAAACAATTTATTTAAGAGCAGGGCTTGCCTGTATCTTCTGTAAAGGCCTGGGCTGTTGTAAGAAACAAAACTCTTCATGTTGGAGCCCTTTTCAAAGTTAAGGTTTGGTTCTTTTGATGATTTATTTTGAATGCAAATATATTTTGATTTTACTGAAACAGTGTCCCAGGACTGACTTCCTATAAGTAGTGATGTGAACTATACTGTTAATTATTTCAACAGAAGTTTTCCCTGGTTTTTGTTGCCATGCTAAGGTGAGATGAGGGCTGAACCCAGATTAAAACGTATCCAAAGCTGTTACATCGTCTCTGCTCCGTGAGGCTTGTACCTCCCAGAGGCCATCACCTTCAGAGACAATATCGAAGTGGGGCTCCTTGTGAGGATGGAAGATGGTGCCGTAGCTCTAATCCAGGTTGCCCTGGAATTCCGTTGGCCTTACACTTCCCGACAAGCTGAGTCTTCACTTTCAAAGACCTTTCGGATTTCTGCCTCATTTCCAATACTTTAAAAGTAAAATATTTCTTTCTGTGGCGACATAACGGTACACTTAGATTCACTGACCTCAGCAGAGCAAACACCATTGTGCTAACGCGTAGAGCCTTCTGCCTGTTGTTATTTTTTAACCAGTTGAGGAGAGGTGGGTTGGCTGCAGCACGGATGTCCGGAGTTGCCTGCTGTGTGCTGTTACCTCCTGACTTGCCTCTCGCTTGCGGTTGTGTCTGAGCCCTAAACAAAACCCGGCAGCTCCAGCTCTGTGTGCGTCGAGAACACGCTCACTTCCCTAGGTCGAAGAGTTATTGTTTGTAATATTCTGATGCAAAATCTCATATCATACTAACTTGCTATCTATAACAAAATAGTTAAGGTTATTTAAGTTGTCACTTTTCCTTTTGTTGCTCCATCTCTAGGTGCAGAGTGGGCAGCAGAAGTGTCCGTCTGTTCGCTCCACCAGATTGTGAAAGTTTATATAGGAAGTCACTGGTATGAAACCTGCTTACAGACTTTATTGAAGGTATGGGTATTGTCTTCACCTTGCCTTCACATGAACCTTCCTAGACAGAACTTCCAGTTCTACAGGCTAGAGTCTGTATTTCTAGTAATGAGAATTATTAGAATGGGTTTGACCTGAAAACTTGGAATTACCAGAGCTGCACGTGTAGACTGGCCATTTTAGACTAAGGGAAGTACGTTCAAGTACCTGAGGGAAATAAGTCTTGGACTTCCCAAGAAAGTACTTTCTGGGCTAATAATATAAGCAGTTTGGCTAATATTGTAAATAGTCTTGATGGAACTGGTTTAATTCTTTCACCAAGAAAGGAAAAATCCTGTTTGGATTTCTTTCTCTCTATAATTCCAGAAATCAGGTTTTAATGTATTTTTATTTCTGTAGTACCCAGAGCTGCTGTCAAATGACAAGAAAGTCTGTTGGATCACATATGGTCAAAGTCTTCTAATCCATGGAGATGGGCAAATGTTTCGGCACATTCTCAACTTTCTAAGGCTTGGGAAGTTGCTTTTGCCAGCTTGTTTTAAGTAAGCAGAGTGAATTCATGTGCTGCTTTTATGTTATTAGATGGCTGTAGGGGAAGCAAGCATGAGGATTTGTCTTCTGATTTGTGAAGAAATGTTACCCAAAAGAATTGACTTTTTTTTTTTTTAGTGCTGAAGTAAACTATTCTATCTAACCATAAACTATTGGGGTTTAGACATGAAGAGGTGTTTTTGTTTCAGTGTGCATGCCTTTATTTTAATGATGGCTATGCCAGACACTTGTACTGCAGGGTGTGTCACAGATCGACGCACAGTGTGCGCACCTTTAGCAAAAAGGAAAATGCTTTTATTGATGAGATCGTTGTATCCTTTTTTAGATTTTTTTTTTTGGTCTTTTTATATGGCGGTGACAGCAAAGTCTGGCTAGTCCAGCTGAAAAATACTCCATCTGCCCCCTCTACTGGTATCTCTGTTCTAATGCTGAAATTACATATTCCAGAGTGGCAGTGGTACAGGGATGGAGGAACACGGGGTGCCCAAAGAGGAAAGGGCACTGTCCCTCCGTGCGCGTGTCAGTCTACTAGGTCTCTAAATTTTATCAGAAGCTGAGATTGATTAAAACACCAGTCTCCTGAGGATATTCCTTCAACATGTTTCACTTGCCCCTGAGGTTGCTCAGAACCGACCATTTGGTGCTGTGGCTTCTTGTAGCAGCTCCCCTGCTTCTGCCACCTCTACGCGTTACAATTTTTTGCATTCAGTGATGGGCTGCCTGGCCTCGGAAGACCAGAAGACCTTTTGGTCTCTTCAAAGCCCTTGCTTGTTGGTTCGTTTCTAGTAGGCAGAGTATCCATGGCAGCCCACCAGCTGGTGTGGTCACTCAGCACATGGAGGAGGATGTGTTTTCATTCTTGTCCCCAAAGTCAATAGAGATGCTACACCAGGGGCTTCTTTGGTCGAATAGCCACTGGGTGGTTTCATGTCTGACGTGAAAGGTGTAGGCAGCCAGATGTCAGCCTCTACAGTTGTATCTATCGGAGCAAACTGGGAACGTTTCTGGTCACTGAGGCCAGCTGCCTTTCTGCCAGAGATCTGCTTTAACCTCCTGGAGAGATCAGCTTCGCTCCTCCCGTCCACTGCCAACACTTCCAGGAACATCCTGAATGTCCAAACCAGGCTGGGGAGTTGTTGGAGAGTGTAAATTGGGTAGGACCAAGCCCAGTGCGAATATCTCACTGGCAGGGGTAGTCATGTTCTGGAGCTAGGATTATTTCTGGGAATGGTGGATCTCCCAGTAGCTCATCGAACCTGTGAATGCTCCCTATGGGGTTTGCTACGGCAAATGCCATGTGAGAAAAATGTGAGTGTCCCAGAGCAGGGTGGGATCTTTGCTTCTCAACAGCAGTTCTAGCATCGATGGCTGTGGTTAGTTAAAGAGGGGGACAGAGATTTTCACTTAACTAGTAGAAGGGCAGTAGCTGGGAAAATTACTGAAAATAGCAACTTTCACAGAGTCAGAGGGGTGCTGCTGAACGCCTCTGGTTTAGGAGGTGTTCGGGGTTTTTTCAGTTGCATCTTTTTGAAAATGTGTTGTCTAATTTGGGATTCCTGCCATAAAATTCCGACTCTGTGGAGGTCAATGGTAAAATTTCTATTGATTTGCTGTCTAAATAAGAAACAAAGTTTCTATTGATAGGCTATTTGTCTGTTAAAGAAAAGTCGCTTCTGCGAATGCATCTTTCATTTTGTGTAGTGCCTGACTAAGCTCCTGAAACTAATATCTATTTGGAAAAGTTAATCTGGTAAGATTGGTTTTTAGTGATTTTACAATTAGGTTTATTTACAACTTGCAGAGAATGGCCTCTCTTTTGTAAAGAAGCGGAGGAATACCAGATCCCTTCTCTTTTAGAGGCACTTTATCGCTCTGATGCATACAGGTACATGAAAATTCTTTCTTTTTCTTTTCTGTCATATAATGTCCTTTCATCTGACCGAGCAGTGCTTGACCTTTGAAAGGAGCACAATTTCCTTCTGAAACACAGACACCGGAGGATGAACGACTCCCTGTCGTCTTTTGGGCTGCATTTTTCCTGCTCAGTTATTTGGTGACTGGAGCAGTAACAGAATAGTCCTCGGTCACCTTTCTGGTAGCCAAGGAAAAAGGCAACTGAGGCAACCCCCTACGTGCAGATATTGAGAATATTGCAACGTGCACTGGAAACCACTGCACAGAGGCACCAGACTGGGCAGAGACAGGCTGATTTGTCAGCTTTGGCTCAGCCCTGGCTTTGCCAAGCCCCAGCTTTCTGCAGTCCCACTGGAGGATTCACCAGCACTGCAAAGTGTGGAATAGAATATCTTTGATGCACCATCACAGAAAAGGATGGAGACCTGCTAGAATTTAAATCTAGAGAAACTGATGTTGAAAAGAAGCCATAACTCTTTGTATATTAATTCATCGTGGAACATTTTCTTAGAAACTTTAAAAATAAGATTGGATGCTTTTTTAAAAGATATTTTGCTATTAAAACAAAAATGAGCGTTCAGGGTTACTAGAGAGTGGGTCTCTGAATTGCACTGACCTTCTCCAACTAGTGTGTTCTTCCCTACTGTGCTCATCAGAGGGATGGACAAAATGTTAAATGTAGGGGGCCTGGAAAGTCCGCAGAACGGAGGCACTTCAGCTCCTGTTCATCTCTGTCATGTACACCAAAGGCCTCTAACAAAGTAAAACTGCTGGGGGTTGGTCCCTGGAGTTCATTGCTCTGTAGGCAACTGTTTTGCCAATTGACAGGGTTGGCACAAAGGACACAGGCACCAAATTAAAGAAGCAAGCTTATTTTTTACTTATGTTTAAAGTGATAAACTAATGAGAAAAAGAATACAGTGAAAATAAATTAAAGCAAGATAAGATAAAGCAGCAAAATAATAAACACACTACTATAGCAAGCAGAAAGTAAGGTAGTGCACCTAATCATTACTGCATAGAGTTAGCGATAGTGATTAAGAAAGATCCATGACCAGTTGCTCTATTAATACATTACCATCACCCAGATCCGCAGTCACTGGGGAGCCGGTTACAGCGAGGATTTGGAGAGAACCCTTCCCAGCAATGGGGAATCTCTGTACAGTGCATCCACTGTATAGAAGAGGTTTCCAAATTTCCCTGCAAGTGTTCCCCGCTTTTATACAGTTGAATAAACA
>WKFP01014079.1:301033-340939 GCA_011057875.1 Pterocles orientalis
TCTGTGGCAATGGGGCACGTCTGTGTTTAATTTTGGCTACTGTCACACAATTAGTATCTTTCTGCTGACGAACCCTACACAGCCAGCGTCACAGCAAAGCTCTGTAAGCGTTACAACAAAACCTTTACAAACTACTGGCGTATACTAATAAGGTAATACATTGCATATGTGATCAATATTGTACATATCAGATACATCGTTAGGCTGTGAGGTTCATCTAGAGGTCAGCTTTGGTTCAGGGCCTCCCTGCTCAGGCCCCAGTATTTCAGAGCCCTATTAAACCTCGGTCTTGAGAAGACAGAACAGCAGCTACTCTGTGCTCCCAGAGTTCTTTTGCCTTGTCAGAAGCTGCTGTGCGGCTCAGAGGGTCACTGCCAGGAGCTGGGTTTCTGAAGTGGACTCGAAATTCAGTTTTGATATCATGAATGTAGATGGTTGACCTGAATCTGACTGGCTTGCTCCCCAAACTGTCTAGAACCTCTTCAACTACAAAAGCCCCTCCAAATCTGATATCAAGTAGGCATGGCCTGGGTCGGTCAGCAAGACTTCCATAAATCCATCAGTCAAGGCTTTGTGGATGCTGCAACAGAGACAAGAAATCATTTTTAACTCCTGTGTATCTGCAGCATCACATTTCAGAAATTCTCACCACAGGTGGGCAACGAAAACCCCGGGCGCTTTGTGACCCTCGTGTTATGCACTAGTGATAGTTTAAAAGTCACTCACAACAACGGCTGTGACGTACACAGATCCGCTGGTGACTGGAAGCCCTGGCAGCTCCTTTTACGGGCTGATTGGGTATTGCCCCTGGAAAAAGTTCTATAATAACTGCAAATATTCATTTTCCAGGTTCTGGATACAAAACAATGAATTGCGGAATGAAGTTTCTTCTCTGTGTAGAAGATCAAGTATTGCATCTAGGAATGAAGAGCATGAGTTCAGCAAAGACCCAAAAGCAGTAAGATTTGGTTTTCAGAACATGTTGCCATAAAAGGACTTCTAAAAGCAAGTTTAACTAGAAAAATGCCAAATTGAAATTTTCCAGTACTGTTTTGCTTTTTTTTTTTCTCTCTCTCTCTCCAAAATCAGCTATAAAATGAGTGCTGGAAATCTCCTTCTCTAAAAAAAAAAAATAAATAAATCTTCATTTTGAAAAGGCAGGCTTCGAGCATCAAGAGAGAATGGGGAACAACAATAGACATTCTGTTTGCACATCCCAGAAACATGAGAGAGCTCCTATACGGAGATAATTTCACTGGAGATCCATGCTTCACTCCCCAGCAGATTTCAGGGCAGGGTGCTGAGCAGTGCCCAGGTGCTGGGCTCTCGTTTCTGGTTTATCCAGCAGCTGTACACTGCAGAGCCGCACAGTCCAGTGGTCAGGCTCCTCTGCCCTGTGTGAGCTTGGTCTCAACCCCACAAGCTTCCTTCCTTGAGCCTTTCCTTTATGTCTCATGACTCATGTTCCTGGTTACCTGGAATACCGGCTTTAGCATGCCAAACCGCCTCTCCCGTACGGAACGTGCTGCTGAGTTCGGATAATGAACGTGCTCCGGGGTGCAGCGGCAGCAGGGGCCGTGAGGTGCTGCTTGTGTGCCTCGGCCACCCCAGAGCCTGTCTTCAGGGTGGGCAACATTTGGGGAGGGGGGCTGAGGCGGTTCAGGACCGCATAACGCCAGCGCTGGGTTATCGGGCAGGCTCTGGAGACCCTTAAGGCACTGCGTCCCCTGCAGAGTGAGAGCGCATTGTCCAGGATGAAGAACTCAATCCTTGTTATAATGAGTAAAACACAGCCGGTGCTGGGAAAGGCAAAGCTGACACCTCCCTCTGTACCCAAATAACAACATTTCGTTGTATTTTTAGGTGTGCTCGCGTACAGCTGTGGGTCCCAGTAAATGTTATATTAATACATGGAGTAATATAAAAGAGCTGAAGGGAAAGCAAGATTCCAGCGGTGAGAAGATGAAATGTTCCAGAATGATCCCGTGGGTGAGAGGGACAAAGCGGAGGAATGCCCCTGGGAGATACGACACATCCTCGGACAGCCTGGTGAGCTCCAGCCTCTGCAAAGGCTTGGTGAGGCCTCGGAGGAAGAGGGGACTGAGAAGCACTTTAACAAACAGAGCAGAAAGCAAAGACTCAGCAAGTCCCCTCCAGAAACTAATTTCGCTGGGAAAGGAACGGCCTGCAGCGAGCTCCAAGAGGCGTGACTGTCAGCACGTGGGGATGTCCCACGTCTGTATCACAGAGAGCGCGTCTTGGGGCGACACCCCCGAAAAGGACAGAGGTGTCAGAGCTGCTGCTGCCTCTTCTCCTGGGAAAATGAGCTTTACTGTTCAGGGAACCAACCACATCACCCAGTGCGAAGCTGGGGCTGAAGGAAAGCAACTGGAGCAAGAGGTGGCCATGCAGAGTGCTCCAAGTGCTGGGATACACCAATCCAGCACCAACAAAACTCCTCCTGCAGCAGGGAGCGGTGCAGAGACCACAGCCAGGGAGGAACCCGAAGGTACGTGAGTGCTTTGTGGCTGTTGCTTTCCAAAGGGATGGGAGTCATCAACCAAACGACTTGTGTGAGTAAGACACCTTGATCACGCTGATGAATTTCAGTGACAGTCTCAACCTTTACCTTGTTCTCCTGCTTGTAGGAGGTTTTTCCAGTGCAGGAAGGAGCAAGACCTTGCAAACGAAACTCCTCCATGTCAAAGGCGGTGAGTTGATCAGCAGCTGCTAAGCAAGGCCTGGGTTTTACTGCTTGCCTATGCAGAGTGTAGCACTGAAAGTGTGTTTGCCGGAAAGGTGGAGCTGCTTTTGGATCCACTGGCATTAATAAATTATCCTTTAACTGGCTCCTTGTTGCCCTGCCTTTAGAGTGGTGAAGCCGATCTGATGTGCTGAAGTTATCCAGTTAGTTACAGAAATCTGTAAATCGGCATAAAGACCGAAAGATTTTAATTCTAAACCCAGGACTTTCTGCAGGCATGTGCAGGAGTTAAAAAGATTTGGCTAATTAGCCAAGAGACTAAATGCAAGAAACCTCAGTGGAAAGTCTTAGTCCAAGACTTACGACGGGCTGAGGGGAATGTGATTTATACCCAAGATCATTTGGTGTAAAGGGGGCAGTTTGCTGCTTGGCGCTGTCTCACCTTTCCTGGCAAAACACCACGACAGAATAAGCACAGACCGAGCCGTAACTTTAAGGAGGCGACAGCGTTGTGCTCGTACAGACAAACGGACAAAAGTGCTCAGCCTGTGCCTGCTGACCCAGCTTTGCTGTCACAGCCAAACCCCGTCCCTTCGCAGAAACAAGGGACAGCAAACCCGCCGTCGTTCCAGCAGGCCGCAGAAATGCGGGATCGATCCTTAAAGTGGAACATCCTCCGGTTCTGGGCAGCGATGGCTTTTGTACAAGCCATGAGGAGAGTGTTGTTTATAGCGGCAGCCAGCCCGATCCTCCAAACGCTCCAGCTCTGTCCAAGGGTAAGGAACTGGAATAGTGCCGGACCTCGATGCAGAGCTCTTAGCATGAAAACCATTCTCTGTCGTGATTTGTTCTCCGTTCTGACCAGCTGAGTTGCTAAGGTTATTGCAGCCGAACAGCCGGGCAGCAGCTGCCTAACCCAGCAGCTGCCTGAGGTATGTACCAGGGAAGCGCATCAGGAAAGACGCAGTGGGCTGATGCCTCTGTTCAGTTTTGATTCAGGCAAACTCTTACCCTGAGCTCAGGTTTGAACACTGGCCGTTAGCACTCAGTTGCAGTAGGACCTGAGCTGTGGGATGGAGTGCACCCTCAGCAGGTTTGCCGATGACACCAAGCCGTGTGGTGTGGTGACACGCTGGAGGGAAGGGATCCACCCAGAGGGACCTGGACAGGCTGGAGAGGTGGGACCATGCAAACCTCATGAAATTTAACAAGGCCAAGTGCAAGGTCCTGCACGTGGGTTGAGGCAATCCCATGCACAAATACAGGCTGGGCAGAGGACGGATGAGAAGCTCAACATGAGCCGGCAGTGTGCGCTTGCTGCGCAGAAAGCCAACCGTGTGCTGGGCTGCATCAAAAGAAGCATTAGCAGCAGGTCAAAGGAGGTGATTCTCCCCCTCTACTCTGCTCTCGTGAGACCCCACCTGGAGTACTGTGTTCAGATGTGGGGCCCCCAACATAAAAAAGACCTGGACCTGTGGGAGAGAGTCCAGAGGAGAGCCACAAAATTAATCAAAGGGCTGGAGCACCTCCCCTATGAGGACAGGCTGAGAGAGTTGGGGTTGTTCAGCCTGGAGAAGAGAAGGCTCCGAGGGGACTTAACAGCAGCTTCCAGTGCTGAAAGGGGGCTACAGGAGAGGTGGGGAGGGGCTCTGTATCGGGGGGGGTAGTGATAGGACAAGGGGTAATGGGTATAAGCTGAAAGAGGGGAGATTTAGACTAGACATTAGGAAGAAATGTTTTCCTGTGCGGGGGGTGAGGCAGTGGCCCAGGTTGCCCAGAGAAGCTGTGGATGCCCCATCCCTGGAGGGGTTCAAGGCCAGGCTGGATGAGGCTTTGGGCAACCTGGGCTGGTGGGAGGTGTCCCTGCCCATGGCAGGGGGGTGGGACTGGATGATCTTTAAGGTCCCTTCCAACCCAAACCAGTCTGTGATTCTATGATTCTATGACCTTGGACAGGAAAGGCGTTAAAGCAGCCAAAGGCTGGATAACTGAAATGGGGAATGGAAAACCACAGTTGGTTTGTTTTCTGTCTGTTGTTTGTTTTTTTCTTATGTGTTTGTGTTCTTTCAACTGTTCCTCGCAGATATCGTTTTTCTCACCTTTGCTCTCTAGCCAGGAAGTGCCACTTTTTCCTGACCGATGTCATCCTGGACTCAGTAAGGCAGAAGGATCCTAGAGAAACCACAGCCAAGCTGGGGGCCCTTGTGCACAGGCTCTGGGTAGGTCCATGTCCCCCCAGCCCGGCTCGGCCACGCTCGCTCAGCTCCCCCGGCCCTGGGGGGTGGCAGGAGTCAGACACTCGCTCTCGGTGGGCAGCAGCGGCTGCTCCAGGAGGCTCTGGCAGCATTGTCACTGCGCCGGGTGGGAGGACGGCTTCAGACGGTCCCGAAGGGCAGGAGGGGAGCGTGGGCTGCTCCGAGCGAGGTGCTTGGTGTCGGACAGGGTGCTGCGAGCCTTTCCACGTCCCTTTCCTAAAACCAAGGGTCACCCTGAAGCCAAGGGCAGGAGAGCCAGCGGGGGCAGGCCAGCAGCTCAGGCACCTTGGGGGGTGAAGAGATGTGGCCTCCAGTCGCTGCTGCAGCAGCTGAGGAATGAGTAGCGGTGTCCTGCCTGCCCCAGCATCACTGCAGCCCCCCGCCTGCACGGGGTCTATGTGAGAGACCGATTCCAGCCCTGCTCCCCCACCCTGATCCTTTCTGATCTCGCTGACAATTAACCCTGGCCCGGGCTGGGAACCTCTCCGTCAGCATTGCCCCCGGCAGGAGCTGAGCACTCGTGCGCACACCCGTCTGTCGGTACCACTGTGTCACGCTCCGTGTTTCAGACCCAGCAGATCACCCCTGGGGAGTTTGTTGCTGATTTGCTGAACACGGAGAATTTTAAACGGGACAGACACGTTCACCAAGGGCTGCTGCAGTGGGTGGAGGTAAGTAGCGTTTGCAGCAGGTGATGCTGCACGGCCGAGACTTTGTCCTTCCAAATACTGACGGCTGGCTCTTAAAACCAGTTTTGTCGCAGGGTGAGCTGGGGCGGGGGAGCACGATTTACAGCTCAAATTGGCTCATGTCATGCACAGTCTTAATAGAAGTTTAGGATTTTGCTGCTCATTTAGAGGATTGCCTCCAAAAAAAAGAAAAAAAGCAGGCAGAAGCCTTCTAAGGTTGTGAAATGAAGAGCAGAAGGGAGGTGATGCTGCTGTTCCGTGGCTGCCGGGTGACGCACCGCTGGGCTCGGTTTTGTGCTGTTGCAGTTCACCCTGCCCTTGGCGTGGAAGTACAGCCGCTGCCTCGACTCACTGATCCAGAGAGGCTTTGCCAGATCCGTCTCACACGTTGCCTTGGAAATGTGAGTCCACAGACTGTTAATAAAAACTTCAGCCAGCTGCTTTTTGAAACGTTATTTTCTTGTGTCAGGCGAGGGGAGGGCGCACACACAGCCGCCTTTTACCTGCAAGCAGTGGCTGTACTCAGGAACCGCTGTAGCAGCTGCCACCTTCCGTCTTATTTCTAACAGACTCCACGTGTCTTTATTAGCGACACGTGGGGTTAGGGATCAGAAGCTGACGCTTCCCCGGTAGCTCCGGGCCCAGGCACCTGCCCTGCTGCCATCCCCCCGCCCTGGCTGGTCCTGTCCCTCTGCCACCCACCAGTCCCTGAACGAGCAGCAGTCGGGCAAAAGCTTGTTCCTTCCCTGAACAAAAGAATCCCCTCTTTCTGCCAACGTGTTAATGTTATTATTTCCCCAATCAAATGAGAAGAATAATCCGGGGCTGAGAGCAGCTACTTCACATCTTATCCCCAGCGTGTTGGGCAGACACAGCACTTGGCTATTTCTGTTTTAAAACCTCTGCAGCGCTGGGGGGGAGAGCTGCCACCTCTCGCCGGGTGAGCTCAGTGTCTCTCAACGTGATGGGAAAAACGTCATTTATCTGGCCCCAGGATTTTGGGAGGGCAGCTAGAGGCCCCAGGGGAAAGTGCTCTTCTCAGCGCTCGCCCGTCCCCTCTGCTGCAGCCCTGAAATCAAGATACAACGCAAAGGGGATTCATATACAGAAAAATAACCTTTATTAGACAAGTCGATCAAACCCTGAAAAAACAGTGTCAGGTAAACATTACTAAAGGTTTTT
Organism: Pterocles orientalis; assembly: GCA_011057875.1. Classification (NCBI taxonomy): domain Eukaryota; kingdom Metazoa; phylum Chordata; class Aves; order Pterocliformes; family Pteroclidae; genus Pterocles; species Pterocles orientalis. Next base: position 307,864 of record WKFP01014079.1, read on the forward strand.
CCAGCAATGCAGAAACCTCTGAGACTGAGAAACGCAGGAAGTTTCACGTTCCTCTTGTTGCATTAGTAAATTCTCTCCCTCTTGTGACAAACTGTTGCTGTCGTGACAGCCCAAAAATCTTAACTCCGCTATTATTTTCAAACAGCAACTTCCAAAATCCTCCCTGTGCAACTGTTTCCCATTCTGTACAAAGGTGTCAAACTGTGTTCTCTCTGCTGTCTAAAAAAAGAACATTTAAAAAAATATCCAGCTTATTCAAAATGAACAGGTGCTTTATGTACAGTACAGGGATTTCCAGACTTGAGGGAACACGGTCTGCACGTGGAGGGTAACCCAGGTGGCGACGAGGTTTAACATCTGAGACTGTGCCGGGGCAGGCAGCTCCCTGGAAAAAGCTGCGGAGCAATAAATTCCTCGGGCTGAGTGTGACCCCACCTCTCGCACGCTGCGGGGAGCCCAGTTCACGGTGCTCCATAGACAGGAGTACACACGAGCTTGGCAGCAGGTAACCAGTTTCCAAAAACACCGATTGTCATTTCTTCTCCGAGCGGGGCAAGGGCGTGGCAGCCCCACAGCGAGCTGCGATGCTCCTCATGGCCAGGAGCACCAGGCGCGTTTGTCCTCCGCTTACCGCGTGCTACTCAAACAGCGGCGTGCGAGGTCAGTGCTGTAAAACCCACTGTGCCCAAGCCCTGGGGGGGTCTCAGATGCCGCCACCACCCGACGCTCCTCCACACACCACGGCAGCGGGACTGACACACCCAGAGGGGGCCGAGCCCCAGACACAGCAACGAGCCCCAGGCCCACAGGTGCAGCCTGGCCGCGGGAACAAGGCACACGGAGCCCGAACTCTGCCACTTGGGTCCTGTGGGACTGGATCCAACAGCAAGAGAGACTGGGACAGCAGGCACACAGCTTAGATTAGAGCCAGGAAATACGATGACGTGTTGTCACTCCAGGTGACTTCTCTGCTGGGACCTCCCTGCCCTGCCTCGGCCTGCCCCTGGCACCCGGGGGGGGTCTCCACCTGCTGCTGCCGGGACCTGTCCCCGCTCCTGGGGAACGCGCTCAGGATTTCCAGGGTGCAGCTGGTTAGTGCAGAAACTGCACAGGGAGAGGGAAGAGCCAGCGGAGGGTTAAGACAGAGATAAGCTCAGCACTGAGGCACTGGAAGAATCATCTGAAGAAACAACCCACTGTAACAATGAAATTGCTTTTATTAAAACAGAAGTGTTAAGCCAAGAAAATAAATTATTGCTATGATAGCCATATTTAGAACATAAGGAAGGACGTTAAATCTTGAGCTCCAGGTCAATATAACCCTGAAACAGAAAGTTACACTACTTTTCTTAAATACCTCGGTTTCTCTTCATGCCCTTCCAAAAACTTTATAAAATGTGCAGCTTACAGAACAAATAGTAACAGAGTCACTCGTAACAAAAATCTGTACAGCTCATAGCTTTAAAAATAATACTTTTCTTTTTCTTCAAACTGCTATGTTACTTATTACTCATAAATATAGGGCTAACAAGGTTTGAACGCCCAAGGTCCCATCCAACACCAAAGCTATAACACATAGTCGACAGAAACCTTCTCGGGACTTCCCCCCAGCCAGAGGTCGGGGTTTGGACTGTTTGAAAGAGCCTGAATATGTGTAATTAAAAAAAAAATTATCTTCAGAAGTGAAGACTGTCTCCTTCTGCTGGTCAGAGGCCTGGGGTCTTCAGTGAGTTGGGAACGGAATCACACCTGGAACACAGCACCGCGCAAGGGGTTCGACCGGCTGCACGCCTGGGACGCGGCACGACCCCACAGGTCCCTCTGTCCCAGTCAGCAGGGATTTTGCAAAACACTGAAAACCACCATTTGTCAGAGCTGCGTTCTAGTGGGGAAAAAACATTTTACTGGAAGAGCCGCAAAGGAGAAGCGGCGGCTCCTCCCTCACGCCCAGAGCTGCCTCTGCACCTCGGGACTCGCCCAAAGGCTACGTGCCCCTGTCCCGCCAGCGGCAGGGCGGCAACCCCCCCACTGCTTCTGTGGCCACCTCAAGGGTCTTGTCTGTGAGCTGCCCCCCAGAAGGGGTCCTGGGTCTTAAATTTTAACTGTGGCTGGTGCTGTTTGGCTGGTTATGAATCCCCACACCTGCAGGGCACAAGCCGTGGCTGTGTGCTTCTAACAGCCCACGGCGCCAAACCTACGAGCCACCTACCGCCCTGATCCTGCCTCTCTCGCGTTCATGCCCCTCTGCACCCTGTGAAAAAGGAAACTCAGCCCTAAGGCCAGAGGGGAAAAGCTGAGCCAGAAGCAGGCAAGGCTGAGGGGCCCTGCCAGGGCTGCCACCCGCTTGGCTGGCTCACCCCTCCTCAGACCAGCAGCGATTTCCTCACAGACATTAAAGCATCCTCCAGAAATCAGTCCGGACAGGAGCAACATTGGCAGCTCCCCACCTGACCACAACCCAGCAGGTTCCTTCGGAGGTTCAAAGGAAACTGCGGGATACATCCAGCTCAGGAAAAATACCACGGATTCCCCCAGGCAGCGCAGAGGGACTAACAAAGAGCAGGATTTCGGCAAACAGCCACAAGAAACAGGTTAGTGGTTAGACAGCTGGGCAGCATTCGGAGGAAAGCAGCTCATCTGAACGCTGGTGACTAGGTGGTGCTCAAGTCTCTACTACTTGAAAGTGATTTTCTTTGTTTTGCTTCTGCTTCTTCAAACCAGGGAGGCAGCAGAGCAGCTGTTGCAGGCAACGTCTCTGGGGGAGCCATCCCCAGGGGAGCTGGTCTTCTCTAACCAGAAGAATCAGAGCCTCAGAGACCGGCCAAGAATGCGCACGGAAAACTTCTCAGCGAGAAGTGGAGGGTGAGGTTCTCCTGACGCAGAGCTACTGACAAACCTGACCAGCACTCAGAGCTCTGGAAAATCCCCTCCAGGGGCTACTTACAACAACTGCGCTTCCTTGGGCGGTATACGCGTGCAGAGGGGCTCACACTATTGTCGAGGGACTTATGGTGACCTGGCCTGCTTTCTGCAGAGGAGAGAAGCCAGCATTAGTACAGGGTTAGAGGACAACAGCATCAGGATCTAGTGGGAAGGGAGGCAGCTGAGAACTCTCAGGAACATCTGAGGAGACACACTGACACCTGAGTGACAGGCTCCCTCTCCTCCATCTCATCGCTCCCCAAAAAAGGCCCAGACCTCCGAGGAAAGGAGCTTAGCAGCACCTGCAGCAGAGCTCTGTCCATCCCAGGAGGTTCTGTATGTTCCCCGCCCCTGACAGCACAACAGCTCCTGTGTGTAGCCCCCAGCACCGCAGGTCCTCCCCAGAGCAGCTCCTCAGGGATCCTGGCCACTGCTGGGGGGGGACGGACTCTCACAAGAGGGGGGCTTTCGCCTGCCCCAGGGGAGGTGAGTCTCGGCAAGAGGAGAGGTCACTTCCCCGCAGTGACTCCTAGCCCAAAAGCAGCATCTTCTGTCCCCCCGTGAGAGGCAGCGGCTTGAACCGCGGAGGCAGTCACAGGAACAGGCAAAGTGAAGAGAGTGTTCTGGCTGCCCGCACTTACTGCAGAAATGTACTGGCTGGTGGTGAACCGCGGCTTCTCCTCCACCGCAGAGCCGTGCTGGGAACCCATGGGCATGTAGGGCGGGGAGCCCACGTCCTCACAGAAGCTTTCTTGGGGGATGCTGGAGACACAGCCACTGTCGGAGCCACTGGAGCCGCTGCCGGACATGCAGTGTGACGACTCCGAGCTCTCTGTCGCTGGGGGAAGAGAGGAAGGTCACTCTGATGACCGTGAATTTGGCCACGTGACCTGTGCCACACACACTTGGTAACGTATCTGTTTGCAGAGGCACTGGCCACGCAAGCCCACAGATAAGCCACACTCCTGTCTCAGCCTCTTCAAAGCCACAGGCAACAGAATAACCCAAGGAAGTGCAGGAAATGAGGCTGGAGATGGGTGCAGACTGCCCAGTGTTCACAGAGGGGAAGCCAAGGGGTCACTGGACCAGGCTGGTGACAGCAAGGGACAGTGCCTCGTACCAGAGGGGAGGGCAGGCAGGGACACCAGCACTGGTCTCCAAGGCCACAGCATCCTAGCACATCAAGCCTGCCGCTGGGATCGATGCAGACTGGTGGGCACTATACTAATCCCCCCATCTGAGCTGACTACCCCATGAGAGCTGACAGGGTTCTGGTATGGAAGGGCAGAGCCCTCCTCGCCTCAGGGTGGCTACGGGGCAGCGACTGCCACAACCCCCGTGAGCCTGGTCTGACAGCACAGCGCAGAGCAAGGCGAGGGGACGAGCCCGCACATCCCGGGGCACGCCGCAGAGCCGCGGGCTCGTACGTACTCAGTGATGGCTGGCTGCTCGTCTCGTGCTCCAGCTCATCCTCCTCGATGCAGGTGCTGATGTCGAAGGGGCGGCTGGGGGCCAGGACGCCTGGCAGCAGAGCCTGGTCCAGGTACATGTGGAGGTTGAGGGGCCCCAGCAGGGAGGAGGAGGAAGGGCTGTATGCAGCGGGGGTGCTGCTGGCAGAGAGCTGCGCCTGTGTCCTCTTGTACGGGTTGGAATGGTCAAACAGAGACACTGCAATTGATGCTCTGGTCCTGGCACCTGCCAGAAAACACACCGAGAAAGCCCTGAGCAGCAGTCCTGGCTCGCCCAGGGCACAGCGGCAGGCACGGCTGGCACTCACCTCTGCCCTTCATGATGTAATCGATAGCACGGTCATTGATAGCTGCCTCGCTGGGTTTGATATCCAGGAACGGCTTGTTGCCCACACCCATGGAGACCATCTCCTGCATACGGATTTCTGGAGAGGAAAAAGCCCACAGCCACATTGTGAGGATGCTCCAACACCCCCCACAGGCACCGTGCAGCCCCAGGCCGGAGCACTCCTGGGCCAGGCTGCTCCTGAACTACCAAGGTTAGATCTGTTCTCCCCTTGCTCCCCAGTCCTGAGGGGTCTCCACAGACAAGCAGTCATGCCCTGCTCTGGCCAAGTAGCTCAATGCCATGCCACTGACAAGAGTCCTGCCAAGCGGGAAGCCTGGGGCGGAGAGGAGGTGCTAAGCCAGACAGCTGCCGCTCCAGCGGTGTCTAGAGAACAGCGAGCCTTTCGGGAGCACAGCCCACGCTCACAAGGCCCGGAGCCCTGGGCCAGTATCTCCCATTTCTCTCATGGGGTCCAGGTGGGTGTCCACAGTCCCACAGAGCTCGGACTGGCCAAGTTCCTCGGGGATGAGGGGCAGGGAAGAGACATGCCCAGCCAAGCCCAGCACATGCTGCTGCGGCTGCACAGAGCTGCCTGGTAACAGGCTCCAAACCTACTCAGGACAGCACGAGCTGAACAGGGCTCCCGCACCTTTTGCGGCACAGACGCCCCGGGAATGAATCACACCTTTATTGCGGGCTGCCTGCTGCCACAGGATCTTGGCAATATCACGCGTCCAGGCCTGCTTAGTCTCAGCTGAGCTGGCCTGGAGGATGTAGGTGTCGCTGGACTTCCGCCTTCGGAACCAGATCTCAAAGCGCAGGCCACTGTCCCCGGAGTTCTCCGTCAGACCGATGTCTGCAGTCTGCCAGAAAAAGGAAGAATCAAACCATCAACTGGGGCTGCACCAGGAGCAGAACAGGTGAACTCTGCCCAAACACTCCGCCAGAGCCACTCTCAGCTCGGCAGACCCAACGGGAAGGAGCCCGAGGGTCCAGCCAGGAGCAGGGATGATACAGACACAGCTGAGCAGAGGCAGCCCAGGCAATTCCCAGTGTCTGATCCAGAGCCAGCACCACCTCCCTGCCACACATGTTGTCTTTCCCTCACTCTCTGCATCCCTCAGACCACCATGGCCCCACATCGCACAGCACAGAGGGGGCCCAGGCGTTAATGTGTGAAGTATTCCCCTGTGGCTTCGCTGCACGGTTTGGAGCAGGCTTAGCAGGGGGAGCAGCTCTTCTGCTGAAGGTGCTCCTGCTCCCGCTCCCCATTTCAGAGCCATGGATCCGTGCGAAACCAGCGGCGGACACCTCCTGCACCAGGGGGAGCTGCAGCGCTTACCTTGAAGGAGCGTTTGTAGATGTACACATCAAAGCCTCCCTCGATCCTCTTGGGCTTGCTGAACAGGATCAGGTCCTCAAAGAGGAAGACATGTCGCTGGCACTTCCTACGGCCCAGCCAGATGGTGAACTCGTCCTGCCGCACCAGCTGCCCCTGCTCCTTCAGGTTCACCTGGGCACAGGGAACATCCTGGTAAGACCCCAGCGGGACTTGAGAGCAGGGTCCCACGTGGCTGTGGCCCAGGCAGTGACGAAGTGGCAGGAGGGCCCCTGCAGAGGTAGGGCTGCATGGCATTGCTAGAGGCCACATCAGGCTGAAACATCTGGCCCAGAGCTCAGGTCAGAGCTGCACCCCTTTGCTAGGCACAGCACACAGATGACCCTCTGCAGCCTCCCTGTGCACATCTGTGACAAACCTCTGGAGTGGCAACTGGAGGCAGCAGCTAAAACATTATCTAGGGGGGAAGAGCAGAGCTGAAGAGGAGTCCCATCAAACTGCCATGAGCACATCTGCGTCAGGAGAGCAGTCCCTCAGTTCTGCCTGTCCCAGATCCATCCTCCCCCACCCTGAGCCCTGTGGTTTCTCCTCCCCCAGTGCTACACTATGCATGCCTCTCCTTCAAGTCCCACCCCTGGCATCAGCACCAGTCTGAATTCCTTCTTGCAAACTGCCTCTCTTATCACCAGCTCTGAGATGGAAGGGCTCAAGGCAGCCTGCAGGATGCCATCTGCAAGCGCTGCCAGGCTGCCTCACAGCACCAGTAAGGATCTGGGATCCAGCATCCAGGCTGCCTGTCCCAGCAGATCAAGGAGACCTTGCTCTGTGCCTCTGTCCCACTACACTGTATGGGCAGATGGCACCCCGATCACTGTGGGAGTTTGAGGGGAGGCTCACCATACAATCCAAAGACCCCAAGCCTAGAGAAGGGGAAGAAGTGTGGCTCTGTCCCCCCTGGGCTGGGGAGGACACTGGAACGTACGTCACAGTCACGGATGGCATCCATGGCTAGCAGGTCATTTCCGTGCCGGAGCTGAAACTTCACCATCTCCTCAGCCGCACGGAGGTAGCCCAGCTCCTGCTCTTGCGCCTCGCTGCACTCCTTGATCAGGTCCTTCAGGAGCAGGGCGTATTTGCTCATCCGCTGGATGGGTTTCAGCAGGTAGGAGGCCAGGTCCATCTTATCCCCAAGCTGCACCTGCTTGAACTGAAGAACGTAGCAAAGCGTGAGGGCAGCAGCCTCCCGCGGAGAGCGCTGTGCCCCCGGGCAGGCGCTGGCACCCACAGCTTTCCAGACTGGGGTGCTCTGCTCACTCTGCAGGGAAATGCAAGGCCACAGGACCAGCGCTTCTGTGTGCACACCTCTGCCCCTCTCCCCCAACACACACCTGTGCCAGGAAAGCAGAGGTAGCGCTGAGCATGCCTCGAGAAGCAAAGCTGGGCTTGTTTAAACAGATCAGTGACCCAGACCCCATGAGCAAACATGATGCAGGCACCGGAATTTACCTTGAAGAAGGTATTCCCATGGCTGGCCAGCAGCGAGTCTGACTTTGGCTTGTTCTTGCTGTACAATGCGTACATCCCAAACTGGTCTTTCTGCAAAAGAGATCCCTGCGTGAGAGCAAAGCACGCCCAGGGGACAGTGACAGCTGTGCATCTTGGTTGCTTACTCTAGTACTTCTGCCTCTCCCAGGCTGCACCAGAGCCCCCTGTGATAATGAACCTGAAGGAACGTCATTCCTGTTAAGATCCAGGGAATGTTCTTGTGTTCCTGCTCCTGCAGCAGCTACGACTTTTTAATCCATCATCCTGTTACCCCTTGCCCCCTACATACCCCAACAGATACCATTCACCTCGTAGCAGCAATCGTGCACGGGGTGGCTGAGCTGGAGACCGGTGTCCCATGCTTCTCCGCAGCAGCCCTTTCAACAAGAGCAGCAGGTCTGTTCGCCTCTGCCCGTTACAGTCCTTCTGCACTGACACCAGACAGAGGACAGGGCAAGGGATGCCCCTGCGGCAGCAGATGGGCTTTCACAAACAGACATTTTGCTACCAAGAGACCCTGCCAGGGAAGCAAAGAACAGGAAAGGCAGAGAGCATCTGCTGCTGCCTGGGCCCAGCCTCGCAGAGCCATCCCAGTCCAACCCACCATTTGAGCTGGCAAGGGACAAACCAACCCAGCACAGGGCAGTCCTCCCACTCCCAGAGAGCCACAGCCCACTAACATGCAGGCGAGTGGCCACCACCAGGCACAGGAGCCAAGCACGTGTCCGGAGGAGCCTGAAGCCAGGGCGCCGATGCCTTACGTGTCGGAGGAAGCAGTGGCTGACCCGCAGCGGGTGGTTGCAGCAGCTCTCCAGCTCTCGCAGGAAGTACTGGCTGTGGAAGTCATAGAGTTTCTCCAGGTTCCCAAAAATGACGCTGCGCTTCCCACGCAGGTCCTGGGGGAGGTCGAGGCGCTCCATCTCAGGGAAGTAGCTCTCAATGATGTAGCAAAGCGACCTCACATATTCCCGCTCCGTGGTCACCATCTCATCAATGATGTGCCGCAGCTTGCTGCAATAGGAAACACTCGGCATTGAAGGAACCCAGACAGCAGTGGGGCTGCAGCAGCCTGAGAGCCTGCAAAGCACAGGGCTGCCCCTGGAGCAGCTCCCCCTAAGACCCAACAGGAGATGGGACAAACCCCCAGCACCGTCCAGCTCCGATTCACAACCGGCTGCGATGGCTCGGACCCTGAGCACTGACAAAGTCCACGGCTGCCCCAAGGAACCCTGTCGGCTTTTGTGCCCAGGAAGGGCAAGCCCCAGGCTGGTCCTGACCCAGCCTCCCCAGGACACACACCCCAGGCACACCCAGCCCCTGCTCTGCACACAACAGGCTGCCCCGCAAACGGCCGCGCTCCTGAAGCAGAAGGGAAAGCAGAAGTCACGGTAACTTCTGGGAGGAGGAGTCAGCCTGACAACTGGATGCAGTGGAGGCAACACTAACCCTGGGAGAACACGAGTTCTGGATCCAGGTGCTGTCAGGTTCATCCCAGTAAAAACGAGAGTGGGAAACAAATCTCATATTGCTTCTTCAGACAGCAGTTCCTAGCACGGGTCGCTCCGCAGCTCTCTGAACGCATCGCTCCTCGGTACTCGCGGTTTCCACTGCGAGGCAGTGCAGCACCAAACACAACTGCTCCAACGTGCGCCTCTCGGCTTCCCCCACGCCAGCTCCTGGCTGTTCAGACGGACCAGCGGGACTGCCTCAGCACCCGTGGACAGGAGGGCTGCTGCAGCGCTCCCTTGAGAAGCCAAGCCGTTGGCCTTCTACCTGCCAGGAGCTTTCCTGAACACATGCTGGGCTACCAGAGGCCACTTCCAGAGGATTCCACTGTCCACAGCCATCACATCTGGAGCAGACGCAGAGAAGGAGCTCTGTGGTCCCCCCCACATCCAGCACTAGTTTCTCACCTCTACCACTATTTTTTTTTTTAATCTTTTACAATGAGAGCAGCTGAAAGACCTGCCTGGCGACTCCTGTTGAAGAACAGCTCACATCCCTGGACTCTCTGTACCCTAGGCACGCTGCAGTACGGTAACAAAGTTAAGCTGAGAACCTCAAGGACAGAGAAGGAAAAGAAAAGAACAAAACCCAGCTGCAGGTCACCCAAACAGAGACCTGAGCCCCGAAGGGCAAACACAGACACCCTCTGACCCGTGAAGCCGCTGTCACAGCACCCTGGAAGTGCCCCCCACCAGCCTGGGTAGAGCCCCCCCCAGCGTGGGGGGGTGATGCACTAAGCTTTTGCTCTCCCACTGCACCTGTACCACTGGCTTGCTAGGTCCCCGAGTGCCACAATTCTGCGAACCCTTGTCCCCTAATGCCAGCAGTCTTCAGGGACTTCCTCTCCCGCCTGGGACCTGCTCTTTCCCCACTTATGAGGGAACCACACTGTGGGGAAGAGCAAGAGACCCCATTTCTGTGTCACCCCGCACAGGCAGGCGCCAGGCTGTGTGGGTCAGCACCACGCACGCGCGTGCCAGGAAGCTGGAGCTCAACCTCTCCATCCACCTGCCCTGTCCCCATTGGAAAGGAGCCATTGCAGCACAGCTCTTCACATCTTTGCTGGCTACCTCCTCGCTACCCTGAGACCGCAGCACCGAGTGTCGCAGTCACTTACCTGCCCCAGCTCTTGGCTTCCGAGACGGAGAGGCAGCCCCTGTGTCCCTCCAGCAGGCAGTCCACAGCCCAGCTGTGAGTGGCTTGCTGCCGCAGCGCGAAAGTCCTGTCCACCAGCTCCGTACTGCTCACCTCCAGCCCCTTAATAAAGACGCCGGTGTTGCCGTATCTAGCCGGCTCGCTCAGCGTCCTCTGGCAGCCTGACCACAGGCTCTCGCCGCAGGGGAGGTCAAAGCTTTGGGCCTTCCGGAGCATCCTCCTGGGAGGCAGCTTCCCAGAGGCGGGAGTGGATGTGCAGGACGGCTTCACCTCCAGAGTTTCTAGTATTCTCTCCAGGTTTGGCTTTTCTTCAGGCAGCTTTGGAGACTTGGAGGCTCCACTGGCAAAAGAAGTTCTGCTCAAGTGAGGACCAGGGCTGAGAGCAGCTTGTCCGACAGACTCTTCCCCAGCGCTGACATCGGCAGGACAGCTCAGGGAGGGCAAGGGAGCTTTCTCCTTTGTCCACCCCAGAGCACAGTTGGGCCTGTTGTGGCACTGGGACGTGCTGCAAGTCCTGTCCCAGTGGGACCCAGGGGTGGTCCCCTCGGAGTGCCTGCGGTGGGTCAGACTGCCAGCCTCGCTGCCGGCCCCAGGCTGCTCCCCCGCAGCTGGCTTGTGGTCCGAGAGCAGAGATTTCCTTGTTCTCAAGGCTGCTTCGAGCTTCTTTTCAAAAACCAGCTTGGTCTCCTGGCATTTGGACCAGGCAAATTTCCACTGCTTGAGTCCCTTGTCACTCTTCAGCTCACAGGCCAGCTCCTTCATCTCCTGGAACCGCGCATCACTGATGTCCGGGTGCTGCCCTTTGTAACTCTCCAGGCACTTGATGACCCCCGTGCAGTGTTCAGCAGAGCTGCACTCCTCCATGCTGATGCAGGCAAGGTGTCGCATCCCTTCCAAGGCCCACTCGTACGCCTGCAGAGAGTGAGAACAAAAGGCAACTGCCAGTCAGAGGGATTCGAGGAAGAATAACCCTAATGTGGTGCCTAAAGCGCAAGACAAGAGAAAGGATCAGTGTGTGGCCACCACAGCTCCTCAAGTGTGAGAGGAGGGGGGGTTGCTATTGTCAATGGGGCTAAACAATTCAGCAAAACAACCAGCTCCTTATGCACAGGGCTTCAGCTGCGCGGGCTGCTCTGCCACAGCTCCACCTCCCCGCCAGGTCCCTGCGACGCTGGGCACCCACGCCGCTGGGCACCCACGCTGCTGGGCACGTTTGTCTTCTCTGGGCAGGGCAGGGCAGCCCAGGGGAAGCTGTCGCCAAGATGGCAGGAATTCACACCTCAATGTTGCCGTGATCAGTGTGAAACACGGAACTCCCCCTCCTCCTTCACCCAGCCGTCCTCACCGCTACCATGCAGGACGAGGTCGAGGGGACATCAGCAAGCCGCAGGGAATGGGACTGCTGCTTCCCAGGAGCTGACAGCACGCAGAGGCCCGGCACTCGATCAGAGTTGGGCTCTGCAGATAACCCCGAGTGCTCTGACCCATCCTGGCAGCAGGCAGGAATCTGAGACCGTGCAAGCCCGGCTGCAGCTTGTGCGCTTTGTGCTGGCACCCGCGCGGCACGCCTACCTGCCTGGCCCTGCTCGCCAGGGCGCTACGTGCTTGCGCTGGTTAGCTGAACACCGAGCTCAGCAGTTTATTTCTAATGCTCCAGGAACGCTGGAAGCAGTTTCAAAGGGCTTAACTCTAGCAAGGCCAGCGCAGGTACCACTGCCGAAACAGCTCTGCTGTTATCAGGCGAGCAACAGCAACGGGACAAAACGTGGTCCAATGTGATGGATCAAGGCAAGAGCGTGGCGCTGCCACGGCAGGAGAGGGGCTAACAAAGCACCGTGGACTAACATCTGTGTGTCATGGATAAAATGAGAAGAAAGGCAAACATCTGAATTAGTCAGGCTCATAAGCCACTACTTTACAAAGCAGGGATGATGAGGAGGTTTAATTATAGAGTGAATACGATGTGACCAGCTGCCACAGGCCTGGCCAGGGAACTTTACTGCTCATCACAGAAAACACAGAGTTATTTGTTACATTCAGACGCACAAGGCGGGGAAAATGTCCAGGACACGCCTGCCTGGCACCTTCCACCAACTGCCCAAGACCAGTGAAAGTGCGGAAACCCCACAGGCTGCCTTTGAAGCGTGCCAGCCCGTCGCCAGCACTGGACCCGTCAGGCCCCGCGTACCTGCTGTGTTTCTGCAGAGAAGCAACACTCACGCTTAGCATCAGGAACAAAGCGACCATTAGACCATCTTCCACCTGCTGAACAGCCTTACTGCGACAGCCTTCACTCAGAGAGCTCAAAGCACCTCTTTTTATGCAGAATAGAGGCTTACCCACCAAAAAAATCCACCCAAGCTTTTGTGCAGACATGGAGCAGACACTGCATCCCCATCAGGCATGTAGCGGTGACACAGAGCGGGTGCCAGGCTCCTCCCTGTTGGTGACAGAGACAGGCAGGGCAGGAGGTGCCTAGCCCCTGATGGGGACGCTGACAAGAGCCAAGCGCCGCCATTCATATGAGAGCTGAGTGCCAGCACATGAGGGGCAGCTGGCAGCCTGAGCAGCGTCACTCTGGGGACAGATGCCACGGGAGCTCCCGCAGCCGTCCACACTGCTCCTGGGAGCTGCAGCTGCACAGCGCGCGTGCAGCCAGCCCATGACTCACGTGGAGCAAGGGGCTGCTTCAGAAACACCAGCAGCTGCTCGGGGAAAACGCTCCTCAAACAGCCCCACGCGAGCGCAGCACAAGATGAGCAGAAGAGCAGCAGCCCCCTCTCCTCCCTCACCCTGCCTGGCACGGCAGCGGGCCCCCGACCTGCCTCTCTTCATCCAGGCTTTATGCTTTGGACTCGCGCGCTGCTGGGGGCTGGGAGGGGCATGCAGAGGCAGGGGAGATGCCAGAACCTGGTGAGAATCTGCATTTATCCGTGACGCTGAGAGTCTTTTATTTCCTGGATGCAGAAGCACATCAAGGCGAGGGAAACGCTGACTGCAGCGGAGCCCGGCAGGTCCGCATGGCGGTGACAGATGGCCTCTTTTGCCGAGTTTTTTTTTTGAGCTGCTCCCTCCAGCTGTACGCAAACCAGCACCAGCCCCTTCCAGCTCTGCCCTGGGCAGGGGCTGCCCATCAGGACAGGCTAAGGGCATGTCTCACCATCCTGGCTGTGGAGGTCAAAGGGGGATCCTGACCGAGGGCTGCATGCTCGTTTTGCTCACTGATGGGAAAAGCCGAGCTCAGAAAGCACATGGGGCTCTGAAACAAGGTGCCAAGAGCAATGTGCTGGAGACGCAGAGCCCACAGACCAGCCTGGCCTCTACAGCAGCCAGCTGGGAGGGCAGCCGCCCCGCAAATGCCTTTTCTGAGGCTGGGGACCTCACCTCCACGCACAGATGGGAGAAGAGAGGCTTCTTTTATTTCTAGCAAACCCCACAGATCTGCATGGGGCCACAGCAAGGAGAAATCGGGGCTGCAAACCACCCAGGGAGACAGCCCTGCCACCTCTCCTCTTCATACGGTCTCTTTCTGTTCTTGGCAGGGACTCCAAGGGCTGTGCAGAAATGACACTGAATCTTGACAGCATTTCTTCTGTCCCCAGCACCTGTCGCAGGCCAGCGAACAGCTCAGCTTTGTTCCCTGCACAATGGGAGCAGCCCTCCACAGCCTGCAGCTTGCTCGGTGACATGCTAAGTGGCCACCAAGGCTTTCTGCAGTCACATCATCCACTTCGACCGCCCCTTCTAGCACACAAAAGGGCAGCCCTCTCCAGGGAGCAGGGGTGCCCGGGCACCCAGGAGGGAGTACCCTCATGCAGGCAGGGGCACCGCCGTCCTCTCTGCCCTGGTAAGGCTGCAAACCAGGCTCGGCCACGCCAGGACACTGCCCTCCAGCTGCGGGGCACGTGGGGAGAGGGCAGCCCTGCAGCTTCTCTGCAAAGCTGCCGAGCTGCTCACAGGTAAGAGGAGGCACCTGTGTGAAGCTGCATCTTCCCAGCCACGTCTGGAACCAGGCAGGAGGGAGCCTGTACCTCGGCTTTTGATCTCTACAGACAAGTCGTTACTGAAACTTTTCAATTACAGGATTAAAGACAAACGTGCTTCCTGCGTACACAGGGCTGACCCATCCAGCAGCTGCGTGAGGAGTCAGCAACAGGCTGGTCCTGCCAGGCTGCCCGGGGAGGAAAGGGCTCTCGGCAACCTGCTGTGCCGTAAGAAAGAGCCACCAGAGCATGGTGCTGGTCCCTGCTCTTCCACCATGGGCAAGGCTTGCAGTGCAGCGAGGACAGAAGCTCCAGGTGTCTGTTGCCGTTGGCACCACTGAAGTGCCATCTGCAAATCGAGGCCAAGAGAAGCTGCTCAGCCCTGGCTCGGCACACGTTGCCAGCACTGCACAGAAAGCCTTCCAGGGTCCTGGGTCCTCACCACATCCCACCTCTCCAACACAAACCTATCACAAACCCACCAGACTGCTCTCAAACTCAAAGTTCAGTGATCTCTAAGACACCTTCTGGGCAGCCAACACAGAAAATAACCGTCACGCATCTGCAGACATACACCAGGAAGGGCAATTCCAAGGGGGCTGCCTTTGTCCAAACCTCCTTCTCCTCTTCCTGCAGGGAGGTGATGACTGTAACTGCATTTTTCTTGTCACATAGGAAACCGGGCGTAGGCAGAGGCAGATCACAAGCTCTCCAACTATCTGCAGAAGAAAAAATGCGCCCAGGTGGATGACTAACTGCTGCTGGAAGGTTTCCTTCTGAATCCGAAGCGACTGTGCTGAGCTGAGGTAGGGGCGGTGAAAAGCTGAGACTGATCCTGACGGGAGCAACAATACAAACAGGGATGCACAAGCATCTGTGGGTACGGTGACTGAAGCACAGCAACAACACAGGCCAAGTCCCCCATCCTTCTGCAAGCCCCCCATCTCCCTTGCTTTGTACAACACAGAGCGAGAGAAGCAGCACAGCAGCGGAGAACAGTGCCAAGCACAGTGAAAAAGAAACCAACCTAATAAAACGAGCCCTGATCCAGCTTGCGAGCAGCTCCAGTACACAAGCTGCGCTCCACTCTGCTGTTTATTAGTGAGACACAACTAACAGCAGGTCTTTGCGGCCAGAAACAACTGCACAGCTCCCCGTTTAACAAGACCTCCCCTCACCACCGCTAAGTTCACCCTGAGCACCCTGAACTTCAGCCGTGAGTTTGGAGAACAAGACGAGGTTGCCTTGCAGCAAAGGAGACAGAACTACTGCAGCCAGAAGAGGTCAAAGCATCACAGGGACCGATGCGAACACTTCCCAGCAGTCATGCGTGATGCCACGTAGGCACTGACTCCTGCAGAGCTGGGACGCCGGCTGCAGCACTGGCACCACACGAGTAAAGAGTGACAGGGCACTTACCAGAACACAAGTCCAATTACTTTGTCCATTTACTATAATCCATCTACTATGCTGCTCTCTGCTACAAAAATGCCTGCTCCCAGGTGTGCTCCACTCATTAAAGATGCTCATTTGGGCTTATTTGCTCTAAAATCCAACTTGACTTTAAGCTGCTTTGAGAACTCACTCTTGCTCACAACACCGGCGTGTCCCTTGTCACAGCATCGGCAGGGACCTGTGGCTGGAGACTGCCTTGGATGCTGACAGCAACTGTCAGGAAGAACCACAGTTCAGAAGCCGTTTTACACCACAATATATTGAAAGCAAAATTATCCAGGTTAAACCCCACTCTCGCAGGAGCTGTCAGCTGGCAAACGGTGACAATCCCGTTTCTCTGCTCACCCAGAGACCAAGGAGCTGTAGCAGAAACTGGTCGGCTCACTGCTCGCCTGGATTCGCTTCACGCTTTCCCCAGGCTCCCACCCACCGATACGAACAGCACCCATGAAGGAAGGGGCAGGGAAAGAGCAAGATTTCAGGACTGCAGATCTCCCCTGGCTGACCTCACCCTACCTTCCCGTCCGTACGGAGGGGGTCCGTGTCCCGCCGCGGCCGGCACTGCACTTTACCATCTCCTACGGCCCGACTGAGGCAGAGCCGCGCTTCAGTGCATCGCCTCAGCCCCAGCTATTCACAGCAAATGCTGCTAGCCTAAATACCAGATTCAGGAGCCTGGTAACCGGAGACAAAGCAGGGGGGGAAGGGGCCGCGCTTCATAGGAGAGCTACTGAAGTGTGCGGAGAACACCCAGACTGGGCGCAGCTAGATCCCCTCTCTTTCAGTGCAAAAACAGGGAGAGAAAACACCCCAACTGACCCCAAATTCAAAAAAAATTCAAAGCAAGCCACCACGCGATACACAAAAGCTTTGGAGAAAAGAGCGATCCTTCCTAGACGTGGTGATGCTTCTTCCACATCTCTCAAAGCCAAAGCCCCTGCTCGCTCCTAGCGAGATCTGTGGCTCTGCAAGCAGGCAGCTGCGCTTGGAGGGACAAGAAACCACGTCATTTTAGAGTGCAAACATTTCAGCAGGGCCACCAAGTGAGAAGTAATCTCCTCTCTGTGCAGAGGTTCGCTGTTACTCTCTTCCCCACCCTGTATCATTCGACTTTTCCAAACTGTATTTGAAGCCCTGCCTGGGATTCACTAGCAGCAGAAACCAAACTAATCAAAACCATGTCATACATGGGATGAAGCTGGTAAAACTCAGCTTTAAACATCAAGGAAAGGACTCACCCTCTCGAAATAAGAAGTTCAACCACTTCTGAGTTGCTGTGCAGCTCACAGTGCCTCCCCTCGCCTTGAACTAGCTGCTAAGGAAAACAAACATTAAATCCGGGAGGGCAAAGGATGAGACACAAGCGCAGATGACAAACTACCTGGATTTAAGCGTAAGACAGGAGAACAGGTAAATACCCACAGCTGGGCAGAAAAGAACAAGGGGTCAGGGAAGCAACACCAGCCAGGGTTGGTCTCGGCACGCCGCAGCCCAAGCACATCAAAGGGTGCTCATTAGGAGCAAGGTGCTTGGAAATCCTTTTGCAGCAGCACTCTGGGTGAACAGGACAGAGCTCAAAAACCCCTTCACTTCTCCTCTGGGCAGCCAGGCTTGACAAGTCCAGGAAAGTCTAATTATAGGAGAATGTAACTGGATAAAATAGGATTGCTCAGGATTTCTGCTCTCTTGACGACAGCACAAGGACCCAAAGGGCAAATGTGGCTCGTTGTGCCGGCGCTGGCGTGCAGGACGCGTGCTTGCCCTTCTTTTCTCTGACCGCTGCAGCTGCCGAGCAACACCCAGGGTAGCTCCATTAGGAACAGGCTGACTCCACTGGTGAATCACAACAAGCCACAATAACCCCTGCTTCGGTACAACGCTGAGCTTCCACAGAGCAGCCCGTGCCAGTTTCACTAAATATATGTACCTATAACACACCTATGTATATATTTATATGTGCACATCTGTATGAAATGACTCCCTAGGAAGCTGGGCAGCAAGTGTCTGAGATTTGCCCTTCCCACAGCTTCCACCACCCTGCAGCTGCAGAAAACCTCCCACAGCCAACGACGTGCCGCTTTCCCTCAGTTTTCCTTTTTGCTCTACAGTCCTGCATGACTTTGCACCCTCGGGTAGGTTCTGCACTGATTTTTTTCCCCCTGTTTTTTCTGTCCCACCAAGGGGATTTTCTCAACATCTAAAAGCTCCTGTGGCCAGAGGACCAAGAGTTTGCTCCCAGTAAAATCAGAACCTTTAATGTTTGCCTTTGCTGCAAACCACCCTCTTAACGTTTGAGGCACTGCCCATCTTTTCATCAGCTTTGTGCACTCACTGCAAAGTTTTTTTTATCAATGAAATTGTGCTCACAACCCCTTCCTACCAGAATAAGAGCAGACGCTGTTTTATTGCCCCAGTGAATATTATCCTCCCTCCTTTCTGATGCTTCACCAGTTACAAACCCAAACCACATGCTGAAGTTTCTGTCTTTATCTCGAGCTGCCCCCACCAACGGGAATCTGGTGGCTGGCCCTTCATTTGGCTACAGCCTACGGCAGTTGCTATGGAGTCACGAAATCATATGAAGATTGACTTGAAAGAAGTTAGATGTCTCACAGGTAACTCACTGATGGCTGAGAAAGCAGAAGGCGTAAAGGAGTGAGCGTGTGTATTTGTGAATGTACGACCACTGCCCAGAGGAGGAGGAGGAGGAAAAGGGCAGCACTCTTTCAGGCTTCTTTTAGGGAAGGGGAGAACCTTCCTCTTTGGAGAGCACCAAGAGCATCACCTTACCATCAGAGTCGGGATCAAGCCGCGGCAAGGTGTGCCTGTCTCCAAAGCTGGCGACTTGCACAAGAGCAACAAACCACTCCCTTCGGAGGCTGACGGCACCTCCAGAGGGTTTTTTGCATGCTTTGCTTTTACATTTGTCCCGACAGCTGCATCATTACGCTGTACAAATACCCCATAATAGCACACTGCAGGGCAGCCAGGACAGACCGGACGGTGGTAGGTGTCTCCCGCCTGCACTGCGCTGGCTCCCTTTTAACGAGGTTCTCAGTGTCCAGCTGGGGAGTGTGAAACCTCCAGCACGCCCCAGGGGCCTGCATGGGGAAGTGAGGATGCCTTCTCTGTCCTCTTCAACTCACATCCTTTCCCCTGTGACAAGCTGAGCAAAACTCCACTTAATCATTCAGTGACGTGCTGGGATCTCTCTGCGCTGCACTGTCGGCGCTTGTGCCCTGGGATATGCAGAGCTGAAACTGAACCCAGACACCAGAGCATCTGTCGAGCCTCCCTTTTTCAGTGTAGCTGTCAAGCCCACACATAGCTCCCCGGTTTGGGAGCACGCTAGGGTACAGGGCAGAATGCGAGCCCCCTGCTGCAGCCGCAGGAGCCGGGTCAGAGGCAGGGGTGTGGGGGAGAACCCCGTCCATATGTCCAGGACTTTGATATGCAGATGGAGCCATTGTGAGCGTCAGCCCCATCTGTATGCCGGGGACAGCTCCAGGGCCAGACTGCTCGAACACATCTATTTCACTCCCCTGACTAAAGTGAATTCCAGCCTCCAGGAAGATCCCAGCATCCAGATGGATGCCAGCACACCCACATTTAGAAAAATCTGTCACCCTGTGCAGCTCCTACCCCAAAGTCAGAGTGAAGAAAAGCACCCAAACCCAACATTGTCCACACACGCACATGGCTGGGCTCAGCTGAGGAAAGACCTCTCCCAGTACCGGATCTTACACCTCCAGTGCACTGTGCTCCTCTTGCAGCTCAGCCCCTAACCGCGCTGGGAGCACACGCTGCTCCCCTGCCATCAGTGGCTGGCTTCCAGAGCCACGATCCTGCAGGAGACCTGACTGCACCCGCCTCAGAGAAAGGCAGCCTCAAACCTTCAGCCCACTGTCAGTTTATGCTCACGAACAGCCAAGGAGACCAAGGAATCTTTACAGGGGTGCTCTGACAACCAGGGATGAAGGCAGCAGATGCTTTCAGCACGTCAAGCATTGTGTACGCGGCAGCGGCAGAACACCTTGGCACAGCCTACACCCCAAAAGATGCCGTGCTGTCCTAGGTTCAGCTGAGACAGAATTACTTTCTCTAGAATAGCAAGAGGCTGTGTTTGGGGTTGTGCTCAGAAGAAAGCTGATAACAGGGATGTTTACACGGCTGCCAAGGTCTTTCAGCTTCTCTGGCTGTCTGCAAACAGGAGAAGCTGGGAGGGAGCACAGCCCCAGTCACCAGCCCAGGATTTGATCTTAGGGTCGGGACTGAGACCCAGAGTGGCCAATAATCTATCCCACAACATACCCGTCATGCCCAGGATAGAGGTGAGGACCCTCCGGAAGATCGGCCCTTTTGGTTCCGGATCTCTTTTGCTCCGGGTCATCTCGCTCCAGGTGGTTGCTCTCCCAAGGCCTTCCCCCCCCACCCCGGTCAGCTCTGGGTCTGGGACGCTCGGACTGTTCTCTCCGTTCCGTGAGTGCGGTTTCGGGACTCTCCCTGCTCCGGGATCGTTAGCCGGGAACAGGCTGAGCCTTGGTCATCAGGTGGGGGGCAGTGTCACTGTGTGTCACTCATTTGTATACAGTATTATTTTCAATATTATTGTAGTTTGGTTATTAAATTGTTCTTATCTGAACCCACGAGTCCTTTTTTCCCTTTAACCCTTTAATTCTCTCCCCTATGCTCAGGGGGGGATTGGGTGAGCGGGTGTGTGCGAGTTGGCCCCCAGCCAAGGGCAAACCCATCACACAGGCACCGGCTGGCTCCCCCAGTTCTTCCCGCTGTGCCCTCCAGCAAGGGGGAGGATTTGGCCAGTGCAGTCAGACAGAGAAGGACCCCAAACAGACCAGGGCTTTGCCCCCTGCACATGCCACAAACACACCCCCAGGACCTCACACTGCGCTAAAGCAGAGCCTGCGGTGCCGGGACAGCATCTCAACCCAAGAGCCCCTCACCTTCAACTGCTCATTGTGCTTGGGTTTAGCACATGAAAAACCCTAATGAATTCCCTGCCGCCCTGCAACACTGAGGGACACACTGACGCACCGGTCTCCCACCTGTGTTGTGCAACCAGAAAGGAGCACCGAGCACTGTGCTAACCACCACTTACCACTCGGCTACTGCCACGGAGCTCATGGGAGCTGGAGGCACTGCTGAGATGCCAATTTGGCAATAAGGTCATTGATGAAACACAGGAGAAAACAGCCTGGGCACCAGTAGATCTAGTAGGGAATTACTGGAGAATCAATAAAACAACAGCTTCCAAACCACTAATTCTGTGAGACAGAAAAACACGGGAGAGCTGTAGATCAGATTTAAATGGTCAGGATTCCTTGTTTGTGCAGGAGGGTTATCTCCAACTCCAAGGCAAAGCAGAAGCTTTCCGATACATGAACACTTTTTGATGGGAAAGTAAACGTTAGAGGCTTATTAACCTTGCAAGAAGACTTCTCCAGTAAAAACCCGGTGGGAAGAAGGGAAAGATTTCACACATTAACCTTGCACGAACTCAGCCAGAGGATCGATTATCCAACCTCGAGGCTCATTCCCCCAACTGCTTCAGGCTGCGCATGAAAAAGGACACCCCTGAAAGGGGAGAGCAAATCAGACAGAGGTCTGCCTAGGGGCACGACTTCACAAGTGTAACTGAGGAAGGAGAGAGAGAGAGAGATAAGACAGCTGCTGTCAGACGGTCCTGAAGCCAGACAACAGTGGACTCCCCTAAAACAGTTTCGCGGCCTCGGGAAGGCACAGTGTCCATTCCTCTGCTGTGTTACTTGGATCTTCCTGCATCATCTTCAGTACTCGCGCCAGTAACCAGATGAAAGCTGCTATCTGGGAATTTTCTCCCAGAAAAGTAAAGCCAATCTCTGCGCAGGGGTAGAGAGACAACAGCGCGTGTTAAGCCTCTCCCAGAGACTATTATATAAGCCACAGCAAAAACCTCGCTTGCTCAGAGGTGCTGGGGGGCAGAGCCATGTCCCGACCTGTGCAGCACTGCTAGTAAGAGACAACAATCGTGGCACGGCGACCAGCGTCTCTCTTTATAATAAGCACACCACAGTAAGGATGCACCAAAGGCTCTTTTTCTTCTTTGGTGCTAAGTTCTACTCACCAAATCTGCTCCTGGCACATTCCCAGAGCAGGGAATCATAATGTCCTTTCAGTAAAACTAACTCTCAACCTGAGCCAAACAGCCCGAGACAGGAAAATCACACTTTTAGGTCCCAGATACCAGGATTCTTTCCAGCTTCCACAGACCAGCATTCACAAATCCTTCTTTCCTCATCAAAGGCTAAGCAAAAGGAAACATCAATAATTTATTGCCTGAAGGGGACTTGATTTTTTTTTCCCTTCAAAACCATCATCTGTGCCATTGTATCTGGTACATCACCAGAAACCAAGCACGGCAGAAAATATAAAGAAAAAAAAATAAATATAAAAGCTGCTGTTCTGAAAGCTTTGGGGAGACGGGGGAGGTACAACACCTGTGGAAGTCAGCTAATTCACCACGCTCTGGATTTCTGCTGTCACACCTAGGATCGGATCTCTCCCTGGGAGCTGGGCACATTGTGCCAGCAGGTCTCAGCCACTCCCAGGACAAACCCAGGAGAGCAAGGAGAGCAGCCCCTCTCATGCTGCCTTTAACAGAAGCCCGGGCAGATGGAAAGGCACCACACCTGCCCCGTGCGCACATCCAGCTCGTCTGAAGGCATGCAATCCCAGCAACAACTCCTAGCTGCAGTTAAATTATGCCCACTGAAATGATCACACAATAACCTCGGATAACAAGAGGGACAGGCAGAGCTGTGTTACAGACAGCGCAAGCCTGGGAATTTGGAGGGAGCATGCAAAGATGCACACAGCCCATGGAGCTCTGTCTGAGTGCACAAAAGACCCACACAAAGCTCTCTGATTCATGCTGGATGCATACAGACGTGCAGAAGCAACCGAGTGAAAAGCCTTCTCTATATTGTTTCCCAATAATCTCAATGCAACTCACACGTCAGCCGGGGCACGGGACACTTGGTACTCACGGGAGGGTTTGCTGCGTCCGTCTGCTGCCAGCGCCGGGACGGGTGGATGCGGCTCAGAGGGAAGGCGCATGGAGCTGTGCAGAGAGGCTCTCCGGCCAGCGGGACCCGGGTGGACGGGAAGAAGGGCCCCAGCCCCTCCTCGGGCCCCAGAGCCAGCAACACTTGTTCAGGGGATGGAGCGCAGAAAGGCTGGCATGCCTACAGCAGCAAGGACAATGGGGAGGGATGAGGAGGCGCTGCCATAATCAAACGCAGGCCAGCTGGCCCTCCCCCAGGAAGGGCAGGCACCTCCTTCACTTGCCAAAGGCTTTGTTTTCTAAGCCACAAAGGACAAAGTGCTGAGGAGAGGGAGAGGAGGAGGAGGGGAGCAGAGGAGAGCTGTCTGTGGGGACAGATCCACACGTGAGCTCAGGTAACCCACTCCAGGAGAGATGTCAACACAGATGGAGAGGCTCGGGTAAGGTTGTGCCTGCTCCGAGCAGAGCCCAGATGCATGCAGCAGAAAGCAGCCAGGGACAGCTGGAGATCGCTACTGAGGAACCAGAATCAGCACAGGCTGACGGCCAGGGGTCCTCTGAGGGAGGGGATCCAAGGGTGGCAGGCAGAGAATGCCATCGAAGGGACGGCTCATGGCACAGAGCCCAAAGAAATCCCAGCAAGGGAAACGCTACCACTTCTTCGCCACCCTCACCCCACCAAGGCTGTGCGGTGGACCCTGAACAGCTGCCCTCAGGAAGCAAGGGCCCAAGCTGCAAGAGGCTCCCACGGCAGAGCAATGCCCATACTCTCCCTGAGCACCAAAAGAGGCAGCATCTTGCACAACGTCCTGACAAGCAGGGAAAAAACCCCTGGGGCTGCCTCAGGGGTCCGGTGATGATACAGGCTCTGGGCACCACACCGCTGCAGGGCACACAGCTGCAGAGCCAGTGTGACGGGGACTCTGCCCTTTCCAGTTGGGTCAGTGCTTTCTTGCAACAGAATGATTTTGCCAGCAAGTACCATGCACCTTTGCTCCCAACCTTCTGCAGGACTGGTTGTCATCCCCAGGCCGGCACAGACCATGCTGTGTGCTCGGCTCATCAGACACGCCGCTGCGAGTCAGGCAGCCGCAGCCCTGCCAGGGGACGCAGCTCTCACGGGGCCATTTCCAGCCTCTGGACACAGGCAGCCGGGCGCTTCACTCGAGGTAGAGTCAACAGCATGCAGAGACCCGGGGATGTAAGAGTGACCGGGGAAACAGTTTCACCTCAAGAGAGGAAAAAATGTGAAAGCTACCAAAGTAAGCAAGGAGAGGGAGACTTGCTCTAGCTCCTTCTAGCAACGATGGTGTGCCTTTGGCAGCGTCACTGCGAAACCAGGACAGGCAGCGAGGGAAGGTGACCGCCCTTGCAGGCGCCCCAGAACAAAGCAGACACCAGTGCTTTTGGTACAATGCACACCCTTGCTTGCTCAGCTTCCCAGTTCTCCCCCAAAGCACTGTGTCGTGTGCCAGGTCCCAACACAGTCCTGGAGTTGAGGAAACAAGGGACAGCAGCCAGACCAAGCTTGAAGCCACAGGAAGATGGCAGGTCCCCGAGTATGCCCACACTGAGTTTGTGGTACTGAAAAACAATCCTCTGGCAGTCGGGGAGGGGAAAGCAGCTTCCCTCAGCCCAGCCACCATCCAGCCCTTGTCAGGCACAAAGAGCTCCTGCCACAAAGGAAGCGGGGACAAATGGAAACATCCAGCTTGGCACCAGTCATGGCTTTGGGGAAGGAACCCTGCCAGCCCATGTGCAAGCTCCATGCAGTCTGGCCCAGCTCAGCCTGCCTCATTGCGGAGAGCTCCGACAGGCCATCAGGAGCTGCCAAGCAGGGGAAAACACAGTACGGCGTCTTGACGGACCATCTGGGGTCGTTCTGTCCTGTCCCAAGGCCTGTCCCACAGCCACAGGCACCATCGATGAGACACCTGCCCAGTACACGCAGAGAAGGGCCAGCAGAACAGAGCCTCCCCCTCCTAGCAGGCAGCGAGGTACACGAGGGACGAATGCCATGATCCTCGTGGTGGGCGCTCTGCTCCCTTGGCGCGGGCTGAGATGCTGGGAGAGATCTGAGCTTGCCAGCTCATTACCATAGTGTACATTGCTTACGCATCCTCAGGCTTCTTCCCCAGATCCCGGGGTCTGGCACATTGCAGGCTCTTTACAAGAAGGAAAATCAAGGACATGGCTTAGTTTAGACTCCTGCTGTTGATCCCCTCAGATCTGAGGGAAGAGACAAGCGGGTTAGGCAGGCACTGACAGGATCACTGCAGGAAGGTCAAAGCAGCTCAGCATCAGAAGAAAGTGAAATCAGTTTAGATAAAATCTGCTTTCCCCCCACCTCCCAGACCACACCACTGACTCCGCTTTGGGAAGGCAGAAGCATTCTGGAGATCAAGATCAAAATAACTGGCACTGAAAGAACTTTCACACTGCACAGCGACTTCTGCACTCATCCCACAGCTGCAGGATGTATCCCCTCCACAGCCCTGGTTTCAGTTTGCCACCAGTTCCCAATACACACGTGTTATATTTACACCACCGGCATCGTTTATGATTCTACTGAAACCAGTGAGATCAAAATCCTCCTCCCTCCCGAAGCCAGATACCTCTCCTCCACACCAAGGTGGCGTGCAAACGCGCGGTGCCACTATCGCTCCGTCTGCACCGGGGCCGTGCAGCATGAAAGGCACAACCAAGAGAGATGCTGCCGCCGCCGCCAAGCGCTGCATCCCCAGCTGTCACCCACCAAAAAGAAGCTTTATGAGCGGTGCTGTGACGTCCTAGGAAAAGAAATGGGCCATCGTGGGGGTCTCTGTAACACTTGTGCCCCTGGGAACAGCCCAGGTTTTGAAAGGCTGGGAAGCTGTGGAAGAACACCCATTGGTGCTGAGTCGTGTCTGACTGCCCTGGCAGCCCAAGAGCCACCACGGTGACATAGTTTCCATGCCTGACCGGAGCAGCCATCGTGTGCCACAGTCCACACCTGGGCTCCAGAGGTCCCCGACTTTGGCTGGGTCGGTTCATACAGGACTAAAGCAAGACCTGGCACCTTTGTGTGCCTCAGTTTACCCAAAGAAAAATGACAACAACCATCCTTACAGGATCCTTGCCAGGACCCCCCATGACGGCAACAGAGCAGCCCCCGTACATCTGTGCACAATGAGTGTGCGGGGCGCAGGTTCCTGCTGTTCTCCTACGACACAGAAAGCACTTCTCGCTGCGGGGCGGGGATGGGGGGAGAACAATTACACATTCCCACAGCAAGAGGGTCCCCCACCTGCACAGCAAAGTGCATAGATGGACTAGAATGGACCTGCAGAGCATCACCAACCTCACTAAATCCCCACATGTCCTGAGAGCAGTGTTCTGGGCTGCCGTCTCCACTTTCCTCCCTTGCACAGGACGCTTCTCGATGTTTTTATGTTTAGCTGAATTTCCTCCCTCCTCCCCCAGCATTTCTGGCTGCCAAGGCAGCTCAGAGACAGCAATCAAGTGGCACCTACATCTGGTACAGCTTAACTTTCAGTGTCTATTCTTTCTGGAATTTGAGAACTTCAATACCCACTGTTTGTACAAGTGTGGAATAAATGGAGCGCAGGCTCCGCGGCCTCCTGTGCTTGTCACAGCTGTATTTTTAAGTGCACTTAGAAAATCCTGCTGTTTATTTATCTGCAACTTTAGAAATTAAAGGACACCAAATCCCGCTGCAGGTCTGCTGAATGGGTGCATTTGCACTCAACCAAACAGGTGGGAAGGCCAGGCACCCAGCGCAGTCACCACACGCATCCTGTCCTCCCGCTTCCCAGCCGCCTGCGTCAACCCGGTCCCCTGGGGTCCCTCGGCCACACTGCCCAGCACCCCGCTCTGGTGCTCCATTTCCTCACACAGGCCTCCACAAAAGAGGGGCTGGGCTGTATTCAGCACCGAACAGCAGGGTGCTACTTCTGAGGTGTCAACAGGCTGAACCCACCAGTGTGTAAGAACACCGTACAAACAGTTAGCACAGGCAGCCTACCCTGGCCTGGTGGCCAAGACCGGACACAAGGAGCCGATCTTTCACATCTTTCATAAAGAACCAAGCTCTGGACTGAGTCTGAACAGGCTTTTTACACCTCCTCCATGCAGAAGATGCCTTGTCTTACCTTGTCAAAGAATTCATACAGCCTGACCGTCTCACAGATGCGATGCCTGTTTTCATCCAGTTCAGTGCAGAACTCTTCCAGTTGATCTTTGTAAGTTTGCAGCTTTACCCTGTAAGAATGTACATCCACAGAGGAAAAGTCTTCCCACCGATCCATCTTCTTCAGTGCTTCCTGACCCCTCCTGCAATATTCCTGAAAGCAAAATGCAATTCTGTATGAGGGCAGAGACCCAACACAGACAGTCTTCAAGCTCATTAACAGCTAGGACTAATTAGACTGGTTTTTAAGGTTCAAATCACATGAGGGTGTACTTGTTTACAGCAGAATTCTGGAGAGTCCTGATCTCTGTTATGCTTTACATGAGCCACACAACAGCTTGTAAAGGCCTGAACAGTAAGACCACAGGTCAATTAGGATCAAAAAAAGATGGTGTTACAAGCACACCAAAGGATTAACAAAAAAAACCATCTTCCATCACAGCAGTTATTTTCCTAAAGAATGCCAAACACCATCTACTGAGGGGCTGAGCCGGTGGCTTTGTCTACAAGAGGAGAGCAGGGAAGCCAAGCAGTGTAAGGGAACGACACACGCCCTCTACCAATGCCATCTTAGCATCATGGGTTTGGCTGAGCAACATGCTGCCAGCTCAGGCTCTGGAGAATATGTTTTTCCAAATCAGACAACACTTACACTGGCAGTAAGATCAAACTCCCTAAACCGCTTTTGCGCTTGTAGCAGCATCTCCAAAGAATCATCCAGGTTGGTCATCTCCTTTAGCCGTTTTCTGCCAACATTCTCAATCCAACTGCTGACCTAGAAGAAAAGGGACAAGCTCCACTATTAGTCATTCTGGGCTGCTCTTTTTTATGTGGAAAGAGCAAGGAACTGCTCCCGTAACACTGGTCATTTCATTACTGGAAAGAACGTGCATGTACACTTCTCCCCCCCAGTCCCGGCATTTCAGCCTGAGCCTCCTGCTCAGAGCGTTTCCACTGCAGGTTTCTGAGTCACTGCAAAGCTCTGCTATTGCTCACCAGCCTCCGGCATAAACAGGGCAAGCGGCTGCTCGGGCTCTGTTTCGGGTGAGCCATGGTCTAATGCAAGCCCTGGAACCTGCAGGCTGGCCTGATATTCCTATTATTGTCACCCCCAAGTGGGATAAAATCTCCCTGCTGCCAGATTTCCTATACCACTTCCCTTCTCTGACTGGCAGGACATCGACTACGTCAGCGTGAACATACTGACGGGTTCTCCCCACCCGCAATGTTTCACGGCTCTCTGGGACTCCAAGCTACCAGTTTTCTGAAGGCAGCTGGCCACAGAGCTGTGCAGAAGCTGCAGGTTCCTCGACACAGCCCAACCACTGCCACAGTGATAACCCCATATCCTCAAGCACGCGCAGAGGACTGACTAATAAGGGTGTCCTAAAAGTAAAGCCAACACAGGAGGCCAGGCAGGACAACACCGATTCAACAGTTTTAAACCAGGCTAACAAACTTGTCTGCAATGCTTCAGGCACAGCTGCGCACAGGGGAAGGGACAGACTAAATGTTTCCTAATACCCATACATCCTGTTTTCCTCTGTTATCTAAATCCATATCCCAACTCAACCCCGCTGTCGAGGGCAAACTCCCAGTTCTCTGGATTGAGAGAGGGTCTGTGCCCATGGAACAAGTCCACCAGCAAGAGGGGGAGATGGTGGCGGGGTCCCAGGCTGTGACCCACACTGCCAAGGGGCACGCTGCTGCTGCTGCCTCGAGCTCCTAGGCAGGCTTCAAAGCAGGAGCAGCTGCTGCCAGCAATGCTGTCATCATTGGTGATCTGAAGCAAAGCAAGCAGGGAGCTGTCAGTTTTGCTCAATTCAATCCAAAACGTTCAGCTTAAAGCAGGGACAGGTTGCAGAGCCTGCCTTTGTGCCTTTTTTCGTTTCTGTATAGTATTGAGAACACGTGTGTTTAAGGGAGTCTTTACTAGGTTCTTGCATCATGCTTCTTATCCCGAGCACAGTGCACGGCACCTGAGTGTCTACCTCCAAATGGGAAGTCATTAAAACTCTCGGATCCACCTTGGCCTGTGAAAACAACAGGTGGGTTACAGCCTCCTCTGCAAATCCAGCTCTCTCCAGAGAAGAGCAGCCCAGGATCCTCGAGGAGCAGTGGTGAAACTGGTCCTAGCACTGATCTTTAAGGATGCGGGGTCCTAAGGTGAGCTCCAGAGAGCACACAACCCTTCACACCCATGGGGTAATAAGTGATATAAAAAACCTCCCGTTGTTGATGAGTTACACCAAAGGAGACTATAAGACGCCACAATCTCAAGGTAGATTTCAGGCTTCGGGAGCACATCTGGGATCTGCAACACTGAAAGAACTGATCAGGTCTTGTAGGGCGCTCAGACAGCTTGAGCTACTTTATGACTTTTTAAGGTTCTCTATCTCTGTGGCCACAGGACTGAGAGAGGGTCTGTGCCCATGGAATAAGTCCACCAGCAAGAGGGGGAGATGGGGCGGGGTCCCAGGCTGTGACCAGTGCCTGTTTGCTTCAGTTATCCCATGGCGGGAAAGAGTTTCCACAAGCAGCACACAAAGGGGAATTTTAAGCTCCCACAGAAGTGCAGGGGGGCGGGGAGGTTGAGCATGGCTCTCGGGCTAAGGACAAGAGGCTGTTCCCTCGCCCAGAGGGGAAGGAGTGTGCCTGGGGGTTTATCCAGCAGCAGCGGCCTGAGCACTGCACAGGAATCTAAATAAGAGAACGCACCGCAGGGAGGGGCAGCTAGCACGGGGTATGCAACGTGTGGCTCGTCCCAAAGCAGGATATAAGCAATCCCCGAAGGATCGACAGACCAGAGGGGACACGCGGACTCATCATCAGCTTGTTGCCATCACTCTGCTGCTTCTCAAGGTGGAGCATGAAGAATTGCTCCTCTGGAAGGAGGGAATCAATGGGAAAAGACACCCCACCTCCTAGTGTACTACCAGCTGACAAGCCACCACACTGTGGTCTTTAAGTATGGAAAAACATCACAGATGTTTACAGGGTTTGACTGATCCACAGCTGGGGAGCAGCCAGAAGACTTTTCCTTGGCATCAAGAGACACCAGGCAAACAGTGGCTTGGCTCTCAGCACATCTGGAAATACATCTCCCACTCTAATGTTCAGTTGTTGGTGTTCTTTTCAAGGGTCTACAGGCATCGTTCCACACCTTCACAGGAGAGATCAGCAGGGCCAGTGCTTGCTGTAGGACGTACAGTCAGAGGGTGGCAGCAGGCAGTCACTGGAACTGACAAACAGGCCTTACCTCCTTAAAACATTCTTCCACTTTCTCAAACTCCATCACCAGCTCCAGCTCCTGGATGCGTTTGTTGGACAGCATCACCAGTCGGTGAACGCCCTCATCAACTCGATTGTAAAGCACACTGGCAGCATCAAGCGCGTCTCTGGAAGGGGACACAAGGCTGGTCAGGGGTTTTGCATCAGGTCTTTCCTCCAGCACTTCATGCAAACAAGACCTGGCTAACAGCAGTGCTTCAGTCACCCTCCCATGGGACGGTAATGGCCACCTCCACATGGACAACAGCCGGAGAAGAATGCTGCTCCCTGCACGTTCCCGAGATTCGCCACGCTCTCATTCCAGTGTGGACAACCTGGCAGGAAGGACAAGAGCATCTCCTCCCAGCCAGGCTCCCTGCAAAACTTAAGTGTACTATCACACTTTCAGCCAGGATAGTCAGCTTTTCATAAATGCAGATTATTGCATCAATGGGCTTCCACAAAATACTGACTCAGGCAGCCTTAGTGTCTAAAGTGACCATTTGAATTTAATTTAGATAATAAGCAGTCACTGAAAAGCAAATCTCTTCTAAATGACAACAAGATAAAGCACCCGATGCCCCACTTACTCCCAGGAATTTCTACCAGCCAAACAAAAATGCAAAGCATACAGCACCCCAGAGCCAAGAGACGTTTCCTTTCAGAGAGACAGAGCTCCCGTCTGCCCCAGGCAGCTGTGCCCACCGAGGCCCCCCAGGCAACACCAGGCGGCACTCTCCCGACCAGCCTGGCCACAGCAGCCGTCAACCTCAGTGAGCAGGCAGGGACGGAGGGGTTCAGGCTGGAGCCCTGCGCCCTTGGGTGCTGGAGCCAGGGACTGAGCACACCCTTTCAGCCTGGCACGACAATGAACATTAGCAAGTTCCTTTCAGCTGTGTGCAACACATCTCCAGCACAGGTCCAGGTGAATTAGAGCCAGCATTCAGGATTATTCTTTCTAAGTGTCCCTAAACTCAGATTTCTTCTGCTTTCCTCTCCTTTCACAAGTATGGACTCAACAGATGCCCACAACAAAATACTAGAGCCTTCTTCAGCTGTGCTCTACACCAGCGTGTTCAGTGGCCGGAGCATCTGCTGTACTCACCCTAAACCAACTTTCATTTTGCAATTGTCTTACAACCTCCCAGCTTATGAGAGCGTGCCTTT
Organism: Pterocles orientalis; assembly: GCA_011057875.1. Lineage (NCBI taxonomy): Eukaryota > Metazoa > Chordata > Aves > Pterocliformes > Pteroclidae > Pterocles > Pterocles orientalis. The sequence goes on from WKFP01014079.1 coordinate 339,252, forward strand.
TTTATCATATAATTAAAATTATCCAAAGCACTTGTGAAATGGGTAGCTAATAAAACTCTGAAAGCTTTGCTAATGGAAATTAACACAAGCAATTCAGCATATATGTTTAATTCTGTCTTCAGTTACAGGCAATCTTGAACCTATGAAATGCACCTGAATACGAGCATTTAGTGGCAACCGTCCTGCAGTTTTTAGATAGCACTTAACTGACACGGGGCAGCGCAATAGGTCCAGACAACTAGCTCCACATAGCAGGAATCCACAGGATTTTTCCATTCAGAATTCCACCCAGTGTGCAACAGCCAACTTCTCAAACCTCAGCCTCTTAGATACTTTTGTTTTCCCTCTTCAAAATGCCATTAGACTGAATAAATTTCTCCAAGGTGCAGCCAAAAATACCCGAATTGTTTCTGGACTAAGATCAGTGCTACCGCAGTGCAGAGGAGACAGGTTCTGCACAGAGAATGATCCGAGCTGTAACACTGCTCCTGCATTTCCCAAAACAATTCGAGCTTTCTCTTCTGTAACCCTTTCCTGGGGATGGACCCAGATCCAACCCCGGAGACCGGCAGCAGCAGAGCCACAGCCACGGTCCAAGCGCAGCTCTGGAAAGCGTGTTTGCAGAGCAGGCTGTGAAGGCCAGTTCCCGTCAGCAGCAGCGACGCAGCTAGGACAGCTAATGAGAAACAGCTCGGAAGATCGCTGGAAGTTATATTTGGCAACAACATTAATGCTGTTGGGCTCTGTGCAGCAGAGTGTATCTGTCAGGTCCTAGATCTGAATCAGGCTCCAGCAAAATACAGTCCCGATGGCCAGACACGCAGACACCCTTTGGTCTCACTACCACCGGTTCAGGACGTCCCTGCAAAGCATTTGACGCTGTCCCACATGACATCCTTGTCCCTAAATTGGAGAGACAAGGATTTGGCAGAAGGACCACTTGGTGGGTAAGGAACTGGCTGGATGGTCGCACCCAAAGAGCTGCGGTCAATGGCTCCATGTCCAAGTGGAGACCGGTGACAAGTGACGTTCTGCAGGGGCCCAGGGGGTACTAGGACCAGTGCTTAACATCCTTGTCAGACACACGGACAGTGGGATGGAGTGCACCCTCAGCAAGTCTGCTGACGACACCAAGCTGTGTGGTGTGGTGACACACTGGAGGGAAGGGATCCATCCAGAGGGACCTGGACAGGCTGGAGAACTGAGCCCATGAGAACCTCATGGAGTTCAACACAGGCAAGTGCAAGGTCCTGCACACGGGTCAGGGCAACCCCAAGCACAAATACAGGCTGAGAGAAGGATGGATTGAGAGCAGCCCTGAGGAGAAGGACTTGGGGGTGCTGGGGAATGAGCAGCTGCCCGTGAGCAGCAATGTGCGCTGGCAGCCCAGAAGCCCCCTGTGTCCTGGGGACATCCCCAGCAGCGTGAGCAGCAGGGCGAGGGAGGGGATTGTCCCCCTCTGCTCCGCTCTGCTGAGACCCCCCCTGCAGTGCTGCCCCCAGCTCTGGGGTCCTCAGCACAGGACAGACACGGAGCTGCTGGAGTGGGGCCAGAGGAGCCCGGGAGATGGTCCGAGGCTGGAGCAGCTCCCGTGCGAGGACAGGCTGAGAGAGTTGGGGGTGTGCAGCCTGGAGAAGAGAAGGCTCCGGGGAGACCTGCCAGCACCTTCCAGTGCTGAAAGGGGGCTA
>WKFP01014079.1:352876-377382 GCA_011057875.1 Pterocles orientalis
GAGAGAGTTGGGGGTGTGCAGCCTGGAGAAGAGAAGGCTCCGGGGAGACCTGCCAGCACCTTCCAGTGCTGAAAGGGGGCTACAGGAGAGATGGGGGGGCTCTGGATCAGGGGGTGCAGGGACAGGACGAGGGGGAAGGGGTTGAAGCTGAAAGAGGGGAGATGGAGATGAGATGTGAGGAAGAAATGTTTTCCTGTGCAGGGGGTGAGGCATTGGCCCAGGGTGCCCAGAGAAGCTGTGGATGCCCCATCCCTGGAGGGGTTCAAGGCCAGGCTGGATGAGGCTTTGGGCAACCTGGGCTAGTGGGAGGGGTCCCTGCCCATGGCAGGGGGGTGGAACTGGATAGGCTTTAAAGGTCCCTTCCAACCTAAACCATTCCATGATTCTACGAATGCTCTCATCCACTCAGGAAAGCACACCAATACAGCAAATGCTCTTCCTCCCATCGGCACAGATGAGTGAGCACCTACCTATACCTTCAGACATTACAGACTCTTACATGCAAACATTTGCCATTTTTCCTCTTGTGAGGCAAAATATTTTTCCAACCTTTCTCTGAGCTTCCACAGAAATCCCCTTGGTGTTGATTCTACTTCTTTGACGGCACTCATCACCAAGCTAGACCGACCTGGCAGACCTTTCTGCAACGGGAGCCCTAACGTCCACCCAAGCCCACAATGAAGAAAGCATGCGCGGCTTCAACACTTAAGATACCACAAGATGGTAACTTTAGGCGTAGCAACTTGAAACAAGAATTCCAGCTCTTGCATTGGCTGACTGGCACAGTGGGACAGGGGAAGGGAGCCAGGGAGTCCCACTCCACTCCTTTCCATACCTGACGCAGGAAACAGGACCCCAGCTGGCTCAAATTTGAGCAATTTTCCTTGACAGGAGTCAGTCACAACCTGGGCTGCAAAGCTCTAAATACTACAGACTCCCACACAGCAGACAGCACACTGCCCAACATCACAAAACATTGGTTCTCCTGAAGACAACACTGCAACTATGGGAAAAACCACCCTCAAGGTAGAGGGACAAGAAGCAACTGCAAAACAAACATGTTTTAATTTTTTTTTTTTAAACAGTAACAGTCTTATCACAAGCTCTCCATGCAAAGAGGCGAATTCACCACGGCACCACGGACGAGACCAGTCTCTTGGAGCACACTTGAGACCAGTATTTGCCTTATGACCAGCAAACCACCCCAGGGAAAGTAAGGTGCAAAACTGCAGTGATGAGATACTCCTGCTGGCCCACCCACTGAGCCCCGAGAAGCCCAGCTTGGGAGAAGAGAAGGAGCTCAGGGGAGCTGCTGGCTGCTGAGCTGAAGGACTGGAAAAAACCCACCCCAAACAGCGCTCTTCTGGCCCCACACACACTCCCTCCACAGCAGAAATGATCCCAGAATACTGGCAATACTAGAAAATAGAGAGCCAGACCCTGGAGACCTCGTTAAGGCCAAGCCTTCCTTGCATTTGCAGACAGTAGCCGGGAAGAGGCAAGCTGGAGCCTCCCATTTAGAAGTGAGCCCTCAGTCCTCTGTGCCGCAAATGATGTGGCAGCTGCACACATCTGTAGATTTACAGATACTCAGTCATCCTCCCTCCATCTCCGCTGATTCAGGGCACTAAAGGTGACGTTCTGTTACTGAATGCACACATGGAAAAGCTTTGCTTTACTGATCCACAGGCACCTCAAAATCTAGGTAACTAAAGTCAGCCAGGATGCATTTGGGAGTCGATGCTATAAGCAGGGACTGGACAGAGAATTTCAGGTAAGAGGGCTGGCCATTAGCTCTTGCTGTATTTAAAGTTGGGCTGTTTAGTGCCTAGATTGTTATCTAAAATCCCCTACTCTGCCATGTAAGTCATTTTGTTTTCTGTGAATGCTTGCAGCAGGCTATTGAAACACTTACCAGGGCACAACCCAGCACCCGAAGGCTGTCCCTTCTCTTGGTCCTGCCAATGGCTTGCTGAGCACTGCATGCAAGACACCCAGAAAAAAAATGTTTCCAAACAGCTCCTCTGGGCTCAGAGCCCCAGAGGCACTTCAGGTGTGGCCTTCCACCATCCCTCCTCCTCTGCCAAGCTTCTCCAGCACCCCAGCACCTCAGCCCTTTGTTTCAAGGTCCCACCACGCTGTTTTCACACGTTCTGCCTCTCTTGGCAGGCATTCATTAAATCCTCAATGTCTAGTTGTTGGTCTTCCATTGCATCTCCAAGGCAACTCCATTCACATGTCCTCAGCTCTTGACAGCTCACTTTTACCAGCCTGACAGGCTCCCTGACTAACATCCATCTCTTACTCCCTTACACAGAGGATGATATAACCCTTTCCACCCTGCAGCGTGAAGTGAGTAGGCAAACTGAGTCAAAGAAATCGCTCACAGTCCATGGGAAAGTTTGTTTCGATTTACTCAGGCACTTCAGTTCTCACAGAAAGTATCCATCAGGCGTTAAGTGCATTCCCCCAAACCTCCGTACATCTGTCCGCCTATCTACACACGCCCATCCACTTGCTGATACACCTTAAAAACTTCTTCCAAAATATTTTCTAGTCTGCTAGTAAACTCAACGATATCCTGCAACAGGGAGTTTCATGGGAAAATGACACTGTGCATAAACAACTATCTCTTCTCCAGAGTCAGACTTGGGAGTTTTTCATTCCCGTCCTTCACGGCTTTCAAAGCAGCTGGTAGTAAATGAAGCAAATATTGAAAATGTGGCTGAAGAAGAAAAAGTGACTTCCATCCCGCCACACAAAGGGAAACACCTGGTTGTTAAGCACCTTAAAGATATTTTAAATAGAGGTCTGCACGACTCCGAGGAAGAAAAGCAGAGAGCTGTTTGAAGTCAGTGGAAAGTCTCGTCTCAGCTTCGGTTTGTTTGGATGCACTGCAATTTCCCTGCACATGTGAGTGTGGTAACAAGAGTCTTTCACTACATTCTTCCATGGTCAAATCATCCAAAGTAATTTTGCAACAGTGTAGTCAATATAATTTATAGCAAAAAGGAGTAGCTTGATGTCAGTTTATGTTTGCCCAAATCCTGTTTTCATTGGGCAATTATCATTTCAGCAGAAAAAGTTCCAAACGTCTTCAGTTTTCTGGAGAAGTGCCAAGCAACTGTATAATGTTAGGGTAATTTTAAACCTATAATTTAGAAAGACCATTTCTGTCTGAATCCATCCTTCAAAAAAGCTAGCCTTGGAAAGTTACACTTTAGCTTTCAAAGCAAAATACCCGATTTGTTTTTGAACACAAATGGCTGCAGAAGAGACATCCAGCAGCCTTGCAAAAGCAGGTCCTGCAAAGCCATGCCTGCCGACGCCAGTGAGACGCAAATAGGAGAGTGCGGGGAAGGGAGCAGCAGAACCATCACTATTCTGTAACTTACTGTCTGCCCCTTGAAAAACTGCTCTAGCCAACAGCAAGAGGAACAGCTACAGCAGAGGCTAAAACCAGAGCTCGTTCTCTGATCAAGCCAAGTCAGTTTTAAAACAGCAAAAATTCGTGGATGGAAGGAACATGAGACACACTGCCTTTCGGTGGTGTATTCGATGGCTTTTAGGCAATGCAGCTAACTTGCCCTGGAAAATCAGATATCCCTGATCGTCCCGTAATTCAGAAGAAACACAGGCAGCTATTACAACATCAGCCTCATCTAGTCTTCCACTCCTGGTGCCGAACCTCCTTTGCGGACGTCTCTACAGGTTCTGGCAGAAAAGGAATCGGATCTGGCAACCAGGAGATTTAAAGGATGGCTTGGGTCCAAGGACATCACCCAGATCATTTGTGTCGATGCCTTGCCTACGAATCATCTAAACATCCTGAGCAATGCTTCAGGAAGAAACCCTTCCAGCTCTGCAGGGAAAGTCCTGTGTGCCCGAGGGCTGTTTTGCAGGAAGAGAAATGCATCAGAGCTGTTCTCGATCACTAACGCATTTTGGTAGCAACCTACAACTGCCATATTGCAATGATCCCATAACAGGTCAACCTCAAATGCATGCTCCTGCTCTTCAAGCTGAAAACTGCACGTGCAGCTGAGGTTAAAATTCAAACTGGCCACAGTGAAGCTAATGCAGATATTGCTAAATAAACTGCAACTATTCTCTGCAGCACACAAATAGCCACAGTGGTTTTAATTACCTAATAAAAGGTTTTGAGGATTTTGTACCCTTTGATTCTTTCCCCAGCCTGACTTGCATTCAGTTACAATAAAACCTGTGTTCAGTCTCTGGTCGATTTTTAGATCCCAGTAAGATCCATAAAACTGACTGGAAAAAAACCCAAACCAAAATAAACCAAACCAAACTTTATAAGAAATCCCAAACCAAGCAGTAGCCTACTTCTGGGGAAAGCTCACCCTGCAGTGGAGCCTGAGACAGGATGTGGAAACACCATTCTGGGAACACCAACCATCGAGCTGTGGTTTTCTACCAGTCGTAAAAAGCTCCTACCTCCAAACCTTTTCCCGTGCACATTAACCTATTTATACTTGTCACCGAGGTGGACTGCGCTAGTCTAACAGCTGTGCTCCTGCAGTCACACCACCAGAGTTTCAAGATGTTCTGCTCAAATAGATACCCCCCCCCGTCATTTAAAGCCACATACCTATTCCCCCACCATGTCCTCCTTCAGCACACTCCCAGTTCTTACAACACATACAACAGCAGTGACCGGGCTATAAGCTACTCCAGCAACAGAAACATCCACCCCGACTCAGCCATACGAAAACTGGTGTTCGTGGAACGGTCTGGGCTGAGCCAGGAACCTCAGGCAGTTCAGCTAACATCCTATACTGGAAACTTCTTGCAATTTTTTCCACAGTATTTTCAAACAGATAAAACACACAGTGTGTCACTAATTACTGAATGCCCTGTTGGCATGACAAACATTGTAAACAAGAACAAGCAAAACTGGAGTCTTTTGGGTAAATTCGCCCTGAATCCAGGAAGCTTTAGGACACATGACAGCAGAAAATAAAGAGCAGAAAGGGAGCTGAGGGGGATCATCTCCTTAAAAGCCTAAAAGAAGAATGAAAACTTACCTAGACAGAGCTCTGCAATCTTTTACCTCTCTGCAAACGCCACAGCTGGCTCCACACAGCACTTCATACGCTCAGAACAACAACAGCTCCACGCTCCTTCATGTGCAGAGCAACCAGGTTTGTTTAATGCGAGTGTAAGTGCTTCTTACCAGGCTAAAACCACCACGCAAACACAGGGAACAGGTTAGACCATAACGAAAATGAATACCAAGCAGCACAGCGTGTGTTTGGATAGAAATGTCACCATGCGCTCCTCCCTCCAGCCGACATGCACAAATAAGACCATGGAAGAGCACTGCCACCCATGCACGGCTGAAGACCAAAGGTTTAGTGTTCATCAGCATCTTCTGTGTCACCGGCAACAGCGCAGAGGTGGCACATGGCAGAGAGCTGCCACTCTTTGAGGCCAGGATTTAAGCATGGATTTTCATCTCACTTCAAAGTACAACGAGAGCTTGTCCTAACCAAGAGACGAAGGTTTCAGGGTCAGGTCCCCAAGAGAAACATGGACACCTACAAATGGAAGGTACACCTTGCAGACCATGTCAGCAGTGTGCACTATGAGAAGTGGTGCATGAGAGGTTCCCAAAGCTCCCAGAGAGGCAGGAAGGTGACCAAGCACTAGTTAAGCAAGCCAGGAAAATGTCATCAATGAAAGGGACAGGAGCATTACCACCTTTTGAAGCACACGCACAAAGCAGCGACCATCAAACTGGCCACAGCACAGACAGAAACAAAACATCTCTCAAGCAGAAAGGGGATGGCAGAAGACAGGAACACCTCCAGGAACGATTTCCCATGTAGGCAGCCTGGCCTTGACCACCAGCATATGGCAGCAGCTGTCAGCTTGCAGGCACACACCTTTTACCTTCCAAACCATGAATGCTGCCCACCCCAGTCTCCCCAGACTGGGATATACACACCAGACACCTGTCTCCCCTCTACCCTTGTCTCCAGCTTGTCCCATGTTTAGTCTGTCTGCCTCAACCCCACACACACAGAGTTTCAGATGGCACTCATGCAGTCCCTCAGCAGACCCTCCTGGAGCCCCTGAGAGCTCACACATTATCCAAGTTTACTTCTGACAAAAGGAGCTCGTACACCACTTTGCAGAGTGGCACATGCCTGCCTTGGAGCATCCCAGGAGTTGCTACTAACAGGCATCCTGTTAAAGACCCACAAACGTGAGCTCCTACAGCCCCACACAGCTATAACCCGCTGCATCATCCACTGGCCACAGCTTCAAGCAGACCTGGTGCCTCAGCGCTGGGTGTGGAGGCCAGATCACCTTCTTTGCGGCTGTAATCAGGTCCAGCACCAGGAACCTGGCAGCTGCTGCTCAGGAAGCCTGCTCTGCACTGGCCATCACCTCTGCTCAGCTCAGGTCCCCACCCAGGGCTTCCAACCAGATCACCAAGCCACACTAAAAATAGCCCGCTCACAAAACCAGCTCTTGGCTCCAGCCACTCCACCCTCCGAGCACAGAGACTAACTCCACTGCCTTCTGCAAACAAAAGGAGAATTCACTCCTCCATCTATTTATAAGCTGCTTATTCACAGCTTGCAAGCACAAATTCTTTTCAGATGAGGAGCATGGGGGAAGAGATTCTGCTTTTTCTGGTTCCATGTTGCACAGAGCCCAGCACCCAATCTGGTCATTCCTTCACCATCTGAGGTTTTTCTTTCAGCTCTCACATCTGCTCTCGTGGCTATCTTGCTGCCAACACGCAGAACACGATGCAGTGCTGCTCCTGTGCCAAACTGAGAACACAGGTTTGCCGGTAGAGCCAGGCACGTGCCAGGTGTGTTCTGGTTTGACTAGGGTAAGGCATCTTTATATTGATATGAAGTGTTTCTATCTTCTTTACTCCACTTCTGACTCACAGCATTTCTAGAGGACAAAGGGCATCGCTGGACACTTTGTCTAAGGTAAGTGTTCGCAGCTCTTGGTGATGCTGGAAGACCAGCAACAACGAGAACAACAGTGGAAAATGTCAGGCTTAAGACCATGCTAAAGTCTCCCTGTCTTGCTGCCCAGCCCCACGCAACTGCCTCACTTCTGGAAGAGCTCCCACTGCTGCTGTCTGGCTCCTGGCAGCTTCTCCAGGCTCACGATGGCCGTGTCAGAGAAGCCTTCGAAATTCACCACAAACTAACCAAAGCATTAGTCCACAAGAGGTTTAGCTGTCTGCAAGCCACAGGCTGGCCAATCAATACACAAAATACCCAGAAGCCAAAGATACAGCTGCTAGTCATTCCTACATAACTTCTGAAAAAGACTGAGTTTATTAAAGATTTTTTGTGCAAATGTGAAAAATAAGTATTAATAACATTGAAGTAATGGAGGTCTCCACGGCATTTGTCCACACCTGACGACAGGAACCTCAGCTAGGCTAACAGCTCTGCGTTTCAGTCCCAAGAAAGACTTAAGACCTGGACAGCAAGACCTGGAAGCTTCCAGCTAGCAGACCTGGAGAAGCACCGAGCCTTCGGCACACCAGATGGTATGACAGCAAATGTGCCGGCTGTGAACCCAGCCAGCTCCACCCGCGATGCTGCCTTCAGCGGTCCACCTGCACGTGTAGGTGGGCAGCCGGTGCGGAAGCTATCATTACAGCACTGAAAGAGCCACCACAAAGACACTGGCTCGTCAGTCCCACACCCACACCAACTCTAGGCCAAATTCAGCCCGGTCTTCCTGGAAGTGGGAGAGCGGGGTGTGACCAGCACCCCTCAGCCAACTCCCTGCAACGAGCTGCCTGCCAGATGCATATTCCGGTACCAGAACTCCTCCTTCACAAGCTGGGAAAAGGCTGAGATTCAGAAAGACTGCTTGGAGAAGTATTTCTTTCCCTTTGTGGGTAAGATGGGCAAGGCTATCTTTTAAGGCGGTACTTTGTGAAGAAAGGAGCGCGGAGACTCTTGGGCAGCTCAGACTGGGAACAGAGAGTGGGCAGAGTTACTGGCCACAGCCACTGCTGTGGGGCCACAGCATCTCTCAGGATGGGACCATCCAGGAGGGCCTCCCAGAGCCTCTTAAAGCATCTGCCAGAGGAAAAAAAAAAAATAAATGAATGTACCACAACACATCTCTCCTGCGTGACTGCATCTCTGCGGGGAAGAGTTCAATTTCTGCAGGAAAGGAACTCTGTCACTGGCTCAGCAAATCCTCACAAAGCCTGGGTCAGACCTGAGCAGCAATGTGATCCCACTGCTCTGTGTCATGAAACACTCTGAAGGGCATCTCACCTCTCCAGGAGGGCAGAGGAAGGAAACCTGCCAAAACCAACCCCAAGGGAAGAGTTTCACTACTAAAGAAAGACTAAAGCAAGTTTTGTTTGCTCTATGCTCCAGAAAAGTGTTTGGCAGATAAGACCTGACTGCACAGAGCACAAGCCTGCCTCCTGGCCTTTTTTCACAGCCTATCTTTAACCTGCAGTCAAGCCTTTTCAGATGGGTTTGTCCATCTCTTGTTCTTACCACCTCCTGGTATTCTTTCTGCCATGTGAAGCCACAAGCTGGCAAGAAAGTAAGCTGCGAGAGTTGGCAAAACATACCCCCTGCAAAGCAGCAAGTTGATCTCTTGCTTGTTTAATCCCAAGCAGCTGGGCTTGTCCTCTTTGGACACCTTAAGAAAAATCACATTTTTTTACCTTGAGCTCTGCCATTCTGGTTGGCGTATTTTAACTAACTGGAGCTAAGAGTCCACGGTCCTACAATATTTACCTCTATTTATGTGCAATTTTTGCACATTTTGGCAATCACATGTTCACAGCTGGCCTCACAACTTCTAAGAAGTCTTCACAGTCATGACCCTGCTCAATCAGGCTTTTGCACCACAAGAGAAGGAAAAATTAAAGCAACAGGATGTGATTAAAGCAAGAGCCAAAAGGTGGCCCAGAAGGGTAAAGCCTCCTGACTTGCTTTTGTAAATAATTTGATTTCAAGTATTGGGGGAGTGGGTGTGAAAATAAAGACTGTTAAACATTGATCAAGATTATACAACTCAAAAGTTCAGAAAAGCAACAGGCCCTGCTGAGTTCAGTGACACAACCAGTTCTGTTCCATTTTCACATGTCACCAGTCACAAAATTTAATACTGGTCCCACACACCTCAAGAACCATTCCATGCCAGCTTAGCAGGCCAACTACAATATTTTGTCCCTACCCTATTTTGATACTATTATTTAAAGAAGCCTTGAAAAGCACAATCACGGGAGCCTTTACAGGGTTAGCAGAGCTTAAAACCTTCACCACCTGCACTCCAGTTTGGAGAGAAGGAGCAAGTGTAGAGCCATGGAGGATCTAAAACCAGCAGTGCCTTGAAGAGTTCTGGAGAAGTGATGGAGCTTTTTCCCCATTTAAAAGGATCCTGGAACAGGGAAGGGTTCTTTAGTCCTCTGCCCCAAGCTACACGACAAGCAGGTGTTTCCTCAATTAAAATACGTCAGGGATTTTAGTTTCTTCAACCGCTCCACAAGCTAGAAGAGGACTAACTTTCTCCCACTATATCCATTTATGCTCCTCAGGCTGGAGAGTGCTGCATCCGTTTGACGTGTAGCGTACACTCTCCATTCACACTGGCAGGCAACGAATATAACCTGAACAAAACACAGAACACGCTGCACAGCCTTGGCATGCACTCAAACACTCTGCAATCAAAAGCGCTGTGTGTGTAGCCCCTGCCCTTGCTAAGGTAATCAAAGCAGTAAATTATCCTTAGGGGCTCTGTCAGATCAGGTTTCAAAGTTGATCGTTTCCCCGCACAAGAACACAGACTTAGCTTAAAACCAAAACAAAACATAAAAAGCATGCACGTTCTCCCCATCCTCCTAGGACTCTAAAGCTACTCTGTGTTCCTTAAAATAAATAAATAACCCCCCCCAAACCACAACAACCCACATTATCTGTGCTTCTCACATCACTTCAGAATGAAAAGGTTAAACTGCACTAATTCTACCCAAAATTGCTTCCAGAGTGCTTCGCTAGCTCAGCAAGAGAAGTGTGTTTGCACAGCCTGCCAGAGCTGCTGAGGGGAGTCACAGCAAGCAGGGAAAAGAAATGGTTACGCAGCCTGTCCCCAGGCTCCCCTCTGCCTCAGCACCCAAATGCTGACCCCCAGCTCCCAGTGACAAGGAGCAACTTGCACGGTCAGCCACTTGCTGACTTTTCAAAGAGAAATGTTGCTCTTTTCCCAGTGTTTGGGTGAGATACCCTGCAAGCTATTTCGTTATCTTCTCTCCGTTCCCTCCCTGAAAACTTCCCAGTTTGCGATGGCAACAGAGAGTTTAACCAGAGCAAGGCTGCGGATGCACGGAGCCATCCCGCACTGCCCTGCCATCCACTGCGCCCCGTCTGCACCCACACACCGGCACCTATCTCGCACTCGGGCTGGAAGCTCCTGAGAGCAAGGGCTGTCTTTCGACCTTGCTGTTTGCACAGCACATAGCACAGAGCCCTTCACACGCTGATAGGCTTCAGGTGTTTGAACAGCACAAACAGGAGTTGTGCAATGCCCTGGGGATGTCAAACAGCTGGCCTCTCAGTCCCCACTTCTCATACCAAGTCTGCAAATGGGCAGTGAACATTTATTTGTGCAAACCGTACCAATGTACGAGGAGATGAGAGCTTGCTCCAGCCAGAAAGCATTCATTGCAGGGAAGGTCCTCGGAAATTCCCTTGCAGAAAGAGTGCCTTGGTAAATCACACAGCGACAATGCCCTGGACCTCAACATTCATCACTGGCATCATCAATTAAGGCTTGTGTTTTAGAGGTGCACAAAACATCCAGCCGTCTCTCCACTACAGAAGATAAGTCTGATTTGGCTTGGAAAAGGAACTTCAACCATTTAAGTGAATCCACTCAGACAAGTTTTTGGACTGGGGAAGAAGCAATCAGGATAAGAGTAAAATTCATTAGGCTTTTCACCTTTGCTGTTTTCAAAAAAAAGTCCTCACTACACAAAGCCGCCCTCCAGCCTGCACTAACAACGGGTCATCTCAGAGACTCCCTGTGCCTGCTTTTTGCTCACCTCCATCTCCTCTTTTCCCACTCTTGGGGCTCACCTGTAGTCATGGGTGAGGGTGACACAAGATTCCTCCTTCCTGAGTCTGGCCAGGAGCGCTCCACCCTCCAGCTGCAGCCTGACTAGCCGTGCATCTTCAAGAACGTTCTTCATCAGCTGCCTGTAATTCCTCAGCAGCACAGCTGCCTCCTGGAGGGATTGCAAGAGTGAGATGAGTGATTACTGCAACTGACAGGCAATGGGGGAACAGGCAAAAACCAGCGCCCAACCCGAAACGCACACAAACTGCACCCCACCGTGGCCCACCCTCGGAAGAGGGAAGTTGGTTCCCACCGCTGTTTCTCTCAAGCCTGCCAAGTCCAAAGCGATAAACAGTGCTCGACAATTTCCCCTCCAGGGTAACATTGACACTCCATTCCTATCATTGTCCATACTCCCTTTGCTGGGCACAGAAAGGAGCAGCTTTCCCGCCCCATTTCCCACTCCCAGCTAGCTCCTGCTGTTCTTAAAGCCCAGACCTGCCGCCTCCAAGCTGGGCGACAAGACGCCCTCAGGGTTTGTGGACACACACAGGTATGCAGGAAGGCTCAGAGAAGCCACTACGATCTCTTCCATTGTTTTACTGCTGGGACACTCAGCGCAGAGCTGGCAGCAACTTCCCACCCTGTCAGGAGTACAGCAGCTTCTCAGGAGTAGGGGATACAACCTGTGTGCAACAACACTGTCTTGGTCTTTGTACTTTTCTCCTCTTGCTCACTTCCAAACTTCAGTCCAGGAGACAGCAAAGCTGGAATTGGAGCACAGCCTTGGCCTCGTGAACACTACGTTGTCACCTAACTTTATCCCAGACCATTCAAGCTAACCTGGTGTGGCACAGCCCGAGGCAGCTGCTCAGGACTGGAGCCACCAAAGCCAGCACCAGCTCCAGAGCTGTGGGGCTGCTAAGAACACACTCCAGTGCTGGAGCAAGCACTCAGCAGCAACAAGCACAGCTGAAAAGGAGATCTCCTGGAGCAATGCTGACGGATCAGAGAACCAGCTTCTACACCCTGTGGGGCCTTTATCACTTCATTGGGATTAGCTCCTACTAATCCTGCTGCCCGAACAGCTCCACAGTGACACACGGAATACCCTGTCACTACGGCTTGCAAATTCAAAGCTGCAGCTTTTCTGCAGCTGTCCGGCCTCCAGCTCTCTTCTGTCCCAGGCTCACCTCACAGGAGGTAAGGGACGTGCTTACCTCAGCTCTTTCTGGCAATTTTCCAGATTCCACTTTGTGAATGGCTCCCTGGAGAAAGGCACAAGCACCTTGGCATCCTTGTAGCAAATGTTCCAGCTTCTACAAGAAGAAAGGACCAAGGCAGGCATTACTGTCTCAGCGCTTACAAGAAAGCTGTCCTTCCAGCTTGCAGAAGGTTAGAAGTACAGACATCAAGAGAGGATCAAACGCATTAACCCAAGGGTTCCATGATGCCATTCGGGGAGGTTGCATCAGAAAACAGAGGCCCCTCACAGGCTTCAGGTGCATCACTCTACACCAGGGCCTCTGTGTAGACCTTGTAAACGCCCATACTCACGGCTTGTATGGGTCATGCTTTACACAAGTCAGTCCACTTACGTCCCACATTCTTCTACTTTTAGCATTCCACTAGGCATTAATCGGGGAGGAACAAAACACAGAACAAGTACTTGGAAGTTTTCTACTTTAAATAATTTCTCTTCCTATTAAAAGTAGTGTAAATTAAAGATTAGGAAACGGAAAAGCTTCCACAATTAAGCACCTTAAACTACTGACAAATCTGGAACCCCTCCTCTCTCCAGGGGAAGGAGGAAGAAGGAAAACAAAGCAAAAACCCCAAACACTTCACAGGGGTTCATGAGACAGTACTTTTTAGAAAAGTCAGTGATATAAAGCCTAAATACTCTCAGATGACATCCTCTAACCACTGAAATGCTAGAAGGGAGAAAATGCTATTCCAAAACAAGCGTGCTTAAAACAAAGCAAATAAAAAAAAGCAGCTGTCTGTACCTTTGCTGGACTGAACTCCCTCCCCGGGGCGCTGGAACTGCCCCAGCAGTGACAGATTAGCAGGCAGGATGCAGGTGAGATCACCGAGACAGGAAATAAATGCTGTTTGCCACACAGCTGCAGGTCCAAAGGGGTTGAGTATATGGGCCACCATCACACACAGCGCATCGTATCAACAGGTGACCCACACAGACTGATTCCTACACTGACTCCCTTTGGTAACATTTCGCATGTTTAGATGTAAGACACAAACAAGAAGTAGTCTGTCACCGTGCTCCGTCCTTCTTATCCTTCTGCATGGACAGAGCACCGCAGCTCTCAAGCGTTTCTCAACTCTGTCCAGAAAACTAACCTACACCCTCTTGCAAGACTTCTCTGCTTCCTCGCTGCCAAATAAACCTCAAATATTCAAATTCAATCCCAGGCACCACGATTAGGCTTCTGTACCTCTTCTGCACCAGCACAGGTTCATACGAGTACTTTTATATGCAAGTTTAAAAAATGGGTTCTAAAACAGGTTGGAAAAGCTAAGTTAACTTTGGGCATGCGCTAAGCCTTAGCACTGCAGCTTGCCACCAGCAGCACAGCGGTGTTATCAGTGACACCTTTTCCTGCTTCCAGCGCTGCACGGTGTGCCACACAGCACCCTGGGCAGCGAGATCACAGCCAAAAGACCACTGAGCACTTTGGAAGCAGAGGTGATGGTTCTGTCATTCCCCCAGGGTGAGCAAGTCAAACGCAACGTGAAGACAGACAATTTGTGTGCAGATTTACAGAGATTTAATCCTGTCTAGTCTCAGCGTGCCAAATCATGTCTCAATACAGCTTTTAAAGATTCAATGAGCACACGATCCACAGGACTTACACTCCCTCCACAGCACAAGTGTACGCAGAGCTGGGTATTGGTGCCGCAGATGCTACTTTTGCAGACTTCTGGCAGTCTGCACACACCCTGCTGCACGGCCAGCAACACCTGGGGCCCTGCCACGTTCCAGTGTGTGCTGCATTGGTGGCTGCAGCACCCTTTGCCAGGGCTACCTTCTTTACAAACAGTGCCTGGGGGCGGCAGCTCCAGCCCCTCTACCCCTGAGGCTTAACCTGGCTCAGCTCAAACAGTTCCACGGCGTAGTCAGCCTCCCTGCACCTCGGGCTTGCTCTGATCCACGCCTGGGTATGGTTCACTGTAGATCTCTTGATCCATGACTCTTCTGGAGAAAGGTACACAGGTCAAACGGGATCACGGTACCAAGGCAAACTCAAAGCAGCCCAACAAAAGGGAGAAGGAACCGACTGCTGGTACTGCCTCCAACTGTTATTTTGGTCCTGAGACTCACTGAACACCGCACCAGCATGTTTCTTTTCTTTCCTTGCCTCATGGGGCCAGCTCTCAAAGAATACAATGGTCCCCTGGGCTGAACCTTCTCTGCATTTTTAGTTTAGATGCTTCCTAAAGAGTTCAAATTTGATTACAACTTTGGTAAGTGTATTATATCTAAAGGAAGAAAAATATGTTCCTAGAAGGATCCGAACTGATTATCAAGAACTTCCAAGTTTCACTGCTGCCAGAACTGCACTTTTTACTAAGGGTCTGGGGAACCTGCTCCAAAACCAACAGGATCTAATTATTTTTATTATGTTCAAGTTCTTGATTGTTAGTGTGATGCCAACATGACACTAACACCTTCTCCTGAGATTAGCACAAGAAGCATCTGCCCTCAAGCCTCAGAGCAGAACCAAAGAGAAGTCCCTGTCACAACAAAACAGCATTGTTTCTTCCTTCCCTTCAAAATAGGGTGAAACCAGAATTAGTGGAGTTCAAGCAGATGAGTTAAAAACTAGAATTTGAGTGCCTGCAGTCATGCCAATAGGTCATGGCGTGCATCCATTTTTTTGAAGACAATGTTAATATTCTTTTGGTAACAGAGATTCATTTGCACACGCAGCTACTACAGGAACTATTGTCTTTCAATGCTTGTAGGTTCAGCTGCTGACAAGCTCCTCTTGCTTCAGCTCCGTTACCACGCCATTTCTTCTCAGACACCAAAGAACACGAGGCACCCTACTCACCATGCGGAAGCTTAACCAGTCCCGGTGGCAATAAGGAAAGGTCCCATCCAGTTCCAGAGGCAGCTGTGAGCTGTCTATGTGCTTATGGAGGGATTTCATGGAGGTGAGAACTTCAAACTGCACAGGAACAGAAGAAGTAAAGGCACATTTGTAGAAGGGTGTGAGTATTGAAGGAGGAGAGGAAGGTTAACAAAAGACAGCATCCTTCATTTCTTTATCTATCTTGCATAGAAACAACGCACACAGTGTATATCTGCAATATAACTACAGTATGAAGGAAAAAAAAAATCAATTCAATCTCAGAGCAGCTTGCTGTACAGCTTAGTGGGCGAACCTTGAGGGAATACAGGCCACAACATGCTGTTTCTCCAAGCAGAACATCTGTGATGGAAGTCTGGCAGCAGCCAGCCCTCCTCAGAGCCAGTACCTCCTAGTATAAGCAGAGCAACTCCCTCACATATTCACACATTGTGCTGCGATTTGCATTTGTTTGAAGAGTCTGAAAGGTTAAATCAGTCCCCAGCTCCCCCATCTCACATTCTGGGAACAGTCTCTAACAGCAGCCTCTGCCCTGCCCTCAACTGTCCACTCCACAGCAGCTCTTTGCTCCAAGTGTTTCCTGGATCTTGGCACAGATAACTTGCCTTCTGTGAGTGCGCAGGACCCCAGAGCATTTTTATACTCACTAGAGAAACACACAAGTGCTCCTGCAGGTACATGGAAGCCAGCCCAGACACCCAGAACTCAGGTGCAGACATTTATCCCCCCCCCCCCCCCCCACAGTGAAGTTTCCACCTCCTTACTAAATAGCGATAATGCTTCCAATTCCTCCCGCATGCCCATGTCTTTATTAGCCTTTTCTCTGTTCCCTCCTACACACTGTGGATTTGTTCAACGTGTTTAACGTATTCTGTAGCTCTCCCTGCATGCACACGCCTGCAGCCCCTTTCTCACTCCAAATGCTTCCACACGGAGGCAAAGAGGAGATGGACCAACAACATTTGTGATTCTTCAGCCTCTCACGGCAGCACGCCACACACAGCAAAAGGGATGCTCTTTGCAATGTCTGCATCCACAGGAGCCAAAAGGGGTACTGGAACGCCCTAAAGTATACGGGGTTTCAGCGGGCACAGAATTTCAGTCTGCTCTTGTAGCTTGTAACAGCCTCAGAGCAGAGAGAGATGACTAGGATGCAGTCTGATACTCTATTCACTCACCACAGACTGGCCGAGAGCCTACGTTTCTCACACAGCTACGAAATACCGAGGCAGATTTACTGCCGGTGGGGATGTTCGGTGATGTTGTGATGATTCTCCCTCCCCCATTAGCACCTCCTGTGAGTCTTCCCAGACATTTCAGCTGCAAAGGGAACCTCACACACATACACATCTCCTCCTCCCCCTCTCGCAGAAGTCTTAGCCACTGACAGCAGCAGCTATGAGGAGAGGAAACAGGAGATGGGCAAAATCCAGGAAGGCAACCAAGTACCCTCAAAGGACAGAGTTCAGGATTGAGCCTAACGTGATCCCCTCCTGACCAAGGATGGCCCCCCTTGTTAACAGGAGAACATGAAAAACATCTGTATTCCTGTTGCCTGTGCAGGGCTCTTCCACACAGCTATCCACGTTCCAAACAAACCCCGTGTCCTGGGGGCCCCAGCAGACTGACATAATTACGGCGCAAATGTCACCGACGGTCTTGGCAATAAACACAGCATGACAAAGATACCTTCAGCTCACATAAACTTTACAACCCTATAAATACCACACCTGTAGGGGACCGCAACCATAAAATACAGAGAAGAACTACAGAGATTTCGTGAGAGAATAAATCCGCAGACAGAGAACTTGCTGTCGGAAAGTTAAACAGAAGATATCAAGAGCTCCCCAGCAACCCCTGGATGAACGGTTCCATTACCTGTCCTGCCGGTGGCTTCTCCATCCGAAAAGTCAGATCTCTTTCCACCAGCAGCAGTACTCCATGGATACAGTGAGGATCCATCTCCTACAACAGAACAGAGTGCAAATCCATTACCTGTCTGCCCGGGATGCTAGGGAGAATGTACCATACCAGGTTTGCACAGGAGATCGCAGTTTATCCTTCAAAAGTATTTGCGAAGCCTGGAAGGCAGTCACCAGGTGTAGGGACAGCCATTCCAGAGAGCACAAGGCTTTGTCCTTAAGGTAGGTTGCTTCAGATCAACCAGTCCTGCAGTATTTAAGGAAGCAACGAAAAAGGTCGGGTCTTGGCTGTATTAAAAAGAAAAGAAAAAAAACCCCAAACTCAGCACAGGGAAATGTGTCAGGAGGAAAAAATAGAACTATATTCAATGTCCAAGTTTTTTCTTGATAACTTTCGTGGTCACTTCTCTTAACTGAAAGGAAGCAGGTTTTTTTTCCCCACACAGTGCCAAAAACATTGTCTTGTCTTCACCTATTGCCAGCTCACAATCAAGGACCTATATCCTGTTGCTACTGTTAAACCGACAGAAATTCCACATACGAGGGACATCTGGCAGCTGCAGTTCAGCCTCTGTGATCCAGGAGCAGCTCACCAATTACAGAAACAGTCTACAGGGAAGTGAGAAACAGGCACAGAGAGCGACCGCAGGAAGAGGGAAATGCAGCAGAAAGATCCAGACCATGAAGACAGGGATCTGTATAGCAAGAAGAGCCATTTGAGCTGTCATTCCACATGGTTAAATAAGAGCCATCCCACCTAGATGTCTCCTAGATGCTCTTTGTCTCTGCAAAGATCTTGGAAACCATCAATCAACAAATCTGGTATTGCTGAAGCTGCAAAGAACCTGCCACACGGCAGGCTGTGACAGCAAGGGCACCCTGCTGAAGTAAACGGCTCCGGCAGCGTCTAAGGTTAAATATCCGACATGAGCAGCAGAGCCAGAGCACAGAGCCAAGTGCACCGGCCCAGACCGAGCCACCTCACCCCACCCGGGGCCCAGTACAGCAATTAAGATGCAATGCCAACAAAAGGGGACCCAATTCTGCAAGTGAAAGCAGCAGCAGAGATTCTAGAGCAGAAGAAAAGACCTTTCTCTCATCTAGTACTAAACAGGATCCTTTTGAACAGGCAGGAAAGAAAACCCAACTGAAATACCCCCCAAAACAGTGAGAGGTTTCTCAGCCTTCTCAAATCCCTTCCTCCAAAGCGGGTTACTCACACTTTCACTGTTATTTGAACAGTGATCACAAGGCCAAAAAGAATTTATTGCATAATTAAGCTGTATTAGGTAAATCCTGAAGCTCATCTGAAGAGAAGATGGGGAGGTATTCCAGCTTTATCAGCAGCTCTGAATTTGTCTGCCAGGAAGCACTGAAGGATGAAGACTAGCCACCGTTTCAAAACACATTACAGTACTAAATAAATGTATTCTTTCACAATCCCTCTTCCACTCCAACAGTCACGAGATGTGCAATCTGAGTGAGGGATAAAGGTAGTGATGGTGTAACACAAGGTCACAACAACAGCCAAAAGACTCGCTTGGTTGTTTGTCACTGCTGAAAAGAGACTGAAAAATCATTCACAAATGAAGCTGTCAAAAGAGAAGTTCAGGGTTTTCCTGTCAGAGAAGAAGTAATATTTCCAAAGAAATAAAGCATTTTTCACCATATTTTTTTTAATTTAAGCAGCTGAAGAGAAGCGAGTCTCATCCAGCACTGATGCAGCAATCCAAACGGACTACAACAGCTCACAGGAGTACCTCAGGAGACAGGCAGAGCTGGAAACAGCAGGGTGCTACTTGAGGAAGCTTTCCTGCAGCTTTCTGCACGATCTCTGACCACCTTTGCTAACAAAACCAGCTACCTGGAAGCAAAGAAACAGAGTTCCACATGTGTCAGTGAACCTCCCAAAACAGGCACAAAGCCAACAGCGTATAGCGGAGGTGCATCAACAGGAGCTCAGAAATAAATACCCATCCTTTTGTTATTATTCTTTAAAAAGAGAAATGGATACTTTCTTCCATTTTCCTCAAACCCAAACGGAAGCCCACAGCCAGATTTACATCGCTGGCACAGTCTGGAGCACAGGCTGCCAGGAATGCCAGTGCAGATGGGACAGTCCCCAAATACCACGTTCAATCTCAAAGTGACCACTTCTAACAGCAGTAGGAGGTCCCTGTTCTTTATTGTCAGACCAAGGTCCTCCGTACTTCTGCAGGGCAGGTAAATATACCCCTTGAGCAGAAAGGTTTGCACTGAAGTTTCCTCCTTTGAACTGTTACTGTATCACCATCTCCCAAAACAGACTCTTCCCTTCCCAATCCACCACACACGCAGCAGATTACAGGATTACACATTCACACCAGTATGCAAAATTCAAAAGAATCTCACTCCCTGAAGACTCAGGCAGAGGGAAATCCCACGGATACCTGTTCGCTGGAGGCCAGTGCACGCATTCGTGCCCATGCCCTGCCTGCTCACTGACCAAGGGATCGGCCCGGCACTACTGAGCAGCAAAGCTCCTCGGAACAGGCCTCGCAGCACAGAGTTTACTAGTGACAACCTGGGACCAAACATCACAGCAGCATTCATCTCTGCAAAAATCCATGCTCCAAAGCATCATTATGCAGCTTGCCACAGGAACAAGCCTGATCTATTCTTGCAGCACGTAAGCACCGTGCATTTCCCTTCACCTCCGTACAGTGCTGCCAGAGTTCCTCCGTGCTCCTTCCGGAGTCAGCTCTGCTGCAGCACCTCATTCTGCCTCTGCTCCCAGTGCTGGCTGGGACAGAAGGATTCCAGCAGTGCCCAGCCACCCACATTCTAATAAGGAAGGGGGAAGAAAGTCTTGCAGAACACAGCTCCCCCCCCTCTGAAGGCAGATAAGATGAGATGAGGGTGGCTCTAGAACAGCACAACTGATGCTGTCCCCCAGTGCTGTAGGGAAAACTACCTGCAAGCACCAAAATTTGTCTATAAGCACTTTAAAAGTCTGTTCATGCATTTATTCCAGAAAGGCGGAAGCGTGGAGTTAAGTATTTCCTCCAACTGACAGCTCTTGACCCAGAAACCTGTGGGATCGGTGTCTTCCCTCCCCAGGAGGTTCTTCACAGTTAACAGATGCGAGTGCTGCAGCAGGAAGGGACTGTGCGGTAGGTCACTGGACCTGTGCTTATCTACTGTGAAGCAGTGCTCCTCACTGCTCAAGAGGAAAATGTCCCTTAAAAACCGAATAAGAAATGCTGGATCTCAGCATTTAACAGATTCCACTCACGGGGCTATAGCAGGCTTCACAGCAGCCATGTAAATGCCATCCTGTTGAAGTGAGAGCAGAACAGCAGAGAAATGAGCTCCAGAGACAGACTGCCAGAGATAAGAGATACTGGGAGATGCTCAGGATTTCAGAAAGGAGCCCAAGGAGGTGATCTGTTTTGTGACCTTACAGCTACAACATACAGTCTGTGCTTCCGTATCCACTGGCCAGCAAACCTTGCTGGACTCTAGGAAGCCTAGCTAGCGTCACTGTAGTTACATTCAGTTTTCTGTATTTGTCTCTCCTTGTTTCAGAGCAGATGAGAGTATCGCCATGGGATCACAGAGGTGAACACCAAGGATCTCCAAAAGGCTCCAAGGAGGCATCCCTGTGCCATAACCAGATGACGAGCTAACTGAAGGGGTCTGCAGGATAGTCAGGGGAAGGACCATAAAACCCCAAGCACAGCCATCGGTCGGGGTCAGTCACTGTTACCTGGAGCACACACTCAGCTCCAGCAATCTGTCTTGCAGCATGCTGATTCCTGTTAACTAACTGTTGCACCACCCTTACAACAAGGTGCTCAGAGCCAAACAGCCATCACAGCAGGACAGCACAGAGGCACTGCAAAAAGCTTTCCCCCCCCCCCTCATTTCAGAGGGTAAGAAACTGAAGGTTAGAATACTTTATTCCTGCCATGCCTGTGTGAGACTCGGGACCCAAAATGCACATTAATCCCTGTTAACTCTCAACCTGTTGCCAATTGCCAAATCATCCCACCAACACATGACCATGCAACTTACATGGGCAACGAAATGCTCAAAAGCTTTAGCAAGCCCACTGCCATGTGGGCACAGCATAAAAGAGAAGATACTTGCTTGTTACCTCTGCAGAACTGAGCAGGGCACCAGATTACTCCCTCACCACAGGGAATGAGCACACTGATAGAGCTCCGGCTCCACCCAGCCCAGGAAGCAGGACAGACCTCTGACTCAGCCCCAGCTCTCAGATGTGGCACTGAAGCACATAAACCACAGAGACACCAGCCTCATTAAAACATTGCCCTGTTCCAGTTCGCAGAGTTTGAGTCCTGAGAGACCTAAACTCTGATTTAAAAGGAACACCTGCTTAAACAAGATTAATCATAGCTACAACCCAGCGTCCCCTTGGGTTTCTAACAGCAGCAGACAGAATCTCTGTGGGAACGGGGGCAACACAACCCACTCGCTTTCCAAGTGACTGATATGAAAGCCTTTGACCTGGAGCAATATAGAGTTACAGCGTGTCCGATTCCTATCATTCACCGACAGCCACATCAACAGCTGCATGTGCTCTTCCACCTGGCATGGCAGTGTCCTTCCCTTCCCTCCGCAGCAGGCAGAGGCCTCTCTTCTTTCTTTCTCTGCGGAGGGCAAGAATCCCTGCGTGTTTCACACAGCCCCTCAGTGCAGAGGACATCTCCAAGCACGGTAATTCATGACAGCATTTAGACTTGGGTATGGGCTGTTCTCAGCACAAAGACGGAAGCAAATTTGGAAGGGTGAGGGGGGCCGTTCTCCCCTAACTCAGACTTGCTTAGGCTTTTTGCTTTGTCTGCAGTCTGGCAAGTCCAGGTCCATCCTCCTAAAACAGGGCTGGGTGCACAACTCCACCTCCCAAAGCCAACTGAAAGCCAGGTAGCAGATGGAGATACAAGCAGCAGATGGAGATGTAACACGCATCCAAGACAGCAAGCCAAGAAGTGTTCCTTTGCCCGAGCTCAAGTCTCACCTGCAATATGCTGAATGCTTTGAAGAGAGCAGGAACTGGTGAACAGCGACGAGCATCCACAAGAACAGTCAGACCCAGAGCCTGACATTCTGGTCTGCAAGGACAAAGAAAAAGAGGTCACATTTGTCACCAATCAAAATCAACAAGACTATGGAAACAGAACCCACAGCCATGACAGGATGAAACAACCAGTACACTATGGCTCTGTAAGGATAGGGAACTAACTGGCTACCTTCTCCTAACCAAAATATGTACACAGAAACCACCACCTGAATGGCTCAGGTTTCACCTTTGCAATTTCCACCTGAACTTCCCATTTCTCCAGTTGGCAAAGGTGCGGATACCCACTCTGCGTAATCCACACCGTCCTACCCAACTGCATTCAGGGACGAGCTTGGCCTTAGCCATGCTGCTTCTCCAGAGCAGCCATTCTGGATCAGACCCAAAGCCTGTCCTGCCCAGAATCAGATTTGAAGGGACAAGCAGAAGAAACAAAGCATGGGTAGCAGAAGCTTTCTCATGGGTTTCTACTCCCTCTATCAATGGTTTACAGGCTTCAGAAATCACTGACAGAGAGTTAGCTTTACCTCTTATTAGTCTAATAATCTAAAAGTGAAACAAAGTCTCAGTAAAGCCTGAGATGAGATGGAGGGGGAAGAGTCTGTCATAGTGAAAGGAAGAATAGCTGCAGCAAACTCCAGCCTGCAGACTCCAGAAACAATTGTCAGGCAGCCATCAAAGCAGACTTTCTCAGTCCATGCAGAGCCTTCCTCCCTCTCAGCTTGGAGGCCTGGCCCTGAAACATCACGTCACAACACTATCACAGAGCTGCTGCATGACTGCCCCATCACAGCTCCCAAATCCCATTTTCTGAGCTAATGGATGATAGCAAGAATGGCTTGGATTCATGGCAACACATGAAGACATTCACTACATACCTAATTCTATCTCACCACATGCCCAAGGCACATACAGAACAGCCAAAATGCTTACTGAACCCAAGCCAGTTCACCCTAGCAGGAGATCCCCACCCGTACAGTTTCAGGAGCGTCTGGAGCAGGTTCCTAGGCCAATAAAGACAACCTGTTCCACTCACCACCCCAGCTTCCACACCCCCAAAAGGCACAGCGGACACGGCAGCGCTGTCCACCCTGTCAGCCCAAGAGCGTCACAAACCTTGGGATGCTATGCAAGTACAGAAGGAGGCGCACGAGCTCAGTGGTGTTGCAGTGAGGGTTTAACCAGGCTGTGTTCCTTGTTGTTATTATGGCCACTGCCCGTCCTGATTTATCTCTGGTACCTGTAAATAAAAAGGGGGGGGGGGAAGTCACACAAGGAAGTCAACAGAGCCTGGTTCCAGGTGGGTATGCCTCATTTTCCCCTCCTACCACCCCATCACCTTCCTGGAAATGCTCCACAGAACTAGATATTGTGTATGTCGCAGAGTGTGGCAGGCTATAAACACACTTCCAAAGTACCCAAATACTGCCCAAGAGCCAAGGAGCTGAGCTCTGCTTGTCCTTCTCTCATGGTAGTGTTAAATTCGGACTGCTCTCTTCTACCAAACACACATTCTTCATAAAATACGCTGAAGTTGGCTAATAATAACCCAACCTTTTGAGAAAAGCAAGAGTCTCAAACTGAAGATAAGTAATTTCACCTCCACTTATGTTACAATATTCACATTGCCATCAAACAAGACAGTGCAGACGGGTTTGCAGAACACATGCTACCCAGCGAGACTGGGCACGCACGCTGTAGGCCGAGCCTAGGACGTCACCAGACATCTCCTGGGAGCAAAGCCCTGGAGTGGGAGCCCGGAGCTTTTCCTCAGGGGCTGCAGAGCGGACAGCCCAGGAGCACACCCCGGCCTGCCTGCAGCTTTGCTGAGAGCAGAGTCGGTGCCAGGCTTTCATTAGTTCCAGAGCTTGCTCAGTGCCTAGGGAATAGATAACGCGTAGTATGGGCAACACAGCTGAGCTGTGATATGTTGAGGAAGGAGAAACCCCTCTGCCTCGCTGAGCCATGACAACAGTTCTCTGCCCTCTGCTTTCTCAAAAGCCCAAAGACACAGCTTGTCACAGGAACCGAGCCTGCTCTGTGAACTCCCAGAACTACACGATAATCTGGCTTTTGGACTTTAGCCACTGTCGTGGGTTCAGCAGAGCAGAGTTAATTTTTTTTTCCTTTTCCCTTCTCTTCATAAATAGCTAGCAAGAAGCTATGTTTTGGATTCCTGCTCAGGAAAGAATTGATAAGAGAAGAACGTTTATAGTTATTGCTAGGATGTTGCTATTTGTTCTCAAGGACATACATTCAGCCTTTTGGGGGGGAAGAGACAGTCTGGCTTCT
>WKFP01014079.1:377402-418468 GCA_011057875.1 Pterocles orientalis
GTTGATCTCCTTGAGGGCAGGGAGGCTTTGCAGAGGGATCTGGACAGGCTGGACCGATGGGCTGAGGCCAGGTGTATGAGGTTCAATAAAGCCAAGTGCCGGGTCCTGCACTTTGGTCACAACAACCCCCTGCAACGCTCCCGGCTCGGGGCAGAGTGGCTGGAAAGCTGCCCAGCAGAGAGGGACCTGGGGGTGCTGGGGACAGCCAGCTGAACAGGAGCCAGCAGTGTGCCCAGGTGGCCAAGAAGGCCAAAGGCATCCTGGCCTGCATCAGCAATAGTGTGGCCAGCAGGAGCAGGGCAGTGATTGTGCCCCTGTACTCGGCACTGGTGAGGCCACACCTTGAATCCTGGGGTCAGTGTTGGGCCCCTCACCACCAGAAGGTCATTGAGGGGCTGGAGCAGGTCCAGAGAAGGGCAATGAAGCTGGGGAAGGGTCTGGAGCACAGGGCTGACGAGGAATGGCTGAGGGAGCTGGGGGGGTTCAGGCTGGAGAAGAGGAGGCTGAGAGGAGACCTCATCACTCTCTACAGCTGCCTGAAAGGAGGGTGCAGTGAGGGGGGTCCCGGCCTCTTCTCTAAAGTAACAAGTGATGGGACAAGAGGAAATGGCATCAAGTTGCGCCAGGGGAGGTTTAGGCTGGATATTAGGAAAAATTTCTTCACTGAAAGAGTGATGAGGCATTGGAACAGGCTGCCCAGGGCAGTGGTGGAGTCACCATCCCTTGAGGGGGTCAAGAAACACGTAGATGTTGTGCTTAGGGACATGGTTTAGTGAGTTAGGTGGTGTTGGGTTGATGATCCTTGAGGTCTTTTCCAACCTTA
Organism: Pterocles orientalis; assembly: GCA_011057875.1. Lineage (NCBI taxonomy): Eukaryota > Metazoa > Chordata > Aves > Pterocliformes > Pteroclidae > Pterocles > Pterocles orientalis. The sequence goes on from WKFP01014079.1 coordinate 378,226, forward strand.
ATGATTCTATGATTAAGCAACCACAGCCACCAGGGTCTCCAACAGAGGCATAACCAACTGATTCAAGAGCAGAATGCAGGAATGAAACTCTCCTGAAAGGAAAATTTCTTCCTAACTCCATCAGCTACAGCTTATTAATTAGCTCTTATTCGTTATAAAAGTTATCCTTCCTAAAGTAGTTATTATATTATTACCAATGTCTAATATAAAGCATTCAGCTGAGTGCTGGTGCATGCCCTCAGGTGTCAGGATTGCCCACTGACACCCAAAAGGAGACACACGAGAGAAGAAATCTCAGTCACATCCCACATTCTAATGCACTTGTACATTATGACAGGAATCTGTCACAAAGGAATCAGCTAGAGCATTAGATCAGGTAGTCCTGCTCCCGCAACAGCACGGACTACGAGCTTCCGTTAAACATCCCCCTTCTTGAACCCTGTAATTATTTGGCTGTGATACACAGCATAAAAATGTCCAACCTGATTAGAAGATCAGAAAATTAGAAATCCTCCTTTCGAATCTGTTCCAACAATTTACCTCTCAATGCAAATTTACATGTCTGAATTTATCATAGCTCTGCCCTGCACTTGGTTTCTAATTTCACCTTTTTCTAGAAGACTGGAAAAGTCTTATTTCCCTTTCCTCCTTCCCTGCACAAAGGTGTTTTCACCTCATTCTCAATTATCTTTCAAGACCAACAACCTTTCAAGTCTCTCACCGTAAGACATTCAAGTCAGTTACAAGAAAGGGCTGTCACCCTTCTCTGCACCACCTCCAATATTCGCCACTTCCTTTTATGAAAAAGGCATCACAGCAGCCCAAACTATCCCAGAGTCATCACCAACAAGTACACAGAGGTGAAATCACCTTCTTAATCTGCCAGTCATCCCTTCTCCTTTACACATCTGAGGTCTTGCAGTTCCAGCTCTGAGAGGGAAATCACTGTGCTGCATTTCTGTTCTCCTTCCCAACTGCTTCACACTGCGCAGGTCCTCCTGACCCTTCTCTGCTCTCTGGCCAACTTTGAACTCATATACGGCTCCTGAGCCGATCGAACGCCACCATCTTCCTGCCCCACGCCAGACAAGCCTCTCACTGGCTGTGGAAGGAAGCAAGCCCGCAGGGGCTGCTTACGCAGACACTGCCAAACGGCTGTTTCACGCTGGAGAGGTAAATCTCACTCCCTTCGCTTTACTCCACGTGTGGTGTAAACCACCTCTGGGCCTCTGCGTGGGCCCTGCACACCAAGCAGTCCTGGCTGCTCTGTCCAATGGCCTCAGCTTTGTTTACCGCTCTGCCAATGTTTGTCCCATCCAGACATTTTATCTGCAGCAATTTGATACTTGCTGCCATATCAGATGCAAACACTGAATAATGTTTGACCTGCAACTGATCTTGGCAGAACAATTCTGGGAAGTCCTCTCTTGATAGTTTTGTCATCTGCTATTTAGCTACGGTGTCATTCATCCCACACATTGCTTGTCCACACTTCATCAGGATATTCTTTTCAACACTAGGTGTCATGAAATCAAGTGTTTTCTAAAAATCTATTATATCTAGACAGCTACATTTTATCAACCAAACTTTTAATTACCAAGAATAAAATTGTTTTTAGAAGAGCACTGTCAAATAGCATCTTCTACACTCCTATCCTTTAATTATCTACCAAGTGAATCAAGTTCCTATTGTTTCGACCAGGTCTGATGTCAGGCCCACCAGCCTATCATTAGCTGCATCCTCACTCTTCTTCTCCAGCTACCAGTGTGAGCCCAGAGATCTGGCATTTCTGACTCACACATGCTTGGTTAACACATTGAGACTCCTAAGAGCAAGTTAACATGGCTCTTGTGAGAGGGAAGTTCTACTTCCCACCCTTCCCATCCAGAAGCTTTAGAAGATTCAAGTGTTGCTTCTGGAGAGGTATAGGGTGAAAGGAATGGAACTGGCACCAGTCCACAGCACTGCTACCAGAGGCTTCATCTCCCCTGCCCTCCCTGCAAACCACGCTTCCCAGCCACATCTGGCTCAGCTACTCACCAGGCAGGCAGGCAACACCGCTCCTGAGCACTTCAGGGTTCACATCCTTGACTATGGTCGGTGCAGACCGACCACCCCAGGCACTCCCAGCAGCTGGGGATGTCGGGGGAGTAATAGCTGGTGAGTTTTCCTCCAGGGTGCTGTCTTTACTCACTGGTTTTAACACATCTGTGCCAGTTGCTTCTTTTCTCGTCTCTGCCCCTTCTGCCACCAACCCTGAAAGACAAGCAGCAGTCAGAAGCTCGAGCAGAGCTCCACCCAAAAGGTTGCAGGTAGGTACCAGCCTGGGGAGGAACGTGCCCCCAGCCCCAGCACTCTGCAGCTCCTCCACTTGCACCAGTAACATGCATGTTCCAAAAGTGGTTAAAACATGAATACTACCGTAATTCTAAAACAATAAACCAATTTATTGTAAAGTTTGCAAGTTACAAAAACTCAATTCAGATCAGGATTACTGTAGTCAGGGTAATTTTTAAAGGTAACATATCAAGCAGTACCTGTCTGCTCCCAGCCTGCAAGTCTGGCGTGGTGGAAGTCCCTGGCTAACCTCCAACAGCTTGAGCAAGCTGAAGTGATAAACCAGCTTCTGACAAGGAAAGCTGCTCCATCAGAGCAGAATTACTCCCCCAACAGCACTCTCAGGTTAGGTCCTGAAAATATGAAGTCAACTCAAGGCTCACAAATCAGCTGGAAATTAGCCAAAGAGACCTCGTTCTGCTCGACCAGATTTTTTTAATTAACAGTTAATGTGAAAGTCAGAAACCTATTTTAAAACCCTGAAGAACAGGATGATTATACCAACCAGCTCTGCTTGAGAACTGGAGGAAATGCTTCCTTTGCCTGACACTTCAGTTCTAAGGTACAAGTTATCAGAATCAATTAATTCTAAAATTAAGTAACTTAGCTACTACGTGGAAATTAATGCTAGTTTTATCAAGTTTCCATTTACATGTAAAAGTACCTGGAGAGCAGGGGGGAAAAAACCAATCTACCTACTGTGCTAGAAGTATTAGTCCCCATTTCCCAACATTACAAGAACTAGAAGCCAACAATCCATCTTTAGCATCCAAAGTACACAGCTAGGTTATCCTGCTGTTTGGCAGAAAGATATACCAGAGAAAAGGCTATACTCTGCTGCAAATCCTGGTGCTTCAATATCTACCAACAAAAAAAATCAACCTCTCTTTAGCCAAATAAAAGAGCAGAGTATTTATTTGCTTGCTATGAAGTCAGACATTTTAATTGCTATTTAAAATTGACTTCAACCATCCTACCTTCCTGCTGCATCAACAATGCTGACACTTGACTCAGTTTATTTACTAACAGATTCCAATACTTCATTAAAGAGTAGGACCAGGAACAAAGCAGTCCTTGAAGTGGCTTTCAATACAAGTTTTAGCAGTGAAGGAGATTTACAGGTTGAGGCTCAGCCCAAAATAGCTAAAGTGGGTGAGAGAAGTGCCCTGAGCAGCATGGCTCACTGCACAAAATTATTCGACAGCATGGGGAAACTCGGAGGGGCTCCAGGGTTCTGCACCATGACAGAGAAACTGCTCTTTGGTAACACCCCTCTGGAGGGACCATCCCTGGGACTCAGCCTGGCATCTGCTGCTTTTGACCACGTAAGCTGGGGGCTCTGCACAGTTCTGGTACACATCAGAGCTCAGCTCTGTTCCTAGGACTACCTTGGCCTCTCCTTCCCAGTGATGCAGGAGGTATTCGCTTTGGACAACGCTGCTGGCTCTTCCTGCAGCAGCACTGCATCTCCCACAGATGGGGTTTGCTGGAGATCACCAAGCCATATAAGTCAGGCCCCAACGGCCCCACATTAAAGAGTGACAGACTTTCTAGGAGATCTTCTCAAGGAGCTGCAAGGCCTGGCAATAAGCAGAACCACAGTTTTTAGTAAAGGAATCTGCATTAAATGAAGAAAGCCTGCAAAGAGGACAAAAAGGCAGGATTTAAGATGACAAGAAAGGGAACACAGCTATATTGTGCCACACTAGGGCAAGTGGAAGACATAAATGTACACGGCAGCCCTGGCTTGGATATCTCTCGGGAATGAAGCAGCAGCTCCCAAAAGCTAGAAGAGAGAAGCATTTTGCTCAGCCCACCAGACACTACTGGTGCTGGAGCCTTTGGGCCCCAAGGAAACCTGCTTGGAGCTGCGCAGCCTCCAGACTACGCACATCTTGCTGAAACAAACCTCTTCGCTAGGCTTCTCGGGCTCTGTTCAGAACTGCAGACCCCACCTCTCTCCAAACAGGCCCAAGCACACTGTTTGTTATTTGCAATCTGGGGCGGAGGCACTTACTGAAGCGGAAATTGCAGAATGCGGAGGATTACATCAAAAAGTAAATTGAGAACCGGGACATCTGAATTTGCGTGTTTGTAGGTTCCACCTTTCCCCGAGGACAAGGAAGTGGTAGGAGAGGATTTACTTGTGTGCATTTCAAAGAGACATTAGCATTTTTCCTGCAAACTGCCTCGGCACCGGTATCATCTATGCTAACATCACATTGCAACAGGGAGCTGAAACGGAACGCCCCAACAGGTGCTGCTGAATATGCCCCAGTGTGGTTTTTCAGACAATTTCTTGAATATCAAGATATTTTCCACCCTCAAAATATAATAATTCTTTCCAGAGCTGCAAAGTTTCAAAATTCACTTTTGCCTAAAGTTAGTCACTAAGGAAAAACAGCAGGCACATGTGAATGGAACCAGTGTAAGTTTTAAGCCACCAGCTCAAAACAGGTCACGTTTGACTCAAAATCTTTCTAAGTTAGATCATATTTTTGAAGAAAATAAGCTCAACTTGTGACTGGGAGGAAGGGGAGACAGTTAAGGGACGAGGAAAAATCTGGAGACGGGGCAAACTAGGATGCCCCAGTTCCAAATGTGTCTTTTGACATAATCTACAACATCTGCTGTAACAAGCTTCTCCACCTCACACAGAGCAAATCCTGCATCTGCCGCTGCTACTGAGGTGTGAACTGCAGATCCCAGCCCAGTAAAGCTTAAGCTTTGTTGTTATTTATAGTTTAGGCAAAATACCCATTTCCAACCACAGTAGCCTTTAAAGTGACCCCAAGAAGACACAGTTACAGAGGGTTTAACTCACCTACAGGCTGGCTGGAAAAGTCCATTCGAAAGACTGAGCACAGGACGTTTGCTTCGCTTTGTAATTTTATCTCTGAATTATCTTATTATTGTATCTCTGAGGGTTTAATGGGGCTAGATAAGGGGAAGGCTTGTTTGGATCTCAAAGCAATCAAGTGTAATTGAATGGATTAAGCTTATTATAGTTCTAGCTATAGTGTTTAAGAAACACTCCGGGCATTAACAGATCTTTGAGCTGCCCTGTGCCTTCAAGAGTTTAGTTCCTTGGTTTGGGAGGGTTCGGGTGATTTAGGTTGTTTCTTATGTTTTACAAACTCTGAGATAAGAGTGTTTGTTTTTTGGGGGTTTTTTGTTTGGTTGGTTTTTGGTTTTTTTAACTGCAATGCCAAAGTTTAACATCTAACCCGGCCATAAATATGTCACTCATTTTCAGCCAGATCCCCAGAAAAACTTAAATTGTCTTTCATTAAAAATAAACTGCAGGTATACCCCAGAGGGGTCCATCACTGCTGAAATCCACAACAGCAGCCAAGACTTGTCCTGTGGAGCAGCAAGAACATCACACTTATTATCTCATACACAAGCTGGACCTGGCTAATTTTAGACAGAAGAGATGGGAACACCAAACAAGCAGCCACTGGAGTCATGAGGAAAGCACACACCCAGCACCCAATGCAGCCTAGGTTTTCTGAGGTCCAGTCCTATGCAAACATGAAGTTGAGCCAGGTTCAGCTTGGTCAGGGGAACGCATACCCACCGCATGGTTATTTACAGGCATTTACCCCCCAAGAGCTATGGACAGGCAGAAGATGACCTCTTTTTTGGACACTTGAGAAAGCAGCTGTGTTTGCAGCCAAATGGAGCAGTGCTGCAGTAGTGCTGGAAGCTCTTACCCACACAATTTAGGACCAGTGCCAGCATCACACTGGCAGCCTGTCCCAAGATGACCAGCTCTCGATCTGTTCCTCCACATGGTCAGACATGCTCTAGCAACATGGGTCTGTACCTCCAACCCTTTCAAGAGTCCTCACTCTAAAATTTCAAACCAGGCAATTTTCCTAGCCAGGGGTCTCAGGGAATGAGAGCTGTTGAACTGGAATGGCATGTTTCACCCGCCCCCGCCACACACACACGCTTCTTGATCTACATATCTAGCTACAGCTTTCCAGACTCAGCAGAGCTAGGCAAAGCGTCCATGTGGTTACACACTGCCTGCCTACAGCCGGGTGCAAGAGGCAGAGAGCCCTGGATTGCCTCGGCAGTCCCTTCTGAAGGGGAGCAGCTCCAGCAGAAACCCTGGCACCACCAAGTCTAGGCAATTCCTGCTTCAACAAATCGTTTGAGCTGAAGTTAGACGCTTAGTTTCTCTGTGCTCTCCCACTCAAGGTAAACTGCTCCTACTAGAAACATAGCTAAGCTGAAAAGAGCACGTGGGAGAGAAAGGGAGGGAAGAGGGGGGAAATCCCTCAACGCTGCAGTTTGCTTCTTAAATCAGTTACCAGCACACACACTGGTTGATCTTCAGGTCATGTTACACATCTAGTATTTTATTGTGGCAGCCAGTGCTGCTTCCTCTTGCCACAACTATCTTCCTAAAGCAAATTTTCAAATATGAGAGACTTGTGCAGTTAGACATTATTTTCTCGTGCATTCCTATTGTGCGCATCCATAATGTGCACACCGGTTAGAGGTCACCAGCAATCACATTAACTGAAATTAAAAGTGTCTTACATTGAAACTTCGTTCGGTACTGATGTAAATTTGCCAAGAACCGTTAAACGCAATACCTACAATAAATCCACCTGTGAAGAGAAAACTAATTTCAAGCCACAAAAATGACAAATCACTTTCCTGTAGTTTGTCCTCTTACCCCAAAACCTCCCAGCAGACATACTTGTCAGCAGTAGAGAACTTTGCTTTCAATCCGTTTACCAAACAGACAAACACAAACATCCAATGGTTGTACCTTTAGGAGATGTAGCCCCAGAAGCTGCTGCTTGGGGGGAGTGCAGAGTGGTGGGCTCTGTATGCCCCTCTGAGGACAGTGGTCCGACCTCCAGTTCCTCTTCAATGGATTCCAGTGTTTTCAAGGCTAGAATCTTTGACTTTTCCCCATGAGAAAAACTTCCCTGGTTCTCCTCCCCTCCCAGCAAGTCCTGTACTGCAGCACGCTCTAGGTTCAGCACAGAGTTCTCTTCACTTTCACGGCCCTGGTTTTCTGCCTGTCTTTGTGGTTCCTCACACCCCTCTCCAGAGCTCTGGGTTCTGAATTGACTTGAGCCTTCTGATTGTGCATCAGGGCCCAAAGGGTCACTGTTGTTTAACTCTTCTGCTGCCTGATCACCCTCTGTTGACAGACTGCTTTGGAGTAGTATAGCTTCTTCAGCACTCTTATGCTGACAGGCAGAGACTTCTTGCTCTTCACAATCTGACAAGAGTCCATCTGTAGGAGCTTTGAGAGAACTGTGACTATGACTAATCTGATTCTCATTTACAGTCAATATTTGTTCAATCTCTTTGACTTCCTCTGGGCTGTCCCTTCTTTCCAGCTCAAACTCATCTACTTCTCCTTGGTTCTGTTCTGGAGGATTTAATGGAGAACTAAGATTTGCTTCCTGATCACTGCAGCAAGCACCAACTGCTCCTACACCCGCTGTGTTCCCTGCAGGAGAGCCTCTCTCCACACCCACAGCTGAACTCTCAGGTGTGATAAGCGATGTAGTGGCCCGGACTGATGCTGCACTTTCACCAACACTCTCACAAGAAATATCAGAACCTTCCTTCAGTGTGCAATGTGGTCCCGAAGGCCCTAGGACAGATGCAGGAGAGGCATCCATCTCTGTCGCCTCATTTTGACCCTCGGTCAGTGGTTCTCCATGAACTGTCAGTATCACTTCCTCTTTAGCAGCACTAACATCTAGATTTGTTTCTGGGCTCTGCTCCGATGTTTCAACACCAGGATTTCCACTAGGACCATCACTTTCTCCTTCCGTGTTTCCAGGAGCACCAGGCATTTGTGCTTTGCAGTTGACACCATCTCCAGCACACACGTCGCTGTAGCTGCACAGTGCGTATCGCCAATCGATTGAGTGTTCGCTGGGGGTCTCCTGCTCTGCAGATGAATCTTCTGCACTGCAGGCAAGAGACTCAGCCACAGGAAAGCTATTCCCCATGTCTCCAGGGCCACCCAATAGCAGCTGATCCTCTGCACACACTTCTCCATGTGCCGTCATTTTGTTGCTTTCCAACGGAATTCCATTTTTGAGAACTTCCGTAGAGGAAGTCCTCAGAGTGTCCATTTGACAGTGCTCCTTCTGCATAAGTGCTGACTGTATTAAGTTCTTGGAGTAGGTGCTGTCTTGAATGACAATAAACCTGTGCTTGCCTTTAGACGCATTCACTCGCGTTCTGGGCTGAGTTAGATAATGTAAAGCTAGCGACTGGGTTAAAGAGCCTGTTTGGGGCCCAAACCTGGGCAGTGAAACTTCTGCCAGTTCAACGTACTCTCCTTCAAGGTCACTTTTCAAGTCCTCTTGAGGCACAGGACTTGTACAGACACCATTGACAAGAGCTTCACTTAACTGAGGAGCTGTGCTGCTGACGACCAGGTTGTCTTGATTTGGACTTTGTTCCTGTAGATACTGAGATCCTAGGCCTAGTGAACTGCACTCAGCATGGTCCATGGGGAGGCACAAAACTGAACGTTCCTCTGTTATTTCTGAAGAGATGATACTGTTTTCAATTATCTTTGGTTTATTTATAAACTCAGGATTAACCACTTTATCCCAGGGGACACGAAATACTTGATCATCAGTGGTTAGTAAACAATTTTCCAGTGCTATACCCATCCGCTCTCCATTGAAAGTACTCAACCATTCCAGAGTGAAAATAGAGGTATAGGAAACTTCTGGAATCACGACTTCTTCTACATTATGCTTGTCTTTTGCCAAACATTTCAATACAATTCGTGGAGACTTCTTCAGATAGGGGACCACCTGCAGGTAGAAGTCACCAGGCTTCAAGATTCGCCAGTCAATGGAAGCCAGCTGGACTACAATCTTCTCGTGAATACACAGGGGCCAGCCCTCATGGCGAAACAGCAAGCCACAGTACTGAACCTACGGAGAAAAGAGAAAGTGTTTTCATCAGGAACAGATCTCAGCTCAATCTTTTGGACAAGAGAGATCAATGCTTCCCTTTCACAGCTGCAGCAATAGACCAACTGAATTGAAGGTCTTTGGTTATTAGTGTAGGGGAGTTCTCCATACTGAGGTCTTCTCTTTAAAAAGCAGAAACAAGAAAAGCTACCAACACAAGCCACCAGCATCTCAGAAGCAGAACATGAACCAAACAGCTGCCAGAAGTCTCAGCCCGGTTTAAAAACTGGGTCAGCACAAACAGGCAGAGGCCTAAGTCCCAGAACGCCAGTGTAGATAAATCAAGAGCTCTCACCTCCCAGTACTCAAGCTGGCAGACCCTGTCCCTACCTCATTTCTGACTCCTTCGGACCAACTGGACTAAGTGAAAATTCAGACCAACAGCATCCCTAACCAAGTGCCATCAGAGAAATGCAGGCCGACAGCAGATTGCTTACAACACACAGACAAAACCCACTGTCCTCAACCAAAGACCATCCACAGCATTCACAGAGAAGGTGGCAAATAATACGCATCCAGGTTGTGCCAGCGACCCTTGATACCAACTTGCCAGGAGGAGGCTGTAGATACAGAAACCTCATTGCACAGGATGCTGTTAGTCAGCCAGGCACCACAAAAATGTCTCTTCTCTGGTGAAGCAGTGTTGGGGCTCTAGACTGAGGTCTGCTAGAAGGGAGGTAAGGAAGGAAAAGCTTTGCTGATGAGGGAAGGCAGAGTGAAAATGCCAAGGTCTGTTTGAGGACTTGTTTTTACTCCCTAATGTGCTCTGCTGGAGAATGCAGCATGTTCCATCTAATTTTGGTTAAGACAAGTAGAAGAGCGTGGACCCGGGCGAAAAGCATCACCCATCTGGTGCCATCAGGAGCCTATGGAAGACAGGTGGAGACAAGTGACATGGAATGCAGCAGCAAGGGATGGCTGCATCCTACCAGCGAAGGGAAGGAGATACTGCAAGGACAAAGCAGGAGAAAGGAGGCAGCAAATGAGAAAAGTCTAGCAGAACCACAGAGAAAGAAGGCAGCAAGTGCTATCAGAACACTCCGAGGAACTACACTTAGCATACCAGGGATTTGCTCAGTTCCAAAACGCAGCAGCACTCAGGACAAGCCTCAGACAGATTTCAGCTAAGTAAAAGAACTGAAGTTTCACAGCTGAACTGACTTGATTCAATTATTTACAGCTTTATCACAACTTCAAAAAAATAAAATCACTGCTCTGGACTTGATTCTGTTTGGGTAAAGTAAGATTTAAACTGAGCCATGACATAAGCCATTAGTTTAATGATTAATTTCATCTTTCCCTGTCAAGACAAGGGTTTAGATAGGATTCACCAGTATCAGATTCAATACTTCAATGAGAAAGCCATCATCTGGAAGCCCAAAGACTTTCATATTGGCAGCGTTAGACTCCAGACATTTTATCTTGTTTACATGGTCACACAAAGTCTTGACAGAGAAAGCAATTTATAAAAATTCCGTATTTCTGCAGGCCAGACAGACGAAAGAAAAAATACTTTAATTCAAATATTTTGCCACATATAGCAGAAAAACCACAGAACTGGAAGGAACCTCCTGGATCCTCACACACCTTGAAACAACAGGTAATGGCATCAAGTAATTTCTTTCCTACATTCATCAAGCTTTGCCTTCAGCCCAGACAGGTTTCTTATTCACACTGCATGTGGTACAAAGTTGCTCAGAGTCTTGAAAGGCCAAATCCTCCTTCAGATTCAATAATTCCTTCTCCTCAACTCTGGAGCTTATTCACTGGATGTGTTCCCATTGCTTAAAATTATTAAACCATGTCACATCACCTTCACACATCTCCTTTGAGCATCTCTTAGGCCTGCCTGAAACACCTCCTTGGTGATGTCTTTTCGTTTGTTTTTTTTTGGTTTCTTTGGTTTTGGTTGTTTTGTTGGGTTTTTTTTTTTGGGGGGGGGGGGGGGGTTGTTTAGAAAAAACAAACACAAACCCAAACACATTACTTTGTTCCACTTTTTCATTGTGCAAAGCATTGCAAAACACTGTATATAATGGTAACAATACTTCCCAACTGTTCTAGAAGCATCTCTTAAAGCTACTTGTCTTCCAGCCATGCCCCTACAGTAACCCTCTCACCTGCTAGTTCTTCTTTCCAAACTGATGAGCAATAGTTCACAACAGAAATTCTGACTCTTACTTTGTGGAAACATATGCATGCTCTCTTAATCTACTGCTATAAAAACTTACATACAAAGTTTTAGAGCTCATTTGATGTAATACGTTTATCACCCTCCACCCCCTCCTTTATGTTATTGCTCACGTCTCCCAGCCTGGTTTCATCACAAGTATCTGTCATACGCATACTCTTACTTTTTACGCCAAGGTCGTGGATGAGAAGTAATGTGTGTCCTGTGACTCCTGCCTCCACCCCAGTTTTCAATGCAGTACAAACACCCCCCCTTCACCAGTTTGTTAACCCATCTCACAACATTTGCGTAAACCTCCATCCCTTCAACACAATAATTAATTTTCCATATGACTCCCTAATAAATCCTTTACAGAAGAGATTAGACAATGAAACATTTCTCTCTAGAGAGAGCTGGTTTATTAAAAAGGCTAGTCTTACACTACCTGCCATGGAGCAAAGCACATGAAAAGACATTATCCAGTTTCTAATGAGTCAGTTAATTCAGTCCTTGCCCAGTGCGTGTTTGTATGCTCAGCCTGTTCTCTGTATTTTGCTACTAGCCCTGACTTAACAGATTCAATAAAAATCCCTGTTATCAGACATTCAGCATTACATGGCAAGTTCTTCCATATTCCAGGATGGAGAGCAGCCAGTCCCCTTTCTTCAACATAGCCAATTCAGCATCCGTTTCAGTCACAATAGTTTTATTTCTGTTCTGTCACAACTGCCTTACTGTTGTACCTACATGCTGTATCATTACTAAACTGAAGCTTTATTTTAGTTTTCAGTTGTTTGAAGGATCATATTAATATTACCTTTATATTCTAACCTTGAACTCAGAGCAGACCCACCTCCCTCTCATTTCTACTAAGCTAGAGTTCCAAAGCCCTATAACCTAACACACAGTTGCTTGTGCTTCCCTCAAAGGCACGGGGAGCCAAGCTTTGCACTCTTACACTCTCTTATGCTTTCTGATCTCGAAGACAGAGATGCCTCTACCAGCTCATTCCTTTCTTACACAGCATGGTTCAATTCAGCACACAGAGACCCCTCTAGCAGCACAGTTTGCTGCTGGCTTCAGCAAGCCTGAGGCTGTACATACTTCACAGACTTTTCCATCAAGCTCAAGACTCGCACAGCACCTCAGTCAACACAGCTTACACCTCCTACAGAAGCACCCAAGCCAAGTAGTTTGTACATAAAGTTTTAAACAAAAACAATTTGCAGTTTTCCAGAAGAGACTATACGATTGCACCCTACATCACATCAACCCCTCTTCCACCATTAGAATATCTCCTGGTAGGTTTAAGGCCGTCTGTACCAAGGGCCTTTAGGGGGAAGAAGAGGCAGACAAGAAAAAGATCAGTTCCCAAGCTATTATAAATAGTTTATATGACTGAAAAGTGAGAGACACAATCAGCAGTAGCACATAGAGCTGAATTGCACCTGCACCTCCCTGACACGGAGTTTCTGTTAAAACATGGATGCAGAAAAACCTATTTGGGGGCCATTCATACACTAAGAAATCCAAAACCTAACCTCTCTGCATAGATGACCTGTCTGCATACTAACAAATGGAAGAAAGCTCAGCAATAAAATCATCAAAACCAAAACGCAGACTGCATTGAAGTTCCTGAAAAACCCTGCAAAGCCACAGTTTAAACTGCAGGAAGAGCTAATGTCCAAGCAGGAACATAAATCCTTCAATAGCCTAAATATTTCAGAGTTTTAGAACTTCAGAAGTGGAGCATCCCCATGCTGCTCCTGCTCCAAAAAACACCTTCAGAGGGAAGATGACATGAAGAGGCTTCTTTCAGTTGTTTTAACATTCCACTTTGAGGCTCAAATATGTGTTCTTCTCATGTCCATCTGCTACCAAGCCAAACCAGGCTTGTCAGAGCAGTGCCAAGAACAGACTTGACACCCAGTGGCTGCAGCCAGCAATAAAGCTGCCTCTGAGGAAAGAGCTGCGCACCAATGACAAAGATGGCACAAAGGTGGTAGCTCCTAGAGCTACCATGATGGCTGGGCCAGAAAAGACCAACAGTCCATTTAGCTCAGGATGTCAATCTGAAGGCCAGGGTAAAAATTCGATTTCTTACTCTGTGCTGAGCAGAGACAAACCTTTGGCCCACCCCTCCGCACACCCTTCTCCAGCCCCTGGGGATCACAAACAGGCTATTGATTTTAATATGCCAAGCTGAAGCCTATGACTTTGTCTAATACTTCGCATGAAGCCACTTAGGCTTCTGTCACTGGAGAGGCTGAGAAAAAGATCTAGCGGTCTCAAGATTTCCTACAGTAGCCAGTCAGACAGGAGTTACTTCCCCCCCTCCCTCCCACTGCTCCCTTAGGAAAAGTTCACATGGAAAAGCTGAACTATAAACTAACTAAGAAGGAAACATTGCTTTTGTTTAGGCTCTTTAAAAAGCAGACAAAACTTTCAGAGAACAAGTAACAAGAAATAGTCCTGTGATTTCAGACACTGAAGACAAAAGAAGGGGCACACAGTGGAGGTTTGGGGAACAGAAGTCTACAACAAATGAAATAAATAACTTTCAACAAAAAAAATTCAAACAGACTTTTAAATTAAATACAGAATAGCCCGGGCCCACCTCTAAAGACAGCAGCACAAGGTACCTAGAGCTTTTCTTGATCTCCCTGTATTGCCACTCAGAAAGTACAAAGTCATGAGTCAGGGCCAGAAGGGGTCACAAGCAAGGAGGAATGGCTCAAGGCCTTCAGCTGTGCTCTTCAAAAGGCCTGTGCCTGCACTCTGCCTCTTGCTGACCACCCTCCCAGACACCTCAGCAAAAGCCCCCAATACCTAATTCTGAGCCCTGGGAAACCCCTCCCTGAAGGCGGCTGCCCCATCAGCCCCACACCTTGTGGTAGGCCAGCGAGTACCAGGCAGGCCCAGAGCTCTCCTCCATTCCTGGGCCTGTGACAGGACGAGTCACCAAGCACAGCAGCCCCACCACACTGGTTTTGCCCTCCAATGCAGCACCTCAGCCACCACCAACCCCCTTGCCTCCATGTCACCTGGGCCCATGCTCCAGGCCAGCCTGGGGGGCCACCAGCACCCTGAGCCTCTCCAGGGCCCCCCACCCTCACCTCTTACCCCCCAGGGTCCTCCAGAGGCCCCCACCCTCACTTCTCCCACCTCAGAGCCCCCACCCTCACCTTTCCCGCCTCAGGGCCTGCCACCTCAGCACCTCCTGCTCCAACAGCCCCTCGCTCAGCCAAGACCATCATGCCCATCAAGGCAGCTCCATGCTCCTATTGGCTGCTGCAGCCTCAGCTATCTTCCCATTGGCCGCCGGGCAGCACAAGGCCCTCCCTGCCACCACACCCCTGTCCCACAGGGGCCTGGGCCCGAGGGCAGCCGTGACCTGTGGTGGGTGCGTGGCCCCAGCCCCTGCCCGGCACCCGCTCACCCTTCCTGCGGGTCACTGCCCCGAACACATCCCCTCTGGGCGGGCAGCACAGCGGGCCCAGCTCCCCGGCAGCAGCAGGCTCCGCTCGCAGGCCGGGCCGCCTTCCCGCCCTCCCCTGCAGCACCTCACGGGCCCGGGGCTCCGCCGGGCGCTCGGACGCTGCCGAGGCGCAGGGAGCGGGGAGAGCGGTGCCCTGCCTCCCGCAGCGAGAGAGGCGGGCTGGGGAAAGCCGTGAGGCGTCGTGCGGTAATTATCGGTTAGCACAAACTAAAAGCCTTCTGCTTCATTAAAGAGGAAAACCACCCCACACACCATGGAATTAGAAACTGCAGCTAGACACAGGGATGGAATAATTCCCGTATGAGCGTTCAGGGTGAGAGAGAGCAGCTCCCCAAAACCCCCTGGCACAGTGCTGGATCTTCCTGGGCTCACAGAGACACCGAGCTGGGGGCTGGGGACACGGAGGGGGACAGACACTGCACCAGAAGGCTTTCAAGGTGACAGGCTCCCAGGGCCTGTTATGTGGAGCCATCGTATGTGACGGGTGTTTGCCCCAGCATTTCACCTCCTTAAGACAAATGATCAACTGGCTATTTCAGCTTCTGTTTAATACTTTTCCTCCTTCCAGGAGTCCTGTGCCCTTCACCGTGAGGACTTCTATTGAAAGCCCGGGTGCAGACACACTCTAGGTTTAGAAACAAAAAGGTTAGAACAAACTAGTTTTAGGTTGCTGGGCTTGGTTGGGTTGGATTTTTTTTTCCATCTTGCAAACTTTGAGACAAGTTTGTGATGGAGGCATTTGACTCATCGTTTCTAACATTTTGGACTCCCAACAGTAAAGCATGTTAATCTTGGACTCGTTCTGTCAGTAAATGTAACGTGACTCCTCAGGGCTACTGGCGACCGTTCCAGCAACCATCAAAGGGGAGTCGGAGTTCTGGAAAAAACACCAACTGGCAGCATTTCGCCCCGCACATCCTCCTGGCAGCAGCTGGAGCCCGACAGCTTCATCCACAGGGCGAGGGAACGGCTGGGGTTAGAAGCCACGCAAGTCAGCCATATCCAGTAAACACTTCACTAAACCTCTCCCTCCGAACCCCTTAAGCGTTCTGTTCAGTATTCCTGGTTATGGAAGGCGAGGGCACCGCTCCACATCTGATCTCTGTACAGTTAAGCTTCAATAACAATTTCTCAACTGTTTCCTAATTGTCTGCCTTGCCCTCCCACCTGGGCTGCTGTATACACGCAAGCACTTTTTGCCAGCCATTTTACATACGAGAGAAGAAAGAAAGCTCTCCAAGAAAGCCTTCGCAGGCCTTAGAGAGCATGATGTACTCACACAGGCATCCTGCTGAATGCACTGCAGGATGTGCTTGGCTGGAATCAGGAAGTCTATGAGGTAGCGTAGTCCATCCCCACGGTACGTCTTCTCCACCACATCAAAAACTTGGCACAGAACGGTGGCTGCGGTAGCCTCAAACGGAGGGTAGAGTGCTGATAACGTACTCTGAATGCAACCGTCCAGCGACTCCGAGTCCTGCCGAGGGAGAAAGCGTTAGCGGTACCACGACACGATACACCCCCGTGCCCTGATGAGCCCTACACCAGGAGCACAGCCGTCTATCTCCAAATGCAGGAGGAGAGAAGATCAAAGGAGCAAACTGCTGTCCTTTCGAGCTTCTTTTGGCACTGGTGATTCCAGGTAAACACAAAAAAGCTCTCCCAAAACGCGAGCGGAGTGCTCACAGAGCACTGTGCACAGCGGCGAGATTTCCCAGCTTTTGCTTACGCAGCAAGTCCTTCTCCTGACTGCGCTGGGTGGGGCTGCTATTAAACCATTACCGCAGCACGTGAGTGCATGCGAGCGAGAGTATCACGGGGTGGACGGATCGGCAGGCCCTGTGTTTTGGATACCTGGGACTGGAGATGCTGGCCAGCACTTGGGTATGTTAAAGCCCAGCATTACACTCCTTGGGGGAGTTGCAGGGGCAACAATTGTGCTGAAACTCCTCAGCCCATTGTGCTCTCAAGTCCCTGTGCAGGATAAGCTGCTGGAGCCGTTTGGTACCACGGAAAGCTGCCCACCAGTGCAGTTTCTTGTCATTCAAAGTTGTTTGCTTCTCATGAAAGGCTCACTCCGGGCACCAGGAATTTTCTGCAATGAGAGATGCCCCACAACAGGATCTGCAGACTGTGTGTGGGCAGGGTGATCATTGGTGCCTAAGCGCGTGCATCGACACATAGGATGCCCATTTCCTGCCTGGAGATCAGAGACAATGGCTTCCCTATGTCCACCTTCATTCAGGAGAGCCTGCCCACGGTGTCAAGACCCATTCCACTGCTAGAGGCCAAATTCTGACATATTGCATGGGTGTAAGTCAAAAGAGCTTGCAAAAATATAATTTAAAAAAAAAAAAGTCTGTACACATCTGTGGCAAGAATCAGGATCCCTCCTTTCCTGTCTGTTTTAAAGGGGAACCCTCTGGCTAGTGGGAGTGAGTTTTGTTACAAAACCAAATGAAAGTTTACTCAGGTGTCTGGCCAGATCCTCATCTGATCTAAAGCCACCTCCCTTCACTAGAGACAAGAAAAGCACTTCAGCTGCTGGTCCAGGAGCTCTACAGCCTCCTGCAGAACAGGAACAGTTGCAGGGACGTGCCTGAAAAGTACCTCAGTCCCACAGCAAGATTCGGAGGGAAAGTTAGACAAAGCAGTGCCACAACAGCTTATGCTGCCAGCGGGGAACAGCAGGATGAAGGGATCAGAAGGAAGCAAACCATTTCACTTCTTCTGCTCCAAGGGAACACGTGTTCATTGCTCCGGATACCTCCACTGGCTTGAGAAAACGCAACACTCTCAGAGCGAGCCTGAACCGACCTGCAGCCAGAGCAGAGGTGATGCTCCTCACACAAGCCTTCCCATCTCTTCCAGCTCAATGATCTTTGAATTCCTCCATTAGAGGGCTGGGTGTTTTAAGCATAATATAAGCCCCCTGCTCTGTTGTAAAGCCTTCTCGTAGGACAGCCTGTGGGATTGCACAGGAGAGGCGAGGATGCCCAGGCAGTGCCTCCACAACCCCTGCCTGCACCGAGCTGGCAGAACGCGGGTGACAGGTAAACCACACGCTGCCTGTGGCAGAGCACCGCTTATTACTTTTCTGCTGTTTCTCCTGACGTCAGCAACAACCAAGGCTAAATGGCAGCAGGCTCCTGAAGTGTTTGCAACTCTTCTGAGAGGCCAGCTGCCTCCTTGCAATACCCCTCAAGGTCAATGCAACCAGATCAACAGGGGTCAAGGAGCTATTTTTCATATTCTTAACCCAAGGACTCAAAAAGCAGGACCCCTGTGTGCACACTTCCAATTGTTGAATGCCAGGACCAAGCACGTAGCCCTAATCCTAATCAAGAGGAGAAGGCTGTTTTAAAACCTCAACTTTTATTCCATTAATTGAAATGGAAAGCCTGGAAGTTCCCAGGCTCTTCCTTCTCCACAGGAACAGGTCTTCAGAGAAAAATCTTCCACCAGAGATCATGGAGGTCAAGAGAAAACTGCTGAGAGCCGACAGCCTGCAGCTCTCTGCACAGTTCTGGTCAAGACCACCCCGATGCAGGGTACGAGAGGACAGCTCAGCGGAGTTCAGGAAACAGAAGAGACAGCAGACTGCTAGGAACTGTGGGATGAATTGTACAGACCCAAGAGGGGCAGCCTAAATAAGGAGTGTTCCCTTTACACAGTATTCTGGACCTGCTAAAAAAGGCATGGAGGGGCCTGAAGATTAGGAAATGGGTACCAAGCCCAGTGTGAAGCCTCTCACAATTAGACATAATAATATTGCTAAATATTGACATAATGCACTCAACATTGCACATTGTTCCTCTCCTGCGCTCTTGTGAAATGACAGAGAGAGGCCAAGCGCAGCCAGCTGAAGGTGAGCGCAGCTCCAGTAACCTCTCTGGACACCAGCCTGTCCCAGCAAGCATCTGTGGCCTTGGCAGATAAAACTGGCCTTCACACAGGTGCTCTGCCACCTGTCACCGCAGAGAGCCCAGCCATGCGCTTGGGGACACTCTCACAGCAGTGCAACTGCTGGTAGCACTTGACAACAGTTTCCCTCTGACCCTCCAGAGTCTGTAGGTTCAAAATCTCACTCAAAACCAGCTGGGTGGGTTCTGGGGGTTCTGCCCCCGCATTTCTTCCCCTGCTTGAGCAAAATTCCTTCTGATATCAATTCCTCCCCTTAATGAAATTGGTTAAGTTTACTATTGCAAACAAAACAAAGAAGTCAAAATATTTGCACATGAGTCAGTGCATCGCTCTAAGGTTCTCACACCATTCCTGCTGCCCTAGCAAAGCCTTCACAAGACAATTATTAACATTGGCACTGAATCAAAAATCCTTTCTATGGTTAAAATAAACCAAGTTGTACATTAGCCTTCCTTTAGCAAAACACAGAATAACCATCGCCTGTAGCCATTGCAGTGCTAACAGGGCACTCCTTCGCAGAGGCTTTATCTCTCTGGCTGGACTCCACCACAGAGCCACGATAGCTGCGCAGGATTTGAAGGGACAGAGAGGAGCTTTCAACCCCAACCCTTTGGTAGAAAGAGGAGATCATTTCACCAATCTCTCTTCTAATTCCACATGAAAAGTCCCAAACGGGAGCAAATTCACACATCGCATCGTGCTGCACGTGACTGTAGCATCAGCATCCTTGGGCAGCTACAGAACAAGGATGGATGCAGCCTCCACGTGCCACGGGTGAACACAGGGGCGACACCACTTCTAGTGCCCCCACCCACCCAGGGTGGTCTCCCAGAGATGGGTCCTGCCCAGGTGGAGGGTGAAGCATGGCAGAGCCTCAGGGGCTCAGAAGCCACCTTAAAACACAGAGGGTAAAACATGGCAGAGCTTGGAGCCTGCAACAGCAGCAGATTCGCCTCCAGACATGGACTCATTAAACCAACTCACCATCCTAGGGATGGGGCTTCTTGTTTGCACTTAATTAACTTCTCAGATTGCAGAGGGGTGTGAGGAAGGGGCCTCGGCAAGGCCCGCGAGAGCCCGCGTGTCCCTGACGTTTAATGCTGGAGCACGGACAACCAGCTGCACACGTCCAGCCGGCGGGCAGCGCCTGCCGCTGTGGTTCGGGGAACTCATACAAACCACACAGCAAGAGAAGGGGATAGCATCCTGCACCCCAGAGGCTGATAAATCTGAAGTCTAGAGCCCACCCTACCTACAAACCACACCCCTTATCTCAAGTGGGCGATTCAACCTCCAGCAGGCATGCGGAGACATGTCTGCAGCCCAGGGTGACGGGACAGCACCCAGAGAGGAGGGGAACAAGCTAAACCCAGCAAGGATCCAAGGAGAGGGCACTCCTGCCCCAGCACACTTCCACTTCAGCCCATGCCTGCCTGCGCAACCAGCCCACTGCAGCCCCCAAGAGCTGGCAGAGCCCAGCACAGGAGCCCCTCCAGGGACTGCAAATTTCAGGCTTCCCTGCCTCCAGCACTATTACCACATCCCCCTCACGAGAAAGGTCCTGGACGCTTGCTCCTTTTCAGGCACCCGGCACAAAGGCAAACAGGAGCACTTTCCAAGCAAGCCAGAGAGCATCTCCCCAAGCAAAAGGCATCTTAAGACACAAATGCTTCTTTGGAAATAGCACGGGAGGACCTATGAACTCCAGCTCGCTGCCACACTCTCACCACACCTCCTGAAAGAGAAACACACTTTTAAAATAACTCCTCTATAAATCAAGGCGCTAAATAAAGCCCAGGTTAAGGTCATGTCCGGCCACACCGGCTTTCACTGCTCCTCAGCTGGGAGCCGGCTGCCAGTGCAGGGGCTGGAGCACAGCGAGGGAGGAGGAAAGCGGCATGGGGGACAGGCAGGGCTCCAGGGGCACAGCTGGGTGATGGAAACAGCCAAGCGTGGTCCCACCTGGGAGAGCAGGGAGAGCCTGGGAGGGCTTCAGAAGTGGCTTGTGTCTGAGGAGGGGCAGAAATTAGCAGGGTGCCCCCCCACTGACATAACGGGAGCCACAGATGCTGGGAAATTAATAGAGGAATAAAGACTGCGGCGGCAAAGCTCTGCTGCTCAGCCCTAAGAGCCCTCCTCCCCATCACAAAGTGCAGCAGGAACCAGGAGCCAGGGAGAGATGCGGTTATGGGTGCCTGGGCAGAAGCCCGGAGCCAGGACTAACAAGCAGGCAGCAGGAAGAGGCGCTGGGGATCAGTTACAGCCCTGCTTGGGGGACATGTCTACCCCTCCTGCTACAAGCAGCTGCTGCAGGATGCGAGAGGAGCCTGCCAAGACGCATCTGGAGTAACCAGGAGCTCCTCGGGCTTTTCTAGGTGCACCAATTTAATTTTCTGCCTATCTCTGCGGGCACCAAGAAAGCTATGCAGCAGCTCCAGCTGCTGGGAACTCCTGCCATACTACATTTCTTTCTAACTCAGGACTCAACTTCTTCCTCTTTGGGACCTGCTGCTCACTAATTAAGCCTGAACCCTGGAGATCCTCCTACAGGTTCAGAGAACAAGTACTCAGCCTGCCCAAGGAGCAGAGAGAAGATCTCCAGGGCTATGCACCTTGCGCAGCATCAGAATACTTGAGCAGGCGCCTGGGACAGCAACCTAAGCAGCTCAGGGCAACACAAGTTGGTTCAGGGAAGGGCTGCAATGCTGCTGGACCCACCTGGGCCCCCAAAGCCGTGGCAGCATTTTCCCTACAACTCACCCAAGCACCTTGCTAAAAAGTTAGTGTCTTGCTTAAGGATTTTGTCTACAAAACGCTGAGTCTTGGTCAAGAAAAACATGAAGAGGCATAGATTTTCCCTGCTGTCTGAAGACTCCTAAAAACCATCAATATGATGAGACCAGACTAACTGACTAACCCATGACTTATGGCAGACTGCTCCATTCTCGCAGGCTGGACTGACCCATGTAACACGCTGAGGATTCATCTTGCAGCAGGAATTCAGCTAAAGGATCTGCAGCTCTGCTCCGAGAAAGCTGGAGCCCCATCTGAGCAGCCAAAGAATGAAACTACATATCCCAATGTGCCCCACTAAAATCCCGTGCTTGCTGTGGCTTGGCAGAGCAAGGAGCATAGCTGGGCAGCGGAGCAGAGCCGGAGCGGCTGCGAGCACGGCGAGTGGTGCCTGTGGTATGCCCAGCTCTGAGTCACCCAGCGTCTCGGCTCCTGCTCAGCACGGATGCCTTGCCAGGAACTCCCGCAGCTTTGCCCTCCTTCTGCCGGCTGCCCGAAGCCTGGCCACGTCCCGCACGCACCCATTTTCTCCCCCCTTGCCCAGGTACCCACGGACAATGTGAAGGCATTGGACAGAGGAGACCAGAGTCTGCAAAGGTGAGGGGAAGAGACAACCCACCCCTCCTCCCACACCCCAGAACTGGAAAGCAGAAATAACAGCAAAACTGGGAAGAGGCAGGGCTCCAAGCATTACAGTGCAACGCCTACCCGCGGCCCCCAGCCAGCCTGGGGACTGGGGGAGAAGGAGCACACAGCAGGCGCTGAGCGGGGCCGGGTTAGCTGCTCCCTCCACCAGCAAAGGCTGCTGTGCTGTGCCGTTTGGCTGGGGCTGCTCAGCTCTCAGCTGACGTGAGAAATCTCATTTCCAGTAAAAACAGACCTCTGGGCTTTCCACAAAGCCTTTCCACTTTATGACACAAAGCTGAAAGCCAGGCCGCTTTGCCTTTAAAAAACAAGATGTTTCTCCATTCAAAAAGTCCTTGGCTAAAAACAAGGCTTGTTTTTCTGACAAAATTTGAGATTTCCCACTCCATTTCTGCAGGGAGGAGAACCCTCCCAGCCCCATTTCCTGAGCCACTCTAATCACAGCGGCAATGAGTTCAAGAGAGAAAAATCTTCCCAGAGCAAGTGCCAGCTCCCCCCTCCGCTGCTCGCTCCGAGGCTCAGGGGGAGGCTGGGAGGAGGGCGCCTGCCTTCGGCACCCTGCCTGCCTCTGGATGTTTTCGCTAAAATAATGTACTATTAAGTGGTGCAACTACAGAGGTAGGCATTCACACTGCGGTAATTACACCACCTTCCTGTGAGATAACCAGGAACGGCTCTACCTGCTCTGTGAGCTATTGTTTCAGGCTTTTCAGGGAGAAAGCCCAGCACCCAGCTTCATTCGGGAAGAAAGTGTTTGCAGGCTCACAGAGGCCGGCTTCTCTCACGGGCTGCACCTCCGAACGTGAGCTGCCTTCTGTGTACCACCACGAGGTCCCTTGCACGGGACACGGCTGTAGCCCGGCTGCCGGGCAGGCAGGACGGCTGCGCAGCCTGTGGATAAACCAGCTCCTACAGCCTTGCAGGGAGCGGTGCTCCGCAGACGGAGCTCAGAGAATCATTTCCAGATGCCTCCCTCTGTTCCCCCAGCCCTGCTCCGGGTTGACGCGGCTGCGGCAGCCAAAGCAGCTCCTACTGGGCAGTGTGCGGGATTATCATTCCAGGCACTGCAGGACAACAAGCGCTTGGAAGCGATTAACTCATGATCTCTCATTTAATTAAACAAAGGGAAAAAATGATGTATTTGCTTTTCAGCTCCGAGGCCCCACTTCTGCGCATGCTGTAGGTCTGGGCATGCTCAGCTGGGGAAAGGCAGGCCCAGAGCCGGGTGGTCACCCCACCAGCCCGGAGCTGGTTTGTTTGCACTCAAAGTGGACATCCTAGATTGCTGTGAAAGCAAAGCATGACCTCCTGCAAGCCTCAAGCTTTGGAGGAGCTAGTGCACATCTATGCCAATGCCGTCCTTTCGCTGGAGCAAAAGGCAGGGAATAGCGGAGAGCAGAGACAACCCAGGGCAGGTACATCCCTGGCTCTGCACCACGCTTCAGGTGGCCAAACGCAGACGTTGGCATATGGCAACCTGACCAGCACCTGGGCCTGCTCCCCTGCCCAAGAGCCCTGCAGCCCAGCAGGATGTTTTCGTGGGTCTGACACAGCAACACGAGAAGCAAACATGCTCTTAACATAACCAAACCCCAGTATTCATCCTTGCCAAAGACGTGTCCTGGTGCAGCCTTGCGGGGAGGAGAGCCTGTGCACCTGGAGCAGCAGGGCCTTCGCCAGCCCTCCTCTTACGCATGCCCCCAAGAGAAGCCGGACGCGCGCAGCAGCTTGCACAGCAAGCTCTCTGCTGTTCGACCGTCGCCTTAGCAAACTCTGCTCCCCGGAGGAAAAGGCATCGCGTGAACTCAGACACAGCAGCACGGCACCCCATCCCACCAGAGCTCTGTGTTCGTGCTACTCCTCTCCACCCTTTCTTTGAGGTTTTCATACTCCGCGTTCTCTAGAGAAGGGCCCATGGCCTTCTCCTTTGTCCACACAACACCCAGCACATCAGGAAGGCTGCCGACAGTTTCTGAGCAGATTAGAGGCCAAACTGGGGATGAAACACTGACCCACAATCCAAGAAAAGTCCTCTTATAGCCAGAGAGGAGCAGAATGGGGAAATGGAGATAAGCCTTTCCTCACAGGGACACGTCCCGCTTTTAACTGAGCTCTCAACGAACTGAGCAGAAGGTGGGTCTTGTCCAGAGCGAGGAACGAGCCTTGCTGCCTGTTACTTTCTATTAGCATCAGATCAGGCAGATGATACAGGTGTTTAAAGGGCATGTGAGAGAACAGACCAAAGCCATGGCCTTAAACAGACATCGGCCAGCTGAAACAAGGGCCTGCAAGTGTATGAGAAGAGCTGTGCATGAAACACCTCCTACAGCTGGACACCAGCTTATTTTGGTTTAGTTTAATCAAGGGATTAAGTCCTTAATCTGAAAGAACTGTCTAAGCACAGATTTTTTTTTTAAATATCATTGGCATGGATCTAACCGTGCAATTAATTAACAGCTGTACTCGGCATGATGCAAAGCTTTGGGTATTCTTAAAACACCTTTCCCAGCGACAGACTCAGGCTGGAGAAGCATAAGCACGTGGTGGACATGGTTTCACGGCCCAGCATGACACACTCGTGCCTCCCCACCTCCATAAGACCCCCCAGGACAGAGCTGCGCCCCTCTTCACCCCCACCACCAGATTCCACGGGCTGCCCTGGCTCGTGCACCATTCGCAAAGGTCCAGCCAGGGATCTCCACATTCAAAGTGTCATGTTCCTACAACAGGCTCGGACAAGGCTTTCTAAATCCTGTCAGATGTCACAGACGGAGCCAAGAACTTCCCGGGCCACTTCTACACAAGAGAAGTCCTGGGACATTACAGCAGACTCCCTTTCTTTACAGGGCTCTTCTAAGAAATGCACTAAAAATCTTTCTGCTGCCCAAGAGAATTGCTTGAGTTTATTCATCTTATTAGTAGTTTCAGGATTTGCTTCACTCTCATCTTCAGGCATTGGCATCCATCTAGCAAACCACTCTGAGCTGTAGCAGCTCGTACCCCTTGCCATTTGTGCCTAACACCTACCAAATAACACGGCGCTCCAGGCATACTAAAGATTTGTTTATACCAGGCAGCTACAAAACATCCTGGGTAAGTTCTTAGCCAAAGAGGTCAGCTCATCTTAACACCTTTTAGTCAGGGGCACGGGGCCATAGACAACACTCTGTGTTCAGACACCCATCTGGGGGCACCTTCCAACAGATGGGCAGCCTCCTGTGCTCAAAGAGAAAATGATAATCCTTCAGCAGGACAGCTGACGAGTGGTGCCAGAAACGATCTTCACAGGGTCGGCATTTAGATTATTACTTATGGGCCAGCTTTGCACGCATTCCGAGCTCAAGGCTGCGACCAGATGATGTTCAGATACCACCTCTTCCTCTGCAAGTGCATGAGCTGCTGGACATGGGGACTGGTGGATTCTCCACCTCTTGCAACCTCCGTGAGCACAGACACCGCTAAGAAAAGATCATGTTTTACTTAAAAGAAAGCTCCCAGACTCAATGTGGGAGCTAGGAAACACTCTATGGATCCAATATCCCGTAAGAAATGAGCCATAGTTCTTTCTGGCCTTAAACAATCTGTATTACCATGTGCTTATGAAATACAAGTCCTGCTACACGAACAGGGAACAGGAACTGCTCTGGAGCTGAGCAGCAGTTCCAGGAGGGGCTGGCCGATCGCATGAGAAAACAGTATGCACACAAGAAACCTTCCTTGAAGCAGCACCTCCCCGCACGTCTTTGATATGAGCACGTAGCTGGCAGCAGCAGTCAGGTGCCAGCATGCACCTCACCATGAGGAAGAGGCTGTGAGGAAGGATCAGCCACGAGGACAGAGCGGGCAGCCCAGAGATGGCTATGGCTTTGCCAGCTCAGCCCTGGGCCACCACACGCAGCACCAGTCTGTGCCCTGCGGGGAGAAGCGCTCCTGCTCAGAATGACCCAGATTTGCTCCAAGACTCTGAGCTCACCAGGGAGCAGGCGCACGTGTGCTCAAGCTCTCTCGTGCACGAGCAGCCAAGCCTGGGACTTGCACTGGGATGAAAACATTTCCCCTATATTCAGAGCACTAAATGCATGCCTCCTGGAAAGCTAAGTACATCAGTCATAAATTCAGTACATTGCTTTTACTAAATTCCCGAGTTAGAAAGGAGTAAATACAGGCTTTTAAAGCTACTCCCTTTATAGCTTTTTTTTTTTCCAAACAGAAAACAGTCTCACGTGTCCCATTATTTCCATACATATCAAAGGAGGGTGGAGATTTAACTAGCGATTTCTAAAAGACATCTTTGTGCACAGAAGGGATGTATGCCAAAACGTGGGTGGTTATAAGCCCAAACACAAAGAAGAATACATCCACAGGCATTTTTCCCCTTGATCCATTAACGGGTCTGCATACCAGCCTCCTGAGCGTATGAGAGGGACCTTGTTCAAAAGGTAAATGTATTCAGAAAGATGACAACAGACAGCAAATAGCCCACATCCTTTAACCACACTGGAGACGCAGCGGTGCTGGGTTTTTGTTGGGAGTCACTGAGATTTGACAGGCAGCCTCAGGGAAGGGATCCTCCTGATGGAACCTGCTCAGGAAGCCTCCCAGCTGGGTCTCCTGCGATCACTGCCACACCTAACGCAGGCGGGGAAGCTCAAGGCGGACACCTGTCTCAGATCACCAGAACTCCCGCAGCTTTTCTTCCCCACACCACGCGAACCACCATCCAGACACAGCATTGCATCGGAGGTCACCGTAAAGCCCCAGGGAGCCTCCCCTCTGCTGCATCCACCGGTGTCCAGGAGGAGCACATGCACATCTCTGGCTCATCCCCACTGCTCTTCAGCCAAGCCATCCCAGTCCATCCAAATGGATGGCTGGCTGCACCAGCTGGAGCAAGGGTTCATCCCGGGCATCGCAGCCTGATGGCAGGATGGTAAATCTGAGCGGACAGAAAGGCTTTCAGATTCATTCTGCGCTGCTTTGATCTTGGAAGTTTCAGCTTAGTGCCCAGCGATGCAAAAAATGGGCTATATATGAAACCAGCCAGGAGCACTTACCACAAGAAAGGCCCCAGTTTTTTGTTCATTTTTTAATGAAAGACTAGGGCAGCCAACAGGGATGAGGTGCTCCATGCAGCAGAGAGGTATTAGCACGGTCAAACCTTCAGAGCGAACAAGCGCACATCCGTTCACTTCTCCGAGCTGCAAGCCAGGTATGGCGAGTGGTGTAGAAAGCACCGAGCATCCCAGCACCAGGATGGCAGCTTACCCTGGCAGGCTATCCTTGCTTTTGAGTGCTCTTCAGTCAGCAACGCGTCTGATCCTGGTGCTAGTACTTTCTTTTTCAGACCTTGGCTACCTTGAGCTGGGCAGGACAGGAACAGGGGCTTCCTTCATTGGCAGAGAGCCAGGAACAGGACCAAAAGGAGTTCTGATACACTGAGAGCCCATGGGTGGGTTGAGTCTGTAGCTTCTGCAGAAGACACCTTGGCTGTTTTAACAGAGATTTCTCAGGTCTTTGCTACTGAACAGGCCTGGAGCCTCTGTGCCTGGGACTTCCACCCACGCTCAGCACCGGTGCGCAGGTGCAGGATGGTTCGGTCTTGCACAGGGGTATGTCTGAGGTGACGCTAGAAAATCAGGCTCTGGGAGCTGAGAGGCCGTGACTGCGCTCTAGTATTTAGAGGCAGAACTGCTGGCTGGCTCTTTTCTGAAGTGACCAGCAGCAAGATGCTCGCAAGGCTCTCACATTGTGATTTCTTCTGCTAGCTTCCCCCTGAGGAGCAGGGTGCACTGGGCCAGGTGTCCCTCAGGGCTGACTCCACGCACGGGTGGATGGCCAGCAGCGGAGGTGGTTACGCTGCAGGATGCCGATTTTCAGAAAGTAAGCGCCAACACTCGGTGTACAGTCCTTCTCGGCCACCCGCATCATCTCACCATGAACACTTGCTGTCCTGCATTCCCACCTGGTACTAAGAACACATCAGGCAATTGCTGAGCAGAGAGAGACGCCTGGATGCAGCTGGCCTGTCACCTGCGTTTAGCCATTATTGTCATTGCTGCAACGAACAGCACGTTCACCTGCCCAGCATCTTTGGGAAGAAGCAGGGCATCAAAGCATGAATTGTCATCCTTGTTAACCCAGAGAAGATGCTTTCAGACCACTTCCACGTGCTCAAGATTACATCTTTGGGCTTTGTCTGTGTTCCAACATCTTGCTCATGGCTTTGGCACAGAAATAAAGGAAGAAGATCCCCAATGCTTAAAGCTCCTTGTGATTCCCAGACTCATTTCCTTCCCACCCCAGAAGACAAAACGGGAGCATAAACAACTATATTTTTTGCTGAAACCCATTCTCTCTCCTGCCAGCATAGAGGTGCCACCTAAACTCTGCAGGAAGACACCAGCATTTGCACATCTTGTGCTACACACGGGCCCTGCTCTCCGTGCCTGCGTGATGACAAGCTATAGCTTGCTTTGCCTCCAGCCAACCTGCCCGAGAACAGAGCCGTGCACCTGCTTGGCTGGAAACTGCTCCTCAAGCGGTGCACACTGCCGTCTGCCCGTACGCCCTGGTCACCTCCCGCGCCCCATCCAGCAACAGGCACCAGGCAAGGTGAAGCCCCCTCCCTCACCCATGGGGGGGAAATTCCTACCAGGGAACGCAGGCAGATCCCCAGCCACAAAAGCCATGATGCGACGAGTAGGGTAGAGAGAGCTCAGCCAGGCTCCTGCCTTGCTCTTGGGGTTTTCACAGCTGCAGAAGGGAGTTCGAGTGAACTGGGCTACTTCAGCCTAAGGTATCTTATGCATTTGGTGCTTTAGGCATCCCCCAGCTGCAACAACCCGATGGACTCATGCACACACCACATCCCTGACACTGAAGCATGACAGACACCCCACAAGGAGGAATCGCCTGCCTCACACAGACCAGGGCAGCCAGCAGATGTACCATGCCAGACCCCCATCAGGAGCCAGGCCTCTGAGAGTCCTGCAGCCTGCCAGAGGCCATGGAGGAGCCCCATGCAGGCCAACAGCCTGACCCACATGCCCTTAGATCCAAATCTTTTGCCTGCAGGGTTCGTTTGATTTACCACGAGACTAAAAGCTCAAGCCAAACGGAACAGCTTGGAGCTACAGCCGCAGCTCAGCCGCTCACAGGTCACACCTCCCGAGCTGCAGACCGGTCTGGCACGGCACCGAGAACGGACACCTGTCACAGAGCACAGGGGACTGCGCTGTGGCCAGCGCCCATTGCCAGGTCTGTGGCGGCTTGGCCTCTGGTTCCTGCTCCTTGCGGCTGCCACGCCTAACCTGGGCACCCGAGAGGCACACAGCCCCCTCAGCTGAGACGCATGGTCCCTGCATCCCGCAGCCCACCGAGGCACCTGGGCTGGCCACGGCACCGCTCTGCACAAGGGCCCTGCCCCAGACAGCCCCTGCATCACCCATTAGAGCAAGCTGAAGGACTTGAACTCAGGATGAAACACTTGGGAATTGGTGTCATCCTGCAGGAGCAGAGCGGCAGCAGCCGGTCTCTGCCTCAGGCCTCCCAGAGCAGAACTTCACCCGCCCTGCTCCAGCCCCCACAGCAAAATGCAGCCCATGGGGCTGCGAGGGGCGGCACCCGCCCTGCACCGCCCCAAAAAGTGTTCACCTTTGATTTCAACTATGCAATAACCAGCATAGACCAAAAATGGCCAGGAACACACCGGGGGGAGGGAGAGAGCTCCCCTGACAGAGGTGGGGAAGGGAAGGAGATGACTGCAGGACGGGAGGGGAGGGCGCGCCATGGCTCTGACACAGCCACGGGAGGGGACAGAGGGCCACAGGGTCCTCGGCAGGGAAGCTGGAGGGTGGCAAAGGGAAGAGATGTGGGTCTATGGTCTCAGCTCAGGTGACAGAAGCCAAAAGTTAGGCAACTCTTCCTTCAGTGAAAGCCAAGTTTCGCCAAGCCCAGAAGCTGAACTTTTAAGAAAAAACAGGTCAGAGCCAGGCACAGCAGCGGGGCAAGCTGCTTGTCCCCCTCACAGACTTTGTTCCCTCTGCTGAGGAGAACCAGCCCGTGACACAGCAGGACACATCCAGCTTGAGGGCTCCTGGACACACGGATCCCAGCCTGAGCCCAGGAACAAACCATCAGAAGCCAGACTGGGGCTCAGCAGGATGTGGCCACAGGGCTAGTGATTCCTCCAGGCTCTGCTGCCCAGGGCTGGGCACCTCTGCTCACAGGGCAGTGCGGGTGGGACTGGGCAGGGGACTGCCCTGCAGCCACTCCCAGGGCAAGTTTTCTGCTGCCCGGCTGGGCTCACCAGCCTCTCCCCTCCCAAAACAAGGATCCCCACATGCAGAACTTGACCCTGAAAGGGAGGGATCCTTGTCCGGCTCTGACAAGGGCCTCTGAACCCCTGGCTGCCCACTTTGGGCAGGAGAAAAGCAGCAGACGCTCTGCCTTTCCCTGGGCTCTGCCAGGGCGCAGTGCTCACAGCCCCGCAGCAGGACTGGCAGAGGGCGAGGGCAGCAGCAGAGCCCAGCACGCAGGCAGCCCAAGAGACAGGGCCTGCTGGTCCTCCCCCGTCACAGCCCCTTGCTCCAGGGCTGTACCCTGATAGGCACCCCGCCAGGGACCAGAGCTAACAAGAGCCCTGTGTCCCTGCAGCCACTGCCCGGTGCTGGCACCCCAGGTACAGCGTGCCACCCCAGTAACGGGAAGCAGCAGAAGAGCCGTTTCCCACTCCCGGCATTAGCGCCGTGCACTGGCTCCAGGCAGGCTGCCCTGATAGCGGCTCCATCCCGCGCAGCCCTGCTCGTGCCCAGGGCGAGAGCCCTTCTCAGAGATTTCCTTACCATGTTCCCGGCCTCCTTTATTCCCCTTCAGCTCCAAAGGCAGCGTTTTTTCTCTTTTTCCTCCATGTGTGTGACCGGGCGTCTCCTCTCTCCTCCGACGTGAACCACCAAAGCACTTTGAGTTCTGGACTGTAATCCAAGCCCTCACCGCCCCCAGCACAGCTCCAACTAATCTAACTCATGACACTACCGGGGCCGAGCAGGGGACCTCCAAGGTTTCTCTGACAGCCAACCCCAGCGCTAGACGGCAGAGGGGCATAGCAAGCGCAGGGTGTCGCGTTCCCCAGCCCTGCGGGGACCTTTCGGACACGGGCAGAGCCAGCAAGGCTCACAGGCTGCTTGTTACAGCATCCGCATCCCTCGGAGTGCGCCTGGCCCTCCGCACAGACCTGCTTAATGCAGATGCTCCGTGGCGGGGAACTGCCTTCGTCGGTGAAGATCTGAAGAGCTGCAAGAGGAGAACAAGCCCACGGCAGGCATCCCAAGAAGGTCTCCAGCTTCCCAAAGAGGTTTCCAGCAAAATCCTCCCCCTGCCTCCTCTTGGCTTGGTTTTCTTTAAGCCCAGAGAAGTTTCTCCACTCCGTGAGATCCTGAGGCAGCGCTGCAGGTTAAGCAAAATGCCGAGAAATACAAAAAAACTGCTCTGAAATATTGTTTTTCTAACTTCTAGAAGGAAAACAGAGAGGCAGTGACCGCTTCAGGCAACAGCAACAAACTGCATTGGTATAGGGCAAGAGATGGGGAGACCTCACCCCCTCCCCAAAGGAGGAAGTAATTTAACATGGCAAGTTTCTCCACCCCTCCATTAATTGTTTAAGATGGCCAGGGGCCAAAATACTGCCCGAGCAGTAGGGAAGGTCAGCAGGCAGGCAGGCAGCAGCCTACAGAAGTGACAACGGGAAAGGGCAGAGCCACAGAGTGGGAGAGGGAGGGGAGAGGCAGGTGCCGCGGGGCATCCCAGGATCTGCTGACACACAAAGGCTTTGTGCAACGGGAAGCGGAGCGGGAAGTGACACACAGGCAAAGCCCCGGAGGCCTGGACATGAGGTGCAGGGTCTGGCAGAAGGACTTTGGACTGGGAGCTGCCTCCCCAGACTTGGCCGATCAGCGCGTGGTTTTGGCAGCCTCAGTGGGGACTGACCCCCCATCAAGGAGGCCACAGTGCTGGTACCTGGCTGTCCCAGATTCTGGGAGAGGTCACTCAAACCAGCCCACCCCAAGAGCAGGATTCAGCAGGAGGGAAGACATCCGCTGCACGGACAAGTTCAGTAGAGGAGCACAGGGTGCTCTCCTGCTGAAGCCGGGGCAACTGCTACCAAACACCTCTGCTGCCTTGGCTCAAGGGGCCAGCCCCCCCAGCCTCCCCAAGCCCTGCCCCACGGGGCCAGCAGCAGAGCCCACGCAGGCTGGTCCAGCTCAAGAACACCTTCAGATACTCCTCTCCCAGAGAGGACTGCCAACAGTTGGCCCTAAATCCCATTGCACATGATGGCCTCCTGGCCTGTGTTCAGACAGAACCAGCAAACAAGGGGTCGAGCAGTCCCAAAGCCAACCATTCGATATCCCGCTGCTGGATGTGTGGTTGAGTTTCCTACGGGCAGCAGGGACAGACGACAGTCCCTGAAGGGACCTTCCTTAAGTGGAAGGAGATGTCCTGAGCAGCTGCCTCGCTGTTCTGCATCTGCCTTTCAAGCCGTCCTTGCTTGCAGAGGCTTCCCTGCTTCTCCTGCAGCAGCAGGGCACTGCCCACAGCACACCAGAGGAGTGAGGACCTCCAGCCCACCTCAGGTGAGATCAGCTGATATTCCCAAGCTAGGTGAAGGAGAACATCCCTGCCGATGCAAAGGGTATTAACAACAGCACAGGCACTACCTGGCTGTTGTCGTCCGCAGCAACTAAAGGAATTTGTGATCTTGTCTGTGGATGCGAGAGAGCCTTTCTCTCCCACTCATATTCGTAGCAGGAGGATGAGGAACCTGGCACTCTTCCTCAGCAGAGCCTCTGACCACAGATTTCACTGTCTGCACAAGGCTATGTTTGCAAAGCAGCTTTGCCCTTCATCTGTTCCCCAAACACATCACCCAGCCCAATAACATCCTTTGCAGCATCCTCCTGTGGACGCCCGGGATCTCCCTGCAGGCTGCCCCCCCTCTGCCAAAGGGGGCACAGACAGCCGTGTCCCTCCAGCGCACATGTGGCACACAGCTCGGAGGTGCTGAGCTATTTCTGTTGGAGGCATGGCCCTCACCGCAGAGTAAAAGGAGGCCCAAGAGATCCACCATGCCTCTCATGCCCAGGTGTTTTAGGGAAATTTCCTTGCTGTTTCTCCAGCTGCAGCAATACATGCAGGTTTCCTTTCGGGAGACCACGGCTGCCCAGGGCTAACCCAACCCCTCGCACACGACTGGTTTTATCCAGCAAATCACCCCAGGGTCTGCAGGGGACCAGCCTCTGAGCAGAGATCTGATGCCTCCGAGCACTTTGGTGGCCAGCAGCTTGGGCACCAAGATGGGGCTCTTCACAGCCGCTCCAGCCACAGACCAACGCTCCAGCCACAGACCAACGCCCCAGACAGCTGCATACAGCCCCTTTGAAAGCTTGCTGTGGGGCTGAAAGGGGCCCCACAGGCTCCTGCACGGGCCAGGAGCTACCTCACCTCCTGAAACAGAAACGTGTGCTCCCCAGGCACAAAGGGCAATGCAGACCCCAGCAGCCCTGGGGCAACCCAAGAGCCCACGGGGCCGAAGGGGACAGCACAGAGAGCCCGCTCCCACACTGTCACTGAACTGGTCAGGTCCCCGGCCCCCAGACCTCCACCGGCAGCTCCGGGATGAGAACAGCTTTCGGCTTTCCTCACCCCCTCAGGTGGCTTGCACAGGCCAGGGAGCACAAAGTCACCTTCTCCTTTAGCTCTGAGTTCACAGGTAAGGCACTGTCAAGTCACCGCATTCCAGCTCTTTTAGGGCCATAAAGAGAAAAGCGGCACTTTGAGGGGCTGGTGTAGGAGTTCGCAGCATCCCCATAAGCAGGGGAGGAGGTCACTGTGCAAGCACCCAGAGCCCATATGCAGTTCCTCTCCCATTTCCCGCCTCTGTGACCAGGGACAGAGCCAGCTGCTCCCCAGACCCCACAGCCAACTCTTGCTGTCCAGGTCCTACTCAAACAATATAACCACCAGCATACAGTGCAGCGACCAGCCTGGTGGTGAAGGTGGCAACTGAAAGCTCTCCGCAAGCTCCCACACCACACAGGACAATGCAGCTGCGCCAATGGCTGTAGGCACACTTTTCTAGAAGCAGGGGGGAATGGGTTGTCTCACACAAGCAGCTCAGAGCCCAGCCTCACGCCTCCTCCCTTCTCCACACCACGCTCCAAGCCCAGGCGCACCTTCCCCAGGCAGGCTGAGCAGCCCGAGCTCGGCTCACCCCCATCCCAGCTGGAGGCAGTGACGCCATTTCCTGCGCCGCGGCACTGCGCTAAGGGGAACATTGCACTGCTGTTTACTCATGGCTGGATCCTAATATAGCGGGGATTTTTTTCTTAATTGCAAAGCGGCCTTTCCCTCCTCTCCCGCATTGTAGATCCATTTCCCGCACAAGCACATGGGAGACAGCTGTAGCCAGCACTCCAGAGAGCGTTCGAAAGCCCCTCTCGGCTGAGGCTGACGACAATGCCGCGCTTGTTCCCCAGCACAGTCTCGCACTGTCTCCTCGCAGGAGCAGCTCCTCGCTCTCGCACAAGGTCTGCGCTTTCCTCAGGGTTGGTTTAACTGCTGGAGCCACTGCAAAAGGCTGCTGTCATCCCGGCCTGCCAGCAGACATCTGAGCACTCCAGCTCCCACCCAGCAGACCCAGGTCCTTGGCACGGACCGAGGGGCGATTTCACTCTGAGGGAACCGCTTTGGTACCCGGCTGCAGCGGCAGCTGAGCACTGCTAAGCACAACCTGTCCCAGAGGTGAAATACAGCAACAGGCAGCAACCGCTGGCATCAGAAGGATGGGGAATCAAACTCTGAAGGCTGCGGGGCCTCCCCAGAGTTGAAAGATGATGGGGTGGGAAAGGGGCCAGTACATCAACTGTTCTGACAGCTTCAGGGGTCGTAACTTCAGACCCACATCTCTTTCCCTGCCTGCCCCCTTCCCCTCCAGTGGATCTGGCCTCTGGAGCTGCAGTATTTCTCAAATGCCTGCTGAGCAGTACCACGACCTTGGGCCCTGCAAGAGCCGGGCAAGAGTGCCGGCAGAGGCAGGAGGCAGGCAAGGGACCTCTGCCTTTGAGTCACCGCTAGCAGAGTTCTGTTTATTTGCAGTTGTGCAGACCAGGGAAAGCTCAATACTTTTACCAGTAGGACTCAGCTGTGCTGGAGGAAACACAGGACAGATGTTTCAGATGCCAGACAAGGACATCTTCTGACCTAGAGAAAGTTGTGCAATATGCATGCGAGCTAGACGATTGCACTACAGCAGCCAGCAGCTCGTAGGAAAACACTCCTGTGCGCTCCACATTTGCTTAGCATGATCGCTGGTGTAGTCCTCAGCATAGCACAGGGAACGTCCGATGTCCAGAGAGACTCCCGAGGGAAAGGAGAGCCCGGGAGCTGGCTGTGGCAGAGCACTGCTCCAGGACCTCCAGCCCTGCTCACTCACTGGTCAGTGGACGACTCTGAATCTACTTCCAGGCATCTCCTCATCACCGGGCTGGGGCTCTCCGCCAGCTCCCATGCCCACACACGTGGCCATGCAGATGTCCTGTGGATTAAGCTGTGCCCTGAAAACACAGGTTCAAGAAAGGCACCTGATGATCCCACCAAGCTACCTGCTGTGAACCCCGATCCCCTCGGACTCAGCAGCCTGCAGAGGACATGGGAAGCCATCAAGGAGCAGCGTCGGACCCCGCTCAGCACAAACAGCTGCCTTAAGACCAGTGCTAAACGTCTGCTTGAAACAGGTTTCATCAGAAAGCAACAAGTGCTGCAGCAAGTGGAGCTGCAAACACCCTTTGTACCAACAACAACGTTCCAGGAAAGAACTAGTTCTCTCCCCATCAGGGAGACAAGAGGGAGCTGTACGTAGTTTGATAATATTTAAACCTTTATTCCAGATCACAAGTAAAGCAGACCTTGGCTTCATAAAAGCACATCTTGGTTTAACTAATTAATTTGATAATCCCCTATTTGCAATCCTCAGGAGACATTCAGCTTCTAAAGCAAGTAATTACCACTAAGTGGCAACCTCTTAGTGAGGCCCAGTCTGATTAGGGAAAAAATTTCTTAAGCCAGAAATATAATCATGGTGTGATGTGACTACACAACAACAGCTGGTCACGCTCACCATTTGAAGGAACACGAGCAATTCAATTACTAGGTCTCCAGCTACACTTCAAGACGTCGTTCAGCGCCACGTGCAAACCCGGTGTGCAGTTCACCATCAGGAGGCATTCCCAGAGATGTTTTATAGGTCGAGAAGTCCCACTTAGGGCTCTCAGATACCCATGTGTGCCAGTGGGTGTGGGTCAAATAAATAAAAATTAAAAAAAAAAAAAAAAAGTAGCTCAGGCCTGCTGCAGCACATGTGCAAGCTCACCCTGTGCAGTCCCACAGGGAGTGATCCAAGCGGGGGAACGCCAGCCTTGGTACAAAGGCACACCTTGATGACACACAGCGTTCTCCCCAGACAAGCCAGCTGGACGTAATACATGCAGGGCACTTGCTAGCCTAATGCCTGCTCCAGGCATCCCCAAGTGCCTGGGGTCTCGGCTCAGCAGCAGCCCAGCACTAGCACTGATCACCGCCAGAGCCCATGGGGCAGTCCTGCTTCTGCGTACGCCCAAGATGCCCATCTCAAGCTGAGCAGCTTTGGGCTTCTTCAACTTTGGGCAGTTCCTTTTGGGGAACATGGGTAGCCCCCAGGCCTTGCGAAGCAGCAATGCTACACACCGCTCTTGGGTTAACGGTGTCCTCCAGGGACTTCTCCTTATGTGAAAATCATAAACACACCCAGTGCGGGTAGGAACGAGGCTTGGATGGAAGCCAGGCCTCCTGTCCCCATCAGGCACCTTCCCAATAGGTACATCTTCTCTACCGCGCGCACACACACCGACTTGTTACTGGGGTGGACTCTGGGTGTCAGCATCTCGGTGCTCTGTCCCCTAGGCAGGTACGGTGGTTGGCAGGATGCGACCACCCTGGAGTGAAGACCAAACCCCCCCAAGAGCCTGGAACTGAGACCTGGCAGGGGCACACCTCTGTGGACACAGACGCAGTTAGGAAAGCTCAAGTCCTTTATGAGGAGCTGCTTGTTTGTCTCCCTAGTGTTCAGGCACTGAACACTGAGGATAAAGTGCTCCTGAGGATAAAGTGCTCTTGGCTTAGAAATCCATCTGTAGTTTCAAGACTGCTGCTTCAAAACTCACCACTGGCTATGGTTAGAGATGGCCAGATTGGCTTTCTTTGAAGAGCAGCCTAAAACTGACCCAGCTCTCTCCAGAGCCCACGTATTTAATGGCATGAGACAGTAATCTGTTTACCTTCCCTGCTGGCAGCGATGCTGCATGCTGTTTAGTCCCCACAGCACATGTTTACTGTACTCTCCAGGACAGCACGCTCACCTCCCAGCTAGACATGCCAGCGGGCACCCACCCTTCCTGCCCCAGCCCAGAGGCCACCCCACAGTCCCTCTCCCGCAGACACGGGAGACGTGGAGCACAGGGTCTCACAGCTACCGCAAGTGCCACCCTGCCACAGCTGCCTGGGCCAGCTCCTCTTTCCAGGTCTGCTTGACAGAGCAAGGGCTGTAAGGACAGACAGACACCCTGCACCCCCAGGAGCCTCCCACTTGTGTCCCTGCTCTGTCCCCAGCTCACACCTGAGCAACCAGCACTCACAAGACACCTGCCCTGCCCAGCCCACAACAAAAGAAGCAGATCCAGCCCTCAGCAGACACTCTGAGTAGGTACTAAGCACCGACCGTTACCAGACAAGGGCTGGGACAGGCTTCTGGGATGGAGACGCAGCCCTTCTCTTCCCAAATGCAACCTAAATCCTGCCAGGAGCAAGGGCGGCCAGCTCCAACCCCCTGACCACCGGCTGCCCACAGCTTGCAGAGCCCGGGCCAGCACCCAGGTCCTACCTGGGGTGACAGACAGGGACCGCAGTACCTCCAGGAGCTCTAACCCCCAGGATTGCTATTCGCCCTGGGTGCACTCTCTGCCAAGCCCCCCTCCAGCCCCTCGCAAACCCCTCACTTACAGCCAGTGCTTGCAGAGCCTGTGCCCAGCAAATCCCAGAAGATCCTGCAAACCATTCTCCCATGGCAGAGTCTCTCCAGAGAGAGGGAAAGTTCTCACCTGCCTGCAGTTTGCTGCTCGGTATCAGGCAGAGAGAGAAGCAGATGGGCTAGCTCAGCACTCACTGGGGCTGAGCAATAGCCCCGAGGTACAGCTCGGGCTGTGGGCACGCAATCAGTGGTTTGCACAGCCGCATGGGCGTTCCCTGGGACCAGCTCTCCCTCGCCTGGAGCAGCTGGGCTGTGTTGCCCACTGAACTCGGGCAGTCCCACTGGGGGTCCTCCAGGTGCTTCTCAAAGTACCCTTAATCCTGCTGGTATTTCCAGCAGGGGAACGGCAACCTGTTCAGAGCTGAGTGACAGTTTCCCCTGGTACAGGAGAGACCTGCCTTGCCCCGCTCCAGCCTTGCCCAGCTGGTAGCAAAGGGGAAAGATCTGGTTTGTCCATCTCATGCTGAACAGAGCAGCTCTGCAAGGCTCCAGGCTGAGATTTGAGTCACTCTGCAGTGGGCAAACAGCTGTTTGGGGTCAAGGTCTTCTCGCCGGGGGGATCTAGAGCCAACGCTGCTGACTGCAGATCCAAGAGTGCAGGAAATGATGGGAAAGCTCCTCAGATGCCACTGGGAAGGGCTGGTTTGACAGGGAAAGCAGCAGCCTGCCATGGGACATCCGCAGCTGGCAATTAGAGGGTGAACTGCAGGGAATGCCTGCAGCAAGGATGCCAGGCAGGAACACAGAGCGGGTGGGAAACAGGGCACGGCGAGATCCTGGAGGAGGTAGATGTGGACCGTGGGTCCCACAGCACAGACGCCTCGCGGGTTGGAGGTGCGGGACCCTGCGCTGGGCAGGCCACACGCCAGCCAAGCTGTGAGCAGGGTGCCAGCTGGGGCAAGCACCTCCTCTCCTGGCACCGGGGCTCGAAAGCACCCACGGAAACAGCAGCAGGAATGGCAGTGCATCTCCTGAAGGAGACCAGCAGCTCCTCCTCAGACAGGAAGGGCAGAGTGCCCCTCAGACTCTTCTGCTCACCCCTCACTTGCCCTTCTTCCATCGCTCCTGCTGCTCTTCCTCCTTGCAGGGGATCTCTGCTGCAGATCCACGGCAGAGCAGCCGTGGCAAGGGACCGGGAGGCCAGCACCCCTCCAGCGTCCACACGGGTCCTGTGCTGGCCCCTGGTTAGACTGGGGCCGCCTGCCTCCGGAAGAGCTGGGCAGCAAGCAGGACAAGCAGGTCGAGATGCTGGCTATCCCGGGAAGATGCCGGCTGTCCCCGGCACACCTGCGCCAGGTGTCCTGGAAGCAGGGGGAGCCCAGCAGCCTGGAGCCAGCACTCCTCGGCCCCAAGCCCAGGCAGCAGCTTCCCCACCACTGCCGAGCCCGTGCAGGTCCCAGCCTGTTTCTCTGCCGCTTTTCTCTTTTCCTTTACCAGAGGCTTCGGCTGGGTTCGCCCCTCGCCTGCCAGGCCGCCGCTGCCCGCATGTGGCGCCGGAGGCAGCGCGGGAGCGGCAGGGCCGCGGGCAGCGGTGCCCTGGGGTGCCCGGGCAGGGGGCCCGGCGGCTGCCCGCACACCCGCGCCGGGCCCGGGGCAGGGCGGGAGGCTGCGGACAGCGCTCCCCCGCGCGGGGCTCCCCCGCCACGCCGGAACAGACCTCAAACTGCCACAGATGGGGATTTTTTCCCCCCTTAGGACCATCCCTTCGTGCAAACGCGAGGCTCTCGGCGCCTGTCGCCGAGCCCGGCCGTGGCAGCCCGCGGAGAGGCCGGCGGAGG
>WKFP01014079.1:418488-435845 GCA_011057875.1 Pterocles orientalis
GCTTTTTTTTTTTTTTTTTTTTTTTTGGTGAAGGGCAAAATAAACCCCAAAGCGTACAGCGATTCTGTCCGTTCCCTAGCAGGAGGACACAGATGGGAGCGGGCCTGGCAGGGGTCAGCAGGGACCCCCCGGCAGCGCCCGGTTCCGGGTCCCTGACCCGTCCTGTCCTGGCCGAGCTCCTGCTCCCGCCGCCAGCCCACACCGCGGCTCTGGACACATCATGCTTCTTGGCTTCATGGTCATTTCTTTTCATCTTTCTGAGATACCTTTGCAAAGCTTTTACCAGCTTTCTCCGTGAACAGGCGAGGGAAGGGATGCCTCCTGAAAACCCGTGTGTCCCTGCCCAGGGCTGTGGCAGACAGGAGAGCCTGCCCGGCAAGGTGAGGCTTGCTGAGAAAGCGGGCAGGACGCAAGGTGTGCAGGAGAAACCTGGAGGGCTGGCCCCTGCACCAGTGATGCTCGTGGGGTACCAGTGCCAGCCGTGCCTGGAGGATGGCTCTCAGGACAGCCCGGAGCCCACAGTTCATCCAGCTGCCTGTGAGACCCTCGGAGCCCCAAAACCACCGGGGACCCGCAAGTGGCGAGGCCCCGGGTGTGCGCACAGACCAGAAGCCAGCCTCCCCCCCAGCCAGCCGAGGAGCCAAAGCGAAGATTTGACCAGTTCTCTGACGAACACCCTGGGCTTAGCTGGGCTCCGGGAGGCAAAGCTTGTGCACAGGCAGAGGTTGCCCTGCATTGCTGACAGAGGGAAAGCACGAGCACAGCAGACCTGTCTGCAGGCTCTGGTCTGCCCCAGGGCCCCACAGCGAGGAGATGGGGCACCCCGGCCTCTCCAAACCCATCTTCATGGGCTGCCCGCGAGCTTGGGACAACCTGTGGTCTGAGGTAGACCAGACCAAGTGGGCTGGTGGCCACCTCCCCAGTGTCCTCAGAACCCTCCCTCTCCAACTAACCCGCAATGGCTTTCATTTACCTTTGGGGCAGCCTGGCTGCACAGCACTGGATGCCAGGAGAAGGCGAGATGAGGGGAGCCCAGGTGGCTTCTTCAGGAATCTTTGCCCTCCCCGTGGCTGTGAAGAACAGCTCTGGCTGGCTGCGGCGAAGATCACAACCCTAGGATCTGGGGTCCTTGTAAAATCAAAGCCCCCGCCATGTCAGCATCCATCCTAGCTGTTCTGCGAGAGTTCCCAGGAGCAGCAGCCTGGCCACGCAGTCCACCAGGGCAGGGAGTCCCACGTTTGCTCCTCCAGGCAAAAGCAGAGAAATCTGAACTACGAAGGGGAGTGTGGATCACCCCACCCAGCTCCTGCTGACCTAGAGATCCCACTGGTCTTGTCTGTCCTCAGCTTGTCCACACTGCAGCTTGTTCCCCTGCGCAGCCGGAGTGTGGGGAAAGCCTCCTGGCCAGCCTTGCAGCCTGGCGGGTGGCACAGCCACTGGAGAGGGTCCCCAGCTCTGTGGGGAGCCCGGGGACGCTCACCGCTGGCGGCTGGCGAGGAGACACGGGCGAGCCGACAGGCTGGCTCGACACGCGCTGAAGGGGTGCAGCACGAAGCACAAAGGCTCTCCCATCCTGGCCGCTCTGCCCTGGAACGCAGCATGTGAACCGCTGCCCAGCACAAATCTGTTCCTCATTATCCGCCCTGGCTGCCGACTGATCCTGGCTCCGTCACCAGCCACTCGCCACACGGCCCCGGCCAGCTCGCATCCCCTCAGCCGAGCAACTTCTGCACGAATTCACCAGCCAGCACAGCGGGGCAGACTGGGACCAGGGCTGATATCCACCTCTCCAGAGGTAATTCCAGAGTGAAAATGGATTGTTCCCTCCACCAGCAGGCAGATGAGGCTTCCAGTGAAAGCAGGGAGCAGGGACGGCTGCTTCACGTGCACAGAGCAGTAGGGCAAACACAGGAGAATTTGGGAAGAGGTCTAATGGTATCCAGGTGAGATGCCGGACAGACAGGAGCAGAAAGGAGCAAAGAACGGACTGATGTGTCTCCAGAACA
Source organism: Pterocles orientalis (assembly GCA_011057875.1). Classification (NCBI taxonomy): domain Eukaryota; kingdom Metazoa; phylum Chordata; class Aves; order Pterocliformes; family Pteroclidae; genus Pterocles; species Pterocles orientalis. Next base: position 420,495 of record WKFP01014079.1, read on the forward strand.
CATTTCCAGATATACTCAGACTGAACTCCTGATTTCTCCTGCATTGGCCTTCCCACTGTTCTCTGTGCAAACATGAGCATGGTCAAAGCCTCTGCCATGCTTTCTCCTTGCTGGGACCAAGTAGGAGGTGAGAAGCTGGGCTCCCCTTCACCAGCTTCCCACCGCCTCTGCCTGTATAGGCCATTGTGGAAACGTCATGTGAGGGTGTCAGAAGTGCTCCAGAAATAGAGCAGAATGAAAAATCACGCAAGGTTGCCTGTGAGTCAACAGCACCCTTGCTGCAACAGAGAACGTGAAGCTGGCAGCTTCAAGGAAATTATTATTCTTCTTGGCTTGGTACTGGTAAGAAACAACGGGGTACCAGCTCCAACCTGGGGCTCCCCAGAACAAAAGAACAAAAGAACCAGCTTTAGGGAGACAAGCAAACAGAGGACCTGCTACAGGATGGCACAGGGAAACCAGAGTCCAAGACTTCCTGGAGACACACCTGGAAGGGCAAGAGGCAATGGGGACAAGCTATGCCAGGGGAAATTCTTGCTGGACATAAGGAGAAAATCATTCTGCATGAGAATGGTGCAGCCGTTGTGTGGCTCTGGGACAGGAAAGGTGGTGACACCTCCATCCTTGGGGACTTTCCAAACCCAATGGGACAGGGCTCTGAGCTACCTGCGCTGGCTTTGCCACCAGCCCTGGATCGAACCAGTGTTGGACCGCAGACCTCCTGAGCCCCTTCCAGCCTAAAATTTACCTGATGCTCCAACATTCATTGCAAAATGGCAAGGTGGTGATTTTAAGACCACTGTTGAGCTGACTTGGGAGATGGCCAACAGCAACTCATCGCCCACGGCTTGGCTCTTCCACCCAGCTGATGCCCCCATTACCAGAGCTGCCTTACATCCTCTGCTGACTTCACAAGTTCTGGTACCACAGAGAAACTGGAGGAACTGAGCATTGGAGAAACTAAATCACTTGTGGAAAAAATGTGCAGATCTAATGGCAGGCTCTGAGGAGAAACCTGCGTGCAAAATGACGGGTCTACGATAGTCAGGCAGCTCTGGGATGGGATTGCTTATAATAACAGTCAGGGGGTTGTGTGTTCTGGGTTAGTCTGACAAGCATCTCCTTTGGGTCTGGCCTTGCTCTGTCCTGCAGAAGTGGAGGTTTGGGCACATGTGTTCGTGGTTTGGCCTGGTTCTTGTGTTTTTCCACTGAAGCACTTCAGTATTTTTAGGCTGAAAGCGACAGCTCTGTGCTGTGCTGGAAGGGTCAGAGCAGTCCTGTGCAGGAAGGACGCTGCCTGTTCTCTCTCTCTGTAAAGTGAAATGCAGGGATTAGAGTATGAGAATACTCTAAAACCCTCAGGGGACGGGTATAGTAGGAGCCACCATCCCTGGGGCCGAGGGTGGGAAGAGGGGGCTCTGAGCTCACCGGCTGCTGGCTGCACACACATTAGCTGCTGGACTCAAACTGTGCGAGACGGCAGCAACCAGCCCCAGCCATTCCCGAAGCTGAGATGTCTACTTTTCCTCCTCTGAGGATCTGGACACCGCAGACCCACCACTTCCAGGAAAACCACCTGGCCCGCACAGCCTGGGGCACTGCCAAGGAGGCCGTGTCTGCAGGAACCGCTGGCACTGAGGTCGGCATGCAGAGCGCGCTCAGCCAGCATCGCCGGGCCGTAGGGTGGGAGGCAGAGGGGAAACGTCAGGAGGAGCAAGAGCTTCCCAAGGGACCAGGACACAGCTCTCAGGGCTAGGAGCTGTACAGGGACCCTGCCAAAAAGGACCTGGGGGTGAGGGTAGATGCCAGGCTGAACACAAGCCAAACATTGATCCTGTGAATCAAGTAAACCACATTTACCCTCCTTTAGGAGAAGTGGAACCAGCAGATCGAGGGAAGAGCAAAGCCAGCACACCCTCATGCACGGAGGTTCCTGTGATCCAGAATACCCTGAAACAGATCCATTTGAACCGTATTTTTGGCAAAAAGAGGGGAAGCATGGACATGGGAAGAGCTGGGCTCCCAGCACTGTGCAGCCACAGTGGCAGGCGGCAAGGGCTCGGCTGCTCCCCAAGGCATGGCCTTAATGACGGCTGCAGGCAAGCTTCTGTTCAGAAAGAATTTCACATTTTCCACAAACATTATTGAAACTAGGAAATCCAGTTAGGCACATTGAGAGACGGAGGCTGTGGCCTCGGGTGGAGAAGAGCAGAGAGGGACAGAGACATGGTGCCTGCAAGCGAGAACCGAACCAGGAGCTGCGGGAACCGGGCTGGGCAGAGGTTCCCTGACAGCAGAGAGACCAGACTGCGACACCTGCTCCAACTCCGATTTATTGAACATTACAAAATACTCTGCATATATTCTCACATTTAAAACAATATTCTTGCAAATAAGATATTAAGTCTTGAGTTATTTGTGGTGCCCACGGCTACAGAAAACACTGACCCAGCTAGAGATTTAGTATGGCCCAATATCAGAAACCAAAACCAGAATAAGGCATACCAGAAATGCAAAACTATATAAAAACCTTTTAAAAACCTCATGCTCATCTGGTGGGGCAGGTACTTTCCCTTCTTCCCCAAAAGGAGCATCCCCAACCCTTCTGCACCGCCGGTGCCCAGCTGCTGTGCTGAGTTTTTGTGTGCCGAGCCGTTCCTGGGGAGCAATTCTTGGCCCATGAGGTCACAGCAGGAATAATTCAGCATGTGGGCCATTGCCACTGGGTCCCACCACCCTCTCAGGAGGGACCACGGGTGGCTGGGAGGCAGGTGGTGGGGACAGACCTTTGAAGATGCCACTCAGCTCTCACCCATCACCGCTGTTCCTGATGTAGATTCATACCTGCCGCTCGCTCCACTCCTTGGGACCAGCCCTCCCAGCCGATGGGCCCCAGGCAACTGGAGGGACTGGGATGCTGGCAGGATGAATGCCAAGGATGCTGTGCAGGGCAGCTGCCTCCTAGCACAGCCAGAACACTGAACACCGCAGCTACTGGGAATACATCCAGACAAGAGGCATGAGACTGGCACAGCAGGTTGGCTGCTGGAGGAGTCCCTGTGCGTACAGATTCACTGGTCCAGCTCCTGGTGGAGCCAAACCCCAGGAGCGCTGCTCCCAGTCCTGAGAAGGTCATGGCCCTGCCTCTGCGGTACCTCCATAACCCAGGGACCGCAGAGCTGCCACGGCAAGGAGCACACCTCTGCCCTCCCGGCCGAGCTCCGTGCGTGCGGTGAGGAACCAGCGCTGTAGCCACCTTGAAGCCGACGGCTCGGGTGCTGGGGGTGGAGGGGCTGCCGTGCCCTGGCTGCCGCTCCCAGTCCTCTGCCTGGAGATCTCCTGCCCACAGCCAGGCTGGAGATGAGCTCCTGCTCCCACACCCACGAGCAGCCACAGCCCGTTAGCCAGCACCCCCACACCTCAGGGCAGCACAGCCGTGACGGGATCGAGTCCAGCTGGGGTCCCGGCCCTGGGGGGATCATCTCTGGCCTCCCAGCTGTGGAGGTGTGTAGGGACCAGAGGAATGAGGTTTGGGGTCTGTGCTTCCCTGGGTGGACAGGGGCTGGTACCTGCTTTTGCAGCACAAACGCCAGTTATTGACCAGTTCTGCATCAGTAGGTGCATGGGCAAAGCCCACCTTGGAGCGCAGCTCCGGCGAGGAGTGCTGGCTTCTCCTGCCACTCCTGTGAGTTTATGGAGACACATACAAGCTTTACAACGCAAGACAGCAGAGCGGTCAGCAGGTCGCAGCCCATCTGCAGCCCCCTGCCCCTTCCCCATCCACAGGATGCCTCAGAGGTGGCTCGTTCTGTTGAACATCAGCCACCGGGGCTCTGCAGTGGGCAGCATCCTGCCCTGCTCCTCCGTGGCCATCAAAGGCTGCAGCTCCTGCTGCTCTGCGCCGTCCGGGCTGCTGTCACTCTGCGACCGGCCGCTCTTGGAGACGTGGCTGGGGAACTGGAAGCAGGAGCTCTGCTCCAGCATCGCCTGGCTGGCAGACTGGGGCTGCTCCTCCAGCACAGGGCAGGCAAATCTCCTGTGCTGAGGTCCACTCTCGATGCCTGGGGGGGAAGCGATGCTCTCCAGGGAGGAGATGCTCTGGTTCCATGCCTTCTGCATATCCACTGGCACGATTTTGGTGGTCTCCGAGGAGACGTAAACAGCCAGATCAGCCTGGTCTCCTTTCCACGGCAGCTCTTTCTCTGCCAAGGTGGGCGATGGCGGGATGATGCAAGGGCTGGGGCAGACGTCCAGGCTGCCTGGGGATGCAGAAGGAGGGACAGGGAGAGGGATTTTGCACAGCTCTTGCTCTCTCCCTGGGCCCTGCAAACATTGCAGGACCAACCACTACCAAATAACCAGCTGGCCCAGGGATGCAGGAGCCACCAGGGAGGCTCTGCCATGCCTCCAGAGCCACAGAGAACAGCAATTCTCACATTCATGCTCTGCTGACTTTGGTTTTGCCCAGGCCAAGGCAACTTTGCTCCCCAGGTGGAGGAAGGACAAGCCACTCAACGGCAGCTGCCTTGGTGTGGGAGCATCAGTACCTACCAGGAGCTGCCTTTCCCTGCAGGATCTCATCGGTGGCTCGAGCGATGAATACGATCCCTTCGTCGTCCTCTCTCTCTGTCTCCGAGCTATCGCTCTCCTCCTCCTCGGAGCTGACCATCACCAGGACAGGAGCTGCAGCCAGATGAAGGGAATTGGTTTGAAGTATGGGGCGCCCTGTGGGGGAGGGACTGCACCCGCGGGAGAAGGACTTGGTGCTAGCAGACTGCTCCCACCCCACCAGCTCCCCTTGCCAGGGCCTGGAAAACTCGCCTGCCACGGCCTTACCCGCCTCCTGCCACGGGACGTTTCTGTGCGTCTTCCCATTGGGAGCCTCGCTGCTCAGAGAGATGTTCTTCTGCAAAGGAAGAGGGACCGGCTGGGACCTGCCCTGGGCAAACCCCTAACCCCAACCCAGGCAGCTGCAAGCCCAGTAACCCCTGAGACACAGCGTCCAACCCCAGCAAGGGGGCAGCTGGCAGCCGGTGGTTCCTAGTCCCTGGGCACTGCGTCCTCACGCCCCTACGACAAACAGCTCAGCTGCCAGGGCTTCAAGAGCCTCCAAACGAGAGAGGACGCTTACAGCCCAGCACGATGCTACACATCTGAGCCTGGATCTGCACCAACGTTCAAGCTGTTTTCCAAGAGCACCCAGCATAAAGCAAACGTGGGGCTCCTCCAGGGCTGGGGACCGCTTTGCCCAGGGAACAGCCACCCCACGGCAGTGCTGGCATGGCGGGGACACGTGGACATGCAACACCCGCCCGCTCCCACACAGCGCAGGCAGGACTGAGATGAAATGAGCCGCTCTCCCCGCTGGCTCTGGAGCTGCTGATGCCCTGCAGCACCTCACCTACACCCCAAGGGACCTCACTGTGCGTCCTGGGGGAGGCCAAAGCTCAGAGCTAGGAAAGGAGTCGGAGGCTGGGGTGGGCTTGCCTTTTTCCTGCCTTTTTCCTTCAGCCTGGCCTTGTTCTTGGAGGAGCAGGTGTTGTGCTTTGTGGACTTGAAGGTCTCCAGACGCCTCTTCATGTTCTGCCGGAAGATTTCTTTGTCTTGGCGCTCTTGTTTATCTGGAGAGATGAAGTGACGGCTGTAGCTGGCCTTGTACTGGCCGAGGGAGAGGCAAAGAGACACAGGGTGAGCAGCTGGCCCCACGGAGCATCCTCCATCCCTGCTCCTCTTACGGGTGCTGCTACCCTCGGGGCACGCCACGGCCAGGGAGCACTCACCCGCCGGCGGGGCTTGTAGAGGCTCCCTCGCAGCACATGGTGCATGGCGGCGTCTTCCTTGTCCCGGCGGCTCCGCACCGTGTTGATCACCTGCATGTCCAGGCACGCACCGCTCCCGCTCTCCCTCCTGGGAGGGCAGAGGGAGATGCTGGGCTCGCTGCCCGCGCCCTGCCAGCCCTGGCACAACCCACCCCCAGGGAAGGGGGTGGCTGCAGGGGTCCAGCAGGGGCTGGGAGGGATGCTCGTACTCACAGGAGGTTTGTGACTGACGACTCCGACATGGACGTGCGGCTGGGCATGGAGGGCAGCGCCAGCTTGGCAGCCGAGAGCACGTGGCCACCCTGGGAGGTGGGAGGGCAAGGCTGGCATCAGGGCAGCGGGGACCCAGCTGGGCTGGGGGGTCCCCACCGCCTGCCCAGAGGGGACATGGAGTGACCATGCATGGGGCCAGCTGGCTCCATCTGGGGCCATCCGTCTGCCTCACCCCCACGGCATGCCTGCTCATCCCTACCTGGTCAACAAAGCTGATAGCATCCCGGATGTTCAGCTTGTAGTAAACGTCCCAGATCTCATCCCGCAGCCTGTAGGCAGATTTCCGCATCAGCAGCTGGCTCAGGTACTTCTTGTCAAACTGTTCCCACCTGCCACAAGATGCAGACACGGGCGGTTTAGCTCCCACAGGGTACCACAGCCGGAGACCCCCTGCCCGCGCAAGCTGGAGAGTGTCTGAAGCATGGCGAGAGCAGGCTGGGCATGCAGGACCTGACCGTGCCCAGGGACACGCTGCCAGGGAGGGTGGGAGGGGATGGGACACGCTGAACATTTGTCCCTGCCCAGGGGGAAGCCGGAGACTGGTGGGTCTGTGGGAGGCGATGAGAGCGGGACTGGGGCCAGCACGGCGGCCCCGCTGGAGTGCCTCTCCTCCAGGAAACCGGCTTTTTGCATCCCTTTCCTGTCGCCGTGCTGCAGATAAACACTGCCCAGGCTTTCACAGGGCTGTTCCCTCCTCTGCACCCAGCCCAGCATCATCTGCAGTGAGGCACAGGGCCATCGCCGTCACCACAGCCACCCTGCAGCCCCCCAGCAGCGCCGGCATGGGCAAGCAATGCCAGCTCTGGTGGCATCCCCCGCCGTGCCTGCCCAGCCTCTCTCCAGGATGCTTGGGAGAGGTTGGTCTGCTGCAGAGGAGCAGACAGACAGTCCCCTTCCAGACAGACAGACATACAGCCTTCCTGGTCGCGCTGCCCTGCCTACAGCACGGGTGTCCTCCAGGGGGACCCAGCCATGTCCCCAGGGCTGGCATGCATCCCCCAGCCACCCGATGGCCAGCAGAGGATCCTGGCTAAGATGCTCACTTGTCCCGCCAGTAATGGTAGCCATGGTGCCCCACGATGTCCTCCACCGCTGCCAGGATGTGGTCAAAGGTCTGGAGTGAGAAGAGGGTGAGAGCAGGGGTGAGGCCGCGGGTGCCCTGTGCATCGTCCCCACCCAGCCCTGGCGGCGCGGGCAGCCTCCGGCGCCAGCACCTACGTGTTCGTGCAGCTCCTCGTTCAGCGTGGGCTTGTGGTGGTCGCTGCGCTTCACCTTCAGCCACGTCACCAGCGGTTTGATGGTGAGGCCCTGGAACAGCAGGAGAAGGCAAGGGAAAGACCAGGAGGGCAAGAGGGTGCGTGGCTGGGGCACGGGAGCAGAAGCAGCACCGAGTGACCGGGGACAGCAGCTGTGCCGACCATGCATGTCCCCACCAACCCGACCCTTGCGCCCGGGACCTGGGTGATGGTCCTCTATCCTGGCAGGCAGCAACCACGTTGTACCCCTCCAGTGCCCTTCCCCTGGGCTCTCATCCAGTCCTGGGGCGCAGGAACCCCAAGCCCAGCAGCGTTGGAAAGAGAACAGCCCGGCCAGGCACACGCTGCTGCGGCTCGTGGGGCGAGTCCCAGAACAAGAGGCCAACATGGGAAAAACACGGGCCATGGCCCTGCCACAGTGACAGCTGCCACAGTGGTCATGCACGCCAGCCTGGTGCATAGGGTGCCAGGAGGCCCCGAGGACCAAAGGTGACTTGAAAAGCCTCAAACACATGTCCCCAGGTGCCCACCTGGTCCCCCAGCACTGGAGGAGGGTATGGTGCCCTTCCTCACCTGCACAATGACAGTGAAGAACACCACCACGATGGTCGTTGCCACAAAGTAGTCCTTGGCTTTCACTTTTGCCCTGTCCAGCAGGATGACCAGGGCGAAAGCCACGGCTCCGCGGAGGCCACCATAGGACATGACCACCTGGTCGATCCTGTCCAGGGGGATGAGGCGGAAGCGGTTGAGCACACAGGTCTGGAGGACAACGCCTAGGGAAGAAGGAGAAGGAGAGCTTGGGATGCTGGCAGAGCTCTGCTTGCTCCTGGAGAAGGGGCAAAGCCCAGGCCAGGAGCCGTAGCTGGTCCCAGACCTCAGCCCTTCTTGGGGAATGACACTTTTTGTCTGGGTTTTTACCAGCCAGGAGCACAGCAGGGCAGACTGACCCACAGCTCTGAAGAGCAGGATGAAGAACAGAGTGCCCAGCACCAGCGCCGTGTCCCAAGCCCATTTGGAGGTGTCCACAGCTGAGATGCCCAGAAACATGAAGATGATGGTCTCCGAGCTGCTGGCCAGTGTCTTCATGGTGTACTTGACCGTAGTGCGGGATTTCTGGGAGATGTTGGCTTCCACGTACTTCTTGCAGCAGATCCCACAGAAGGTGACTCTGCAGAGGGGCAGAAGGAGCCGGCATCACCCTACGGCAGGATGAGGAGTGGGTCTGCTCACTGCCTCTTGCTGCTCTTGTTTGCACTGCATCCCCGATTTCCTGGGCCCCCCCAGGGGACACCCCAGTACTCACGCCAGGATGGAGGAGAGCGAGACCATCTCAGCAGCCAGGTACGCGACGTAGGCCAGGAGAAAGACGAAGAGCGGCTCGATGATGCGCACGCGCTTGGTGAACCGTGTGATCAGGGCCAGGAGGAAAGCGAAGAGCAGCCCCACGGCTGTGCCCCCGAGGCTCACCAGAAAGAAGGAGGCTGGTGGGGGGAGAAGACTCATGCACACCATAGGCCAACAAGCCCAGTTCCTGTGCCCCGCGGCCATGCCACACCGGTCCAGCCAAACCCTGCATCCCCACCTGGTTCCCCACTCAAGCATCCCATCATGACAGCCAGCGTGTGACCACGGGGATGGAGATGACAGAGCCGTGGTGCTCAGTGCACACCCCACAGCCCGACAGCATCTTGTGCTTGCCCCCCGCGCTTCCCGCCCGGAGGAAGAGTCGGAGGGGCTGGTGGGGAACATACTCACCTACCCCCTTCACGTAGTCCGTGGCGTGGATGTGTGTGGGGCCCAGCTCCACAAAAGAGTTGAAGACCTTGTACAGCACCTGCGGGCAAGGCAAATCCCTTGGGGAAGGCAGGGTATGGCCTTGCTTTGATAGGGACGGGACTGCGGGCAGCACAGACCCTGCGGAAGAGCCATCGCCGGCCCCAAATCTGCCAGGTGACATCTCGGCAGGCAAAGACCCCCAGGGCCAGGAGAGCGGATCCAGAGAGCATGGCATGGGTCTGCCCTGGCTTGGGCACATCACCTGCATCCTCTGCCTGTTCTGGGGGACTCCAGTGCCCCAGCCCACGTTGGGTGCTACTTTAGGGTTCCCCAAGCTCCAACTCACCACGGTGACAGCGTCATTCAGGAGAGACTCGCCGAACACGATGATGAAGAGGGTCTCGTTTACATGGACCTCTTCAAAGACAGCCAGAACAGCGACAGGGTCCACAGCTGAGATGAGGCTGCCGAAGAGCAGGAAATCCATCAGCCCAGCTTCGACGCCTGGATCTGCCAGGACAGAAGGACCAAGCTCACGCAGATCATCTGCCCCAGAGCCCCCACCACCAGCCTGAAGCAAGCCTGTCCCTCATCTGCTCCCTATGACTTGTCCACAGCATCCCAGCTTGCAGCCAGGAGCGCTTCCACAACTCCAAGGTTCCCCCAGCAAAGTGGGGGGCTCAGCACATCCTTGCTGCACCGTGAGGGGAGCAGGGCTTGGGTGTCCCCCTTGGCACCCGGGTGCATGGCTGCCCCTCTGGCAGATCCGCACCAGCTCAGCAGCCCCAGCTCAGGTCCAGGCACCATGCGGTTCCTTGGGGTTCAGGAGAGCTCCAAACACAGCCCAGGGCAGCCAGGGCCAGTGGCTCCAGCCAAGGACAGGGAACACAGCAACAAGCCAGCAAAGCTAGCCAAGGTAGCCAAGGTCAGCGACAAAAATAGCAAAGACGTGAGTCAGCCCCGCACTGAACAGGGCCCGTTCGTCCTGCACGCTTGACGGTCCTGCCAGAGCACCGTGCACAGGATGCCAGGACCCCGCTCCTGCTGCAATTCCTGGGAATCCACGGCAGGGCCAAGCAGTGGGCTCTGAACTCGGGGGGGCTTTGCACCCCCTGACCCATCATTCTGGGGACTTGTTCCATACACCCACCCATGAGCCCGGCGCGGTGCAGCCCCCAGAGCGCAGCGCCGGTGGTGAAGGAGTTCCAGAGTGTGCCCACCACCGCGTAGGTGAGGATGGCGCCGATGTTGTCGAAGAACAAGCGGCTGGGCATGAAGTAGCCTGAGTCTAGGACAATGGGGGGCAGAAGGAAGAGGAAGAACATGTTGGGCTCCAGCTGGTACTCGGCTTTCTTCGCCACGGCCAAGACAATGCCCCCCAGGCCCAGTCCCAGCAGGATGAGGAGGCAGCTCTCCGGGACGATGGACGTCACCTTCCTTGACAGGTGGAAAACTAGAAGGAAAGGAAGAACGAGAGCATCAGCCAAACAGGCACACGGACAGAGCATCCCAGATCCGCGAGCTCCACAGAAGGGCTGGTTGGCTGATGCATGACAGGCCCCGGGGAGGACAAGGGAGCACCTAAAGCTGCTTTGTGACTGTGTGTGCACAGAAGACCTTCCAGCTAGCTCCCAGGTCAGGATTTCAGGTCCCCAGCTCTTTGGGCTCTCTGTCTCCTCCTCAGCCACTGCCTAATGAGCCAAGCAGCGGGGCATTTTGCTTTTCTTGGCCTCTGGTGTCTGTACTTAAAGGATAAAAGCAATCAGCGAGCACATTCACAGTGCCACAAGCAATGCTGGCTGCTGCTCGAGCAGCCTGGTTCACCAGGACACGTTACCCCACACAGAGCCAAGGATGCACAGCCTGGTGACGGGGTGACCTTGTTTGCAGCCGTCTGAGCAAGCAGACAGAGCAGCACGCAAACCACTGCAGCACGAGGCAGTCAGCCGGTCTCCGTGCCAGAGCACAGCCTCCCTCAGCACGGCTAACCTACCTGCATGCAGAGAACAGGTGCACACGAGCTGCAGATTTAGACACGCTTTGAATAATCAATTTATTCCACGCGAGGTTTTGGACCAAATCTTAAACTGCCGAGGAACAGGATATACATTTTTTAAAGCAAGCAGAGGATGCCCTGGTATTCTTCCATCAGCTCTGTGGCAGCGAGCCTGCCGCTCAGGAGCAAGCCAGCGGGATGTCACGCCAGCCAGCACAGGGACTCACTCCTCCAGGCAGCCTCGTCCCCAAGGCCAGGGCATCCTGTGTAATCCCAAATCATTCCAGCATCCAGATGGGCAACCGCCCATCCCTGCGGACTTCTCCTCACCAGCACAGGGTCCTCCAAAGGGCTGGGGGAAAGGCTGTGGAGGGTCACAGGAGTTTTGTCCCCCCATCACCTGGGATGTCCAGCCCCGCTCTATAGCACAACTCGCCCATCACATGAAGAAACCTTCTCCTGGGGAGTAGGCTCCTCCAGGCACTTCCAGAGCCACCGCTGTCCTGGGGCACCCAGCAGGTACAAGGTACATCAGGGGGACATCAAGGCAGCCTCTGAGCCGTCACTTGGACACCCAGTCCTGCTGCCAACCCAAACGCCAGTCCCCAAAGCCCTTTAGCTGGATTACAGATGCCCGCTGCTTGGGCCAAGTCACCCCACCAGAAGGAAAGCTGTGCTATGGTCACACGTCAGCCCGTGGTCACTTGGCCCCCATGGACAGACCGTGCCTAGCCCAGGGTCCTGCCTCTGGTGGCGCAGAGCTGGAGAGGAGCCCAGGAACAGCCAGCGCTTCATCAGAAGGTTTCCATGTCTCTGTGCCCTTGTCACTCTCCTCTGAACCTGTCCCAGTCCTGCTCCATCCTTTCTGGGACTGCTCCCAGTGTCCCCGAGATGCAGACACCCTGGGAACTGAGGTCATGGCCTCCTCATGTTCTTCCTTTCTCCTGTCCTACCACCTCAGCTGATTTGCTCTTCTCCACCGCAGCCGAGCACTGTTAGAGAAGATAGCTCCAAGATCTGGTTCCTAACCAAAGACAACACCTTTGAGCACATCACTGCACGTGCGAGCCAAGGAACGCTTCTCCTCTCGTTGAGACCTTCCCAGTGCCCCGCACTGCCGCTCAGCACCGTGCACCCTGGCCATGCCATCCTGGTGCACCGCGGCACCGTGCACCTGCCGTAACGCACTGGGAACCCTGCTGCAGCCGGCGAGGGCAGAGTGGCGAGCACCGGGGTGGCGTGATCCATCACCAACCGCCTCAAGGGGAAAGAGCCACAGAGCAGCCGGGGCCAAGCCTCTGCCATAGCTGGGTAGCCACGCACCTGGCCGCAGAGCCCCGGGCATCCCCGCTTGCCCCAGCCGCCACCGCTCACTGCCGGGGGCTGCGATTCCAGCACGGAGGCAGTGGCGATATGGACACGCATTACAGTGCTCCAAGCAAGCCCACAGTCTGCAGAAGGGTGGCTGAGCTCCAGCCCAGCCGAATTCCTGCTAAATGACTGCACCAGCTGCGGCAGAGCCCTGTTCACCCCACACGAGCCCGGCGAAGGCAGCTCCAGTGGGTGAATGGTGCTCGCTCAGCGTCTGCGGCAGGCTGTGAAACGGCTTCCCGCCCACGGGAATACAGCTCTGAAGTTTTCAAGAAGGGAACAAGGCGTCCAGCCCCTTTCTGCATGCTCGGGAGCGTTGCCAAGATCCCCACTCCCCGCTCCGGCAGCCCGTCTGCACTCTCTCTGCCGCACAGATATGCCCTGGCTGGATGGAAAGACCCAGGAGAGCCCACAGAGATGCTACGGGGACGTGGGGACATGGCTCCTGGCTGTCATCGGTCATTCCTTCCCCAGAGCCAAAAACTTGCACAAAGAAGGGAACAGCATCCACGGGAAAGACCCTGCTTGTCCAAAAATCCTCTGGCTGAGGGGGGATCCTACCACCCTCCCAAGCCAATGACAGCACACGAGCTGCTCCGGTGCTCCGGGGACAGCTGGAACGAGCTCTAATTTTACAGGCGCTAGTCAAGAATTTCAACACTAAAGGTTCCCACAGCAACGGTAACAGCCACATGTGAATTAACTTCAGAGCCATCATCCCACACCCAGGCATCCGTAATACAGGATCTGCCATTGGGAGGACTTGGGGCCAAAACCTGTTCCGCTCCCCCGGTGCTCGGGAAACAGCAAAGCACCCGAACCAAGGCACGAGCAGCCAGGGACAGAGGTGATGGTGCCGCAAGCAGTGGGGTCACGGGAGTGTGTGCTGCCAAGAGTAGAGGGTTGCGACCCACGGGGATGGAAAAATATCTGTCTGCTGGCAAACCCCTGCCCACGGGGCAGCCGTGGATGAGCCGGTTTGGGTCCTTCATTTCCCTCGTCCCCACACCCCGGTCGAGCATATCTGTGCTCTGCCCAAGCACGGAAAAGGCAGCAAAGCCCGGATGATGCCCTGCTGTGCAGGAAGGCAACACCCAAGCCAGTTTTTTCCCCGCCCCGGGTGTTTGCTGGCTCGGGGCACCCCAGCATCGTGACCGCCTCAGAGAACAGAGCCTGCAGTGTCATTTCCCCATCACCCGGGCGTGGGGCCGCATCCTCCCCTGCAGTCACAGGGCTCAGAGCTGGCAGCCCAGCGCTGCAACCGCAGTGGCTGCCCCGCACCAGCCTACGCTCGAAGCCACAGCCGCCACAGCCGGCGATGCCCCTCTGCTCCCCGACACCCTCTGCCCCCGGCTCCATCTCCTCCGTGGGCTCCCATGCTCCCTGGGGACCACACATGCCATCTCTGGGGACACCCCTGCCAGGGTGCTGCCTGCAGCCCTGCCCGCAGGTCTGAGTGTCGCTCCTGGCTCTGAGGATCCGTCGGATCCCCCGCACACGCTGAGCCAGGCAGCCCGGCACTGCCCACCGCTGGGGCTGTGTCTCCCAGATGGAGAGGAAGAGCGGCCATCGGCTCGCCTCAGGCCTGGAAGGGTGTGGTGGGGCTGGGGGCTCGGGAGTGACCCTATCTCAGGTCCCCCACACCTGCCGGCATGGCTGGGACACAGGCAAGGGGGCGAGGGGGGCGCAGCAAGGGACACCCGCACAGGGAGCAGCGCCGGGGAGACAGCCGAGGGAAGAAAGCAGGAGCCAGGGAGCAGAGCAGTCTCTGATCTGCAGGGAGGAGGGACGCGAGCGGCACAGCTGCAGATAGAGGGTTGTGCTCCTCAGCTGCCGACGCTATGATTTAATTCATTCCTCGCGATGCTTGAGGTCTCCCTTGCAAGGAGGCTCGTCCAGAGAGGAGCGTGGGGTCCCCGGTAGCGGGTTCAATGGTGCGTGGGACAGGCAGAGGCCAGCTGGTGGTCGCAGCTGCAGCTGTCCCCAGGCCACTGGGAGCTGCTGGGGGTCCCCGGCTACTCAGCTCCCCTGCCTAACTCTGAACCTGCATTTCTTGAGCCGGCTCCAAACTAGGAGGATTCCCACGCCTCTGCCATGGGTGCTGCATCCCCAGCAGGGCCCCCGAGGAGGAAACCTGCCTCAAGGTCACTGTCCTGTCCCTTGGGCCCAGCGCAGCAGGCAGGGACACCGCAGGGGACCAGTCCTCTGGGGACCCTGCTCAGCCGCCACACGCAGGTGTCCCCTCCCCAGCACACGGGTGCAGCGTGGGGCGCAGCGAGGGCCACGGCGCTGCAGCAGCTCCCACGCATCCTCCTTGCACCTGCCCACGCGGCAGAGCCCCCCCGCTGCGCGGTCCTGTGCTGGGAAGCATGAGAGCCCGGGGCGATGTGATCTGGAGTCACCCACCGGGGGGGACCACAGGCACGGACCCGTCCCCAGCACCGGCACCACCGAGCCCTTCCCGGGGCTGGGGGGATCCAGCCGCTTCCCTCCCTGCCGGTGACACAGGACATCCTTGCTGCGCATCTCAGCCCCTCTTCTGCTCCTGACCCCCCTCCTCTGCGTACATCCCTCGCGGGGAAATCGGGACCAGGCCCCCACGCCGGCCCTTGGGCTGGACCTTCCCCTTGTCACCACTTGTCACCGCTTGTCACCGCGTGCCACCCCAGGGACGGGGACGGAGGACGCGGCGCGGGGTCGTGCCAGGCCACCGCAGCCCAGCTGGGGACGGTCACCAGCCAGGCTCCGGCCGTTTGTCCCCACGCCCCTGTCCTGGCGGGCACTCGCCCCCCTCGCCCCGGCTGCCCCCACACCCACGGGGGATGCCGCAGCCCACCCTGCCCACCCCGGAGGGTCC
>WKFP01014079.1:440687-460472 GCA_011057875.1 Pterocles orientalis
GGGGACAGAGGGGTGGCTGGGGGACAATGGTGCCGCTATGGGGTGGCTGGGGGACAGCAGGGTGGCTGCAGGATGGCTGGGGCTCCCAGGAGCCGCAGGCTGGAGGTGTGAGCGTGTGACACTCTCCTTGTCCCCAGCTGCACTTTGCCCGCCTGTCCCCGTGCCCCTCACAGCCGAGCTCATTTGAAGGTTTGATGGGTGGCAGTCGCCCTGCGCTGGGGGCTGCTGGCACCCCATGGCCCGTGTGCCGGCCCCAGCTGTGCCGCCCCGAGGATCCCGCACGGTTCAAAACCTCATCCGAGGGCGTGGGAGTAACCCTGGCCCTGGGGCATTGATGCTCCCTGGCACGGAAGTGCCGCCCCGGGATTTTTGGCAGGGTGGTGTGAGCCCAGGACAGCCCATCTCCATCCGGGGGGCTGGCAGGGCGGGGTCACAGCCGGACCTGTGCCCAGCACTGGGAGCATCCCTCCTGGGGAGCGCAGCCAAGCTCGCATGGGAAACATGCAGGGTCGGGTCCCAGGGGCTTGGCCTCCCCCACCAGCTGGGACATGTCACCAGCCCCAGCGGGAGCCGGGGATGTTAACTCCAGCTTGCTGGGGCTCTGGCAGAGAAGCAAAGCTTTTGTGCTTGAGCTGTGAGTTGCTCTTCACTGTCTTTGAGTGCCCGGGGGGATGCCCAAAGGGACACCCAGGAGGATGCAGGGATGCCCAAGGGGACACCCAGGAGGATGCAGGGATGCCCAAGGGGACACCCAGGAGGATGCAGGGATGCTCAGGAGGATGCAGGAGGGCTCTCCCGTGCCCAGGAGGATGCAGGGATGCCCAAGGGGACACCCAGGAGGATGCAGGAGGGGTCTCCAGTGTCCAGGAGGATGCAGGGATGCCCAAGGGGACACCCAGGAGGATGCAGGAGGGGTCTCCAGTGCCCAGGAGGATGCAGGGATGCCCAAGGGAACACCCAGGAGGATGCAGGAGGGGTCTCCGGTGCCCAGGAGGATGCAGAACTGCCTGAGGGGATGCAGGGATGCTCAGGAGAGCCCTTTGCCTGTGGAGGATTTCCCCAGCAAGCAAACCCTGTGTGGAGTGGGTGTTAGTGTTCCCCTCTGCGGAGGCAGAGCTGGCAGCTGGGAGCGCTCGCCCGGGGCCAGCAGCCCATGTTTGGTGCACGTTGCCATGGCTGGCTGGCGAGGCCAGAAACAGTGGGAGGTGCAGCGGGACACTAACAACATAACAACTGCGTCCAGCCTGACGGCGGTGCCCTGCCAAATTGCCCATTATCCCAAGGCTTAATCAGGGTCATTAATTATTTTAATGCACATGGTGTTTTTTTCTTTGCCCTCTGGTTTCAACGTTATGCTCAGGGTGAAGTCAGACATGCGAGCTCTTGCACAATCTCATGACTCGAGGAGACGGGCTTTCACGGAAAGCACCCCCAGGGAGGTGCAGGAGCCGCAGCCGGCACTGCTGGGGGTCGGCTGCCTGCCCAAGGGTGCCCAGGGCAGGGGTTGTTTTTATCTAAAACCCACACCAGGGTTTTATCCCTGCCCCTCAGCTCCCGGGGCGGTTACACGGCGCTGCTGGGCAGTTCCTGGGAGGTGGGGTGAGCTAGGAGAGGGGGGGCTGCAAACACTTCAGGAACCGGAGCAGATGCGCCAGGATGCAGGGTGCAGCCGGGTGGGTGCTGCCCTCCCTCTGCCTGTGCTCGTACCTTGGGGCAAATTGCCCCGTGCCATGGGGACCTCACCCAGGAGACCTGCCGGGGCACCGAGGGCTCCAATCTGGGGCTTTGTGGGTGCCGTGCCCGCTGGCTGGGGTGCGCCATGGGTGCTGACTGTGTGCTTTTGGGGAGACGCCCTTGCCCCAGCCTTGCCTCTGGCTGTGCTTTTCCCCATCCCGCTGGAAGGTGCCACGTGGCTGTGGGCTGAGCCAGAGGCTGTGTCAGCCTGTGCCCTGGTTTGGGGTGTCCCTGGGTGGGTGCCGTGGCAGTCCCCGCAGACCCGGTCCCCGCAGGTGGAGGTGATTCCTCTGCCCAGGCGGAGCAGCCAGCCCCGGCAGGAGGCGGCTCCCGCCTGGGTCGCACCCTGGCTGGCTAAGGGGAGCCCCAGGGAGCTGATCAGCCTCTTGCCGTGGCTCCCGCCCAAGGGAGTGCCAAGGAGCCCAGCAGCAGCACGGCCGCCCTCGCTCCGCCTTTTCCCAGCCTGGGGCTCCGTATTTCTTTCTCAATCTGCCACCCTGCCGGGGCATCTTCCCGCCGGGCCAGCACTCGGGGCCGGGGTGGGACTGCCCCCGCGCCGCGATGCAGCTGCCTGGTGGGTCGGGTTGGGTGGTGCAGGGGATGCACCCGGGGATCCCGCATCCTCCTGGAGGCGGGTGGGTGGGCAGTGATCCGTGCAGGGGCTGACCGGGCATTCCCCGTCCCCAGCTGGAGGACTGCACGCTGCAGGTCTCGCCCTCTGGCCACTACCTGGACCTCGACTTGTCTTTGCTGGAGCAGAAGGATGATCTGGAGGGTTTCTACGAGGAGGTCAGGTGAGACGTGGGGTGCCCGAGCCCTCCGGGGATGGGGGACACAGGGATGTGTGAGCACCGGGGGCTGCAGGCGAGGGGCGGGGGGCTGCAGTGGTCCCATGGGTGCTCACGTGGCATTTCCCCCACCCTAGGAAGGGGAGACGGCCGACGCTGATCCTGCGCACGCAGCTCTCCGTCCGAGTCCACGCCATCATCGGTGAGTCAGGGCTGCTCCTTCCTCCGGGCTGGGGTGGCGGTCGGCAGCTCACCCCCCCACACACAGGGAGGGTTTGGCCTCTGCGGTAAGTTTTAGCTGGGATTTTTGTGATGGAGATGGGGAGCAAGGCACCCGGGGCTGCTCCCACCCCATAAGCCCCCCAGAGGTGCGGGGGATGTGGTCCCCAGGATGCTGGGGGGGACCCACTGGGTTAATCCCCTCCATCCTCAGAGATCGGGACTTTTGCCTCTTTGGCTGGGAGCCCTCAGCCCGCCGCAGATATTGCGGGTCATCCATGCAAGCTCTAAATAAAGCTTTGCAGGATACAAATAGCTCGAGCGCAGCAGAAAGCGCCACCGCAGCTTTTGGGCAGCCCGCTCGGAGGTCCTGCAAAAAATTCAGGAGTTTCAAGTCTTTTATTTTCTCCTTAGCAGGGGGAAAACGAGCATTGAGCAGAGCGGTGCTGGCGCGGCAGGGCTGGAGCTGAGCAATGCGGGAGGGGGCAGGAAGGTCGGGTTCGGGGTTGTGCTCTTTGCTGGAGGTTCCCAGGCTCCGGCTGAGCCCCGGGCTGCTCTGCTTTCCCTCTCGGCTGCTCTGACAAGCGATAACTGAGTGGAGCAGGCTGCCGGGACCTCATGTTTTACAGAGCCCTCATCGGCATGTCTGGAAGGCTCCTTGGCCAGCTCGCTTTTGGCTTGTTGCAGCTTGAAAGCTGACCCAAAGAGCTCGGGATGTTCCGATGACTCGGTTTTTGGATGCGGGAAGCGCCTTTGCTCCCCCCTCATTGGAGCAGGGCTTTCTAGCTTCCCACCGCCCCGGCTGCTCTGGGCTGGCTCCTGCCCACAGGCACCATCGTCTCGATCCAGCCTCCAGCTCAGTGACCCTCCTGGTGTCCCCGAGCAGCTGGTGTCCCCGAGCAGCCGGTGTCCCTCTGCTGTCCTCCCCATCCCCCTGCTGCTGCTTTTCCCAAGCCGTGGGGCTGCGGGAGTGTGCCGGGGCCGTGCCTGGGGGGGGGATGGCTAAAAGCGGCTCTGTCTCCTGCCCCTGTTCCTGTTTCGGTTCTGCACAGGAAACCAGAGGGGATATTTATGTCATTGCTGGGCAGAAAAAAAACCCAACAAAAACCCCACACACAACAGCAAACAAAAGGGAATAGGAAGGTGGCAGGGCTGAAATAAGTGGTTGTGGAGCTGCAGCTGCTTCCAGGCTCCGTGTCCCACAGCCGGGGCAGCGTGGGCATCCTGGGGTGACAGCACAGGGGAGGAGCCGGGGTGCGGGACTTTCCCGGGCGGTCGGGAGCACTTCGGAGCCGCGGGTCAGCAGCCTGCGGGTCCGGCCGGCACGCCGCTCTCCCCTTGCCTTGCAGAGAAGCTGTACAACTCGCAGGGGCCGGAGCTGCGGCGATCCCTCTTCTCCCTCAAGCAGCTCTTTCAGGTGTGGTGAGGGTGTTGTGGTGGGGGGCTCGGGGGGCTCCCCGGGGCTGGCTGCCCACCCCGGCCTCCCCGTGCGGCCGTAACGCCCAGCCCTCACCCCGCAGGAGGACAAGGACCTGGTGCCGGAGTTTGTGAACCTGGAGGGGCTGACATGCCTGATCAAAGTGGGGGCAGAGGCCGACCAGAACTACCAGAATTATATCCTGCGGGGTCAGTGTCTGGGGACAGGGCACCCCTGCGGGTAGGACTTGGAGAGGGGGCAGAAGGAAGTTTTCCTGGGCTATCCCATGGGCAGCTGCCAGACCATGCCCTGGCCCAGCGATGCTGCGTGGGGAGGGGACACCCTGTCCCTGCCCCTGCCTGCTGCACCATGACCCTGCCCGCGCTCTGCCCACAGCCTTGAGCCAGATCATGCTCTTTGTGGACGGGATGCAGGGCATCATCAACCACAACGAGACCGTCCAGTGGCTGTACACGCTGTCAGGAAGCCCGGTAAGTCCCCACGGTCCTGGGGGAGCTGCCTGTGTCCCCCACCGCCTGCATCCCAGGCTGTGGCTGTCCCCTTGCACCGTCCCTCGAGGGCTTTACCCCACCAGCTGCCTTCAGGCTCAGTGCCCTGGTACCTTTGGGGGTGTTGAGTCCTGAAGTCACCCAGGGTCCCCAGAGTCCCCCATCCTGATGTGATGTTGGGCACACAGCTTGAGTAAGAGGGTCATGCTCCATGTCCCTTCCTGGTGTCCCTTGGCCATCAGCATCACAGTGACAGACTGGTCCCTGGCCCCGCAGCAAAGCCTCCAGCCCTGGGGCTTGGGCATAGCCACCCCGCAGTGCCCTGGCAGCACCCTGCCACCGCCCCAGCCGCTGTCCCTTGTCCCAGTTTCGGCTGGTGGTGAAGACGGCGCTGAAGCTGCTGCTGGTGTTTTTGGAGTACACAGAGCCCAACGCCCTGCTCCTCATCCACGCCGTCAACGCTGTGGACCAGGCAAGAGGTGGGTGCAGACCCAACCGCCTGCAAGGTCTCCACTGGGGCACGGTGTCCCCCAGCCCACGTGTCACCTGCATGCGTCGCTTTTCCCAGGCACGTGTCCATGGTCCAACCTGATGGCCATCCTGGAGCAACGCAGCGGGGCTGACACGGAGCTGCTGGTGTTTGCCATGACGCTCATCAACAAGGTCTGGGAGGGACGGCAGGGTGTCCCCGCGGTGCCACGCGGGCGAGGCTCAGCATGGGTCCCGCCAGTCCCAGCAGTGTCCCTCTGGTCCCTGCTCAGACGCTGGCAGCCCTCCCGGACCAGGACACCTTCTACGATGTAACAGACTGCCTGGAGCAGCAGGGCATGGAGCGTGTGGTGCAGCAGTACCTGAGCAGCAAGGGCACCGACCTCGACCTGAAGCAGCAGTTTGCGCTCTACGAAGTGAGCGGGGGGCTCC
Organism: Pterocles orientalis; assembly: GCA_011057875.1. Lineage (NCBI taxonomy): Eukaryota > Metazoa > Chordata > Aves > Pterocliformes > Pteroclidae > Pterocles > Pterocles orientalis. Next base: position 446,276 of record WKFP01014079.1, read on the forward strand.
CCGGGGGTGATGCCCATGTACCACATCCCGTGGCAGGACATCACCCAGCGCCCGCTGAGGCTCTGCATGGGGCCGCGGGGAGGGCGGGCGCGTGGGGTGGTGGGGGTGCTGTGCCCGGTGCCATGTCTCCCTGTCCCCTCTGCAGAGCGCGCTCAAGATGGAGGATGGTGTGGAAGAGCCGTCCCCGGGTGGACGCAAGGAGCGGAGAAGGACGGACGAGAGCCGGCGTGGGTGGCGATCCCAGGGCAGCTGCCCGGAGTCCAGCCCTGATGCCCAGCCGCTGCTGGGGTCCCCTGGCACCCCAAAGGAGCCCCCCACTGAGGACACCCTGGCTGTCCCTGCACCGAGCAGCCCAGCAGAGTAAGTGCGCCTGGAGGTGGCCCATGGTGGGGATGTTCCCAGGATGGCGAAGGTGCCGGGATGCAGTGTGAACAGCGCTTAGGTCTGCTCCCAGTGCCAGGGTGGGCGGCAGCCCCGCAGGACCTGCTCTCAGTCCCTGTCACCTCTTCTTCCAGACCCTGTCCCAGCAGCATCTACAACAGCGCATCCAGCGTGCAGCTGGCCCTGGCCTCCCCCCTGGCCGAGAAGGAGCAGCCCCTGGGTCCGGGCGAGCGCAGTGTCTACAAGTGAGCAGCCAGGAGGGGCTGAGTGCACAGGCAGGGGTCCTCCTGGTGCTGGGGGGGGATCCCAGGGGGAAACGGTGTAGGCAGGCACTGGGGCTGGAGAGAAGTGTGACAGGGGAGTGGGCATCTGAGAGGGTCCGGCGAGGGGCTCCAGGGCATCCTTCAGGCGCGCACGGCTCTGCTCCAACTCTCCTCGCTGCTCCTCTCTGCCCACGCTTGCCCTCTCCTCTGCCCACTCTTTCTATCTTTCCTTTTGCAGGCTGCGCCAAACATCCCCCGTCTGGTAAGTGCCCAGGCTCTGCACGTGTGTGCTCCCTCCCGGCGGGATGCTCCGGCAGGCACTGCCCTGCCCGCTGCCCCTTGCACCCGTCGCTGTCCCCGGCCCTCGCTGTCCTCATCCCTCGCCTCTCCCCTCCGTGCCCTGCCTGCGGGACCCCAGCGTGCTCCTTGCATCACCAGCATCCCTCACGGGGTGATGGCACCTTCTGGTCCCCCTGTTCGGGGGTGAGGTGTCCCTGCTGGGGACCCCGGGGCTGGCATCACCATCCTAGTGGCAAACTGGGTGGCTCTGGGGAGGAGGGGACGGTGCCCTGTCTCACCAGCACCAGTGCCATGTGGTGCCCAGGGACTCGCTGGGGCTCTCCCAGCTCCCCATGAACATGTCCCCAGAGCCATGGGGTGACAGCAGGGCGAAGGTCCCAGGCTGGGGAGGCTGCCAGGCGGGTGCGTGCAGGAGGCATGAGCCCCGGGGGGGGCTGCCAGCAGCAGGGCTGAACCCCTTTTTCCCCTCAGGCGGGAGGATGCCCCCTCCTTGCATGGGGACAAGCCTATTTTGAGGAAGTTTGAGTAAGTAGAGGCATGCGTGTGTCTCCAGGCATGCGCTTCCTTGGGCTGGCGCCCAGCTGCAGGCGTCTGGGCTCCGGCCACGCAGGGTGTGAGGAGCAGGAGGGTCCCCGCGAGTCTCTGCCTGGGTGCCCTCCTGGGTTTTGCAGCTTTTGGACAAGGGTTGCGGTGAGCACTGGGTCCGTTGGGACCAACGGGTGATGGTGGCAACCTGATGGCACGAGGCTTCGGCTCCTCTGGGGCAGTGGCAGCCCTGTTTCCGAGCTGTGGTGGTGTCACCCATCTCTTTGTAGGGCTTGGAGGTGGTTGAATCCTCCGGGTGCCGGATGCGGTGTTGCCAGTGCAGGGGTTTCTGTGCTGTGGGGCTGGCTGTGCAGTGTGGCATGGCATGGTTTGCCTGTTGTCCCCATTGTCCCCATCCCTTCCTTGCTCCCAGCCAACATCTGTCCCTGTCTCGCAGAGCTCGCTTCTTGGAGAACCTGGCTGCAGCCCAGAAGGAGAAGCTCTCTTCTATGGCCAAGGGACGGCTCAACATCCTTAGCGATGCAGCACAGGAGCATCCCGCCACTCTGGCGTGGGACAGGGACAGCGGCACTCCTGAGCCCGGAAGGGAGCCACCCAGCATAAGTAGGTGCTGCCAGTGCACGTGTTCCTGGCTCTGGGCTCATCGGGGTTCCTGGGGTGGGCGTTAGTGACCCCTCTGTCCTCAGCCCACCCCTGCGATACCGGGAGCCATGGAGGAGCTGGGTGGTGCCTCCCCGTCCCGCACCGAACGCTGGCATCTGAGCACATCCTGCGGCGGGCAGGACCCCAGCCCTCCGAGCAGGCTCTCCAAGCCTCTCCCCCTTTCCTCGCAGGGTCTCGCCTGGGTTGGCCAGACAGCACCGACTCCTGCGGCACCATCTCCTCCGACACCAAGTTTATGCTGGACATGCTCTATGCCAAGGGCTTCTCGGAGCCGGGGAGTGAGAAGGTCTTCCCCAAGGGACCGTCGTCCCCCCTGGTCCATGGTGAGGGGAAGATGGACACCAAGGGAGGTGGCAGCCAGGAGCAGGAGGGCGCCTGGCTCCACAGCAAAGCTCCGGATGGGCCCGTGGCCAGCGCACACGCCAAGCTGGCGCGTGCCACGTCGAGTATAGATGCTGAGACCCACACGCAGAAGCTGGATAACACCGGGATGATGCCCATCAAGAAGGATGCAGAGCTGACGTGGGAGCGCCTGGAGGCCAGCCCCGTGCAGCTGAAGATTAAGGACCTGGACTTCACTGACCTGGAGGAAGAAGAAGACTTTGACATCTTGGACATGGGGCCCATGGCCAATGGCTCCTTCCTCCCTCCTGGCATCGAAGCCACGAGTGCTGGAGCTCTCATGGTTCCCCCTCCACCTCCAGCCGTCCCTGGTTGCCCACCACCTCCACCTCTAGCCATCCCTGGCTGCCCACCCGCCCCAGGGCTGCCGGGACCCTCGGTAACAGACGGCCCTTCCCAGGCCAAGAAGAAGAGGACAGTGAAGCTCTTCTGGAAGGAGCTGAAGCAGCTGGACAGCACTGTGGGGCTGGGCAGGTTCGGGCAGGCAACGCTGTGGGCGTCCCTGCAGAGCGTGGAGGTCAATGCTGCCAAACTGGAGCATCTCTTTGAGTCACGGTCAAAGGAAGTGCCAACTTCGAAGGTACCAGCGGGCCAGTACCCATCAGTCAAGGGGTTTGGGGGTGGGAGGAAGGCTGTTAGTTTCTGTGGGGCCCCTAGGCACCCCTGTCACCCCTACCCTATGCTGAGGATGGGTACCTGCAGCCCTGAGACTTGGTGATGGGCAGCGTGCAGGTTTGGCTCGCCATCAGGTCCCTGATCGACTCCCTGTGTCCATGGTGTTTTCATGAAGGCGAGCCCTTTCCCTGGCTGCCCCCATCCATCCCATCCTCTTTGCAGAAGGCCATCGATGGGAAGAAGGTGGTGGTGGTGCTGGACCCCAAGAGGAGCAACGCCATCAACATTGGCCTCACGGTGCTGCCGCCCGTGCACATCATCAAGACAGCCGTGCTCAACTTCGATGAGTTTGCGGTCAATAAGGAAGGGATTGAGGTGAGCACCAGAGAAGCCCGGCCCCTCTGAGGTGCTCGTGTGGGTTCTTTCCGCTGGCCAGGAGGCCTCCATGCCATGCCGCCTCCGCTGCCAGCCCTGGGGTGACACATCCCATGGTGACATGTCTGGAGTCTGACACATCCCACTTTGCCTGCTCTAGAAAATCCTGACCATGGTCCCGACCGAGGAGGAGAAGCAGAAGATCCAGGAGGCCCAGTTGGCCAACCCTGATGTGCCCCTGGGCTCTGCGGAGCAGTTCCTGCTCGCCCTGTCTTCCGTCAGCGACCTCACAGCCAGACTCCAGCTCTGGGCCTTCAAGCTGGACTACGAGAGCCTGGAGCAGGTACGGAGCCATGAACCCCATCATCCCCCCTGCACCCTCCCACCGCTCCCAGCCCCTGCAGCGCTGAGCCAAGCGTGTTCCTGGGGTGGACCAGCCAGTTCCAAGCAGGGGAGGTGCCATCGTGGCTGGGGATGGTCCCCAAGGCAAGCATGGGCTTGGGTTGACCATGGGGTGGTTGTCCTCATGGGCAAGGGTGAGTGCTGAAGGTCCCAAGGTAGATGGTGGCCAAGGGGTCTCTCACCTGCCTCTCTCCTCACCCAGGAGATTGCGGAGCCGCTGTTTGATCTGAAGGTGGGCATGGAGCAGCTGGCCAGAAATCACACCTTCAAGTGCATCCTGGCCACGCTGCTGGCCATGGGCAACTTCCTGAACGGCTCCCAGGTGAGGAGCAGGGTGTGGAGGGTCATGGCCTGCCTTGAGTGGTGCAAGGACAGGACCAGCCATGGTGTATGGTACCCAAGAGGGACCATGGGAAGCCTGGGAGGGTGCCTGAGGCTGGGTGGTGCTGGGGGGGACCCAGTGGGTCTGGAGACCGGAGGAGGGATGGAGGGTCCCTGCTGAGTCCATTGGGGTTTCAGAGCAGAGGCTTTGAGCTGGGCTACCTGGAGAAAGTCTCAGAAGTGAAGGACACGGTGCACCGGCAATCCCTGCTCCACCACCTCTGCCAGATGGTGGTGGAGAAGTTCCCAGAAACCACCGACCTCTACTCGGAGATCGCCTCCATCACCCGCTCCGCCAAGGTGAGGCAAGCCCAATGACACCTCGCAAAGCGAAGGTGCAGGTCCCACGGCTGCCCAGCTCCACCAGCGTGTCCAAGGGCTGATGTCTCGCTCTTCCAGGTTGACTTTGACGAGCTGGCCAACAGCCTGGTGCAGCTGGAGCGGAGGTGCAGGGCCTCCTGGGACAACCTGAAGGTGATCGCCAAGCACGAGACCAAGCCGGTGCTGAAGAGCAAGCTGACGGACTTCCTCAAGGACAGCACCCAGCGCATTGTTGTCTTGAAGGTGGTGCACAGGCGTGTCCTCAACAGGTCAGTGGCTTGAGGCGCTGGGGACACAGTGGGAACCCCATGGTCCCGTTGGTGGCCCATTGTGACCAACGTCCCCGCAGGTTTCACTCCTTCCTGCTGTACCTGGGGTACCCAGCGAGCACAGCGCGGGACGTGAAGGTGACGCCCATCTGCAAGCTGCTGCGGGAGTTCGCCCTGGAGTACCGCACCTGCCGGGAGCGCGTCCTGCAGCAGCAGAAGAAGCGGGCCGCCCACCGTGAGCGCAACAAGACTCGGGGACGGCTCATCACCGAGGTACGGGGCCGCTCAGCCGGCTGCCACCACCAGGTGATGCCCCCCAACACCCACCTCTCCTCCTGCTGCAGACTGAGAAGTTCTCCGGCGTCGCCGAGGTAGCTTTGCCACCCGCCGTGGTGTGCACCGGCCCCGAGGAGCAGACGGAGGCGGGACACGAGAGCATGAAGAGCCTGCTGACCTCCCCCACGGATGCCCCTGCCCGCCGCAGTCGCGCCAGCCGGGGTAGGAGCGGGGTGGCGGAGGCACTCAAGATGTGCCCACCCAGCTGGGCATGGCTGACACCAGTGTCTCCATTGTGCCTGGGACAGGACAAGTCACCCTGGCGCAGGGCTCTCCAGCCCAGGAGGATGTTCCCAGCTCCCCAGACGATGCTTCGGATGAAATCATGGACCAGCTGGTGAAATCGGTGACGCACAATGCCAACCCCCGGCCCTGCCCCAACAAGGAGCGCAGGAGGTCCCGTGGCAATAGGAAGTCCTGTAAGTCCCATTTCTGTCCCATGCCCTGTCCCATCTCTGTCCCCATGCCCTGTTCAGTCTGGTCCCATGCTCTGCCTCTGTCCCCGTGCCCTGTCCCACCTCTGTGACCCTGTTTGCATGCCCCATCCCTTGTCCCACCTCTGTAGCCCTGTCCCTGTACTCTGTCCTATTCCTGTGTCCCTGTCCCCCCGCCCTGTCCCATCTCTGTGTCCCTGTCCTGTGCCCTGTCCCTGTACCTTGTCCCACCTCTGGAGCCCTGTCCCTGTTCTCTGTCCTGTGACCCTGCCCAGATGCTTTTTCCCATCTTTGTGTCTCTGTCCCTGTCCCCATGTCCTGTCCCCTCTATGTGTCTCTTCCCCTGCCTTGTCCCCTCTCCCTGTCCTTGTCCCCTGGCCACCCCTGACCCCGCATGGTGAGCTCACCAGGCCCCAGCAGGATGTGCCCCATGACCAGCCCCTTCCCCTGCACCCCCCAGCCACCGCTCCCCTCCCCAGCACACCAGGGCCACCCTGCACAGGCAGGCACCAGTGGGAGGGCACCCTGCCCGCCCGCGCTGCCCGTGCCACGCTCTCCTCTTCCCGCAGTGCGACGGACGCTGAAGAGCGGGCTCAGCGACGAGCTGGTGCAGGCGCTGGGACTGGGGCGGGCACCCGGCATGGAGGTTTGAGGTGGCCGAGGGGGCTCGTGCTGCTCTGCTCCCCAGCGCTGGCAGCGTCCACAGCAGGACACAGCGGCAGCCCTGCCGCACCAGGATGGCACCCTCTGCTCCCTGGGGCTCGCCTCGGCTTTCCCTGCTGGGCTCCAGATCCTGGGGGTGCGGGCAGCAGGGGGGTGATGCCCTGGGGGGCCAGGATGGAGGATGCTCAGCGCCTGTGCGCGGGGGCTTGGGCTTTGTCTTCTCAACAGTATTACTGGGGTCAAGGGGCTGGACCCAGACCCCCTCTGGGAACTGGGTCTGGCCCGTGGCCACTGCGGCAATAAAGTGACCTGACATGCTGCTGGTGTCCCTTGTCCCTGTGCCTGCGTCACCCTGCTGCTGGGCTGGGATGCTGGAGGCTCTCAGTGCCCTGAGCTGGAGCAGGCGGTGGCAGGAGGGAAGGGGTGATGCTCCCTCCAGCATCCCCGGCGAAGCAGTCACTCTGGCCCTGAGCAGGACCTGGGTGCTGCCAGAGATGCCTCGGGACCCTGCTGTCCCTGTCCCTCTGTGGAGCCCCAAGAGGCTGGAGTGATGTCTGTGTCTCGGGTCCCCCCAGCATCCCAGCCCTGCTGCCTGGAGCCAGCTCTCTGCCTGGGGCCAGCTCTCAGCCTGCAGCAGCCTCCCCTCCATCCCTGGTACCATTGTCCCTCCTGGGGACAGTGCCACCCCCACCATCCTGGGCCACTCTGGGGTGTCCTGCCGGAAGGAGCAAGGACTGCTGCCAGGCTCAAGGCTGCATGCTCAAGGCCAGGAGCAGCTCAAGCAAAAGGCTGGGGCAGAGGAAATACAAGCCCAGACGCCGTGGGATGGGCCCCGTCTCAAACCAAACTTCTCCTGGGGGGTTTAGCTGGGCCCGGGCTAAACCTGCCACCTGCCTGTCCTGGGGGGCCTGGGGGAGGGTCAGGCAGGAACATGTCCCCTCCTGCCAGCCCAGGCACAGATTAAAACCCCCGCAGGGTGCTGGCTGCGCTGCTCCCCATGGGTGCTAGCTGGCTGGTGGGTCCCATTTCGGCACATCCCCCTCTGCCAGCGGCAGTGCTTGGGGCACCATCGCGCGGGGCAGAGGCGGTTGGGACCAGCGGCAGGTCATCCATCACGGCAGCTCCCCCTCGGTGCTGCCTCCAGCCCTGAATCCCACGCAGCAGGTCTCAGCGGTTTTCAAGGAATGAAGAAAAACTCCACGGGGCAGGGTAGCTTCTTCCTCCCCGCTCACCTCTGCCCAGGGCTGTCCCTCTCCCGTGAGGCTGGATGCGCCGGTGGCCTCGGAGTAGCTGGGCAGTGCCAGCCTGCCCCAACTGGAGATGCCCAGGTGGCTTTGGGGACAGGGAGATGCCATGGCGAGAGCTGCAGGTGTCCCAGAGGTGCCCCAAGACATGGTCTGGCTCTCCTCCACCCCGGCTGCTTGACTCGGGTCCCTGAAGAGAGGACAAAGGTGACAAAAAGTGACATTGAGCCGCTCAGATGTGCAGCAGGAAGGGGTAGAAGAGCACCTGCCCGACCCCCAGCACCCGCCCCAGGTACCCGAAGTGACATTATACATGGGGTGATTCCAGGACGGTTGCTCCCAAGGGCTTGCTGGGGGAAACTGAGGCAGGGTGCTGCGCAATCCCTCTCCCCATCCCCAAAGGGTTTGGCAGCACTTGGGGCAGCTGTGTCCTCAGCCAAGGCCTCTGCCAACTCCTGTTTATTTTTTTCCAGATGGAGTTTGGTTCTGTTGTTTTTTTTTTTGCAGCCTTGGTGATATTTCCAGGATTCCCAGGCACACGCTGCCCTTGAGCGGCGCCTGAAGTGCTTGGCTTGGCCGTGGCGCGAGCGGCTTATGCCAAAAACCCAGGCACAGCCTCCCCAGGACAGAGAGAGGGTGGTGGGATGCCGGGGAGGGCTCTTTGCGAGCGGAGGCAGGTGGGTGAGCAGCACCATGAGGTTGGGTGGGGACCTGGGCACGCTTGGCCTCGGGTGGCAGCGGCAGAGCCGGGGCTGGGGCTCTGCACCCCGGGAGGATGCTCCCGGTGGGATGAAGCTGCTCCGCCGGGCACCTGGTGGGCCCCGCCGCCTCCCTCCCTGCCTGCGCCTGCCTCCGCCCTGGGTGGCCCCGGGCCACCAGCGGTGTCCTGCTGCCACGAGGGGGCACGGCGGCCACGCGCACAGCGAGGCCACCCGGAACGGTGCCTCGTGCCCTGCGGCTCTCCAGTGCTCGCCCCTTGGCCTTCGCTCTGCTGGCCTCCCCTCCTCAGCACCCGGGGGGCTGCGCCCCCCTCCCCCCTCCTCCAGCGAGATGTCCCTGGTGGGACGACAGCCACATGCGTCCTTGGGCCCGGCCGCTCGTCTGGCTGTCCCCCTGCGCTCAGCCGTCTCTCCAGCGCTCAGCCCTGGCCCCCGTCTCACCCTGGCCCTCTTCCAGGCAGTGGGGCAAGCAGGGGACGTGTTTACTGTCCCATTTACTGTCACATTTACTCTTCTCTGTGACAGTTTGGCAGCAGAATTCTGCTCCCACCCCTTACAGAGCCTCTGCTGGAAGATGTCCCCTGTCCTTGCCTTCTCCCCCCCGCCAGCCCTTGCCACAGGACCGTCCCGGCGCAGGGTCCTCTTTGCTGCCGTGCTCTGAGGGCAGCTCCATGAAGGTCTGTCCCCGAGCTTGGAGGAGGACCAGCTGTGGTCCTGGGCTCATGGCTGCTGCCAAGTCCCACCACCTCGGGTGAGAAGCACTGTTCACACCAGGGAGCAGAGCACAACCTGGCTTTTGCTCCGGGGTTGGAGTCATCCAGAGCGCTTCTTGCAAGCACCGGTGAGCCCTGGCCACCTTCCAGGAGCATCACGATTGTCTGTCCCCTGCCAAATTCCTCCTGCTGTCTCAGCTGGAGGACTCCTCCTGTACCTCAGGGCCCCAACCCTCTTGAGCAACCCCAGGCTGGCAATACACACTGCCCTGCAACCGCCTTCTCCAGCAGGATGGAGGCGTGGGACGGCAACCAGGTCACAGCCACTGTGACCTGCTACCCTCTCCCCTGGGCGCAGAGGTGGCAGGACATCACCTGGAACATGTCCCAGCTGGATTCCCCAGGGATCTGTCTCGTGGCCGAGAGGGAGCCACATTTCCCCTGTCCCCATCACCCCAGTATTGAGGTAGAGGCCCTGTGATGAGTGTGGGAGAGATGAGAGAGGGGAGGGTGATGCTGGGCTGGCAAAGCAAGCCTGGCACAGGCACCACGTGTGCCCGAGGAGGCGGGGGATGCAGTTCCAGGCATTAGTGGAGCTGGGAGCACTTTGGAGTGACACCGACACTTCCCAGCCACGCCGAAGGAGCAAGGTCCCTGCAGCCCAAAAGCAGCTCTTGTTGGGAGAACCGCAGTGCAGGGAGCCTGGCTGGCAAAGGGGCACCAGCACCGCGTGGGTGAGAGGAGGGCATGACGACGCGGGGTCCTCACTGGGGCGGAAAGGCTCAGGGTCAGGCTGGGGAGCGGCTTCCCAGAAGGTGAAACATCTCCTGAAGCCATGAATACAGTTGGGAGCAGAGCTGTGTTTCGTAAATACCTGGGGATCCTGCGCAACCTGCAAAAAACAAGTTGGAGGCAGGAATTTTCCAAAGATATGATTTGCAGAGAGCCAGATCCGGGGTCAGCACTTGGCTGGTTGCTCCGCTGCTGCCAGCAATGCTGCCCTGGGGTGCAGCCCTTGTACCCCCCAAAGGAGCTGCTCCAGCCGCAGTACCCCAGGAGCAGAGCTCCGGGCAGCCGAGCCAGGGAGAGGTTTGGGCTGTGCCCACCATCCAGCTGACGGACATGGAAACTCCCCGCAGATGCGGGCTCAAAGCCCAGGACTCAGGCTGATCCCACCAACATGGCACCAAATGCATGGAACAATGGATGCCAACAATTGCCCTTGTTTTACAGCAGCAAAACATAAGGAAAGCCCCCCCAAAAAAAAGTCCTTGGTCACATCCTGAAGTGAGTTGGAAACAAAGGATGAGAAGTCCTGGGGGCAGAAGGGGAGAAGATCCCAGCACCCGGAGTTATGGTGGCTCCCTGGGCGGCTGTGGCTCAGGTTGGCCATGCCTTGGGAAGTGCCACCAGGCTGGGCTTTGATAGACCTATGTTCCGTTTGCATGCCCTGGGCTTGGGGAAGGATCACGGAGACGTTAAAGTGCAGGAAGGGCTGAGTTTGGTTTAGCTGAATCACAGCTACCTGATGATCTGCCCTCCCCAGAGGAGAAAGTCATGATAACAGAGAGCTCCTGCTCTGACAGCAAAGTCCAACCAGAACCAGTAGAACAACAAAAGTTCAGTGGTAGGACACAAATATTTGATGCTGGCAGTAATTAATCACTGTCCTCTGCAAGATGCTTTGGGTGAAAGTGAGAGTTAATTCCAGGCAGTGCAACGGCCTTTGTCACCTCTGAACTGTCTCTGGCCCCAGACGCCAACGGCCTCCAGGGTCCCACATCTTCACCATGAAGGATGGACCCCCATCCATCCCAAGAGCTCTTTGAGGTCATGGCATGGGAAAGACAGAGATTTAATTCGTGAGGGATGCTTCCAGTACCCCCTTCCCCATGCGCTTGAAGGGCCATGGTAGGTGCTCAGCCAACAAGTGATGGCTGAGGGGGTCCCAGCCCTGCGGTCCCCTCTCCTGAGACAACTGCTCCCGAGGAAGGACTGTACCCCATGGGTTGCGGGAGGAAGCGAGCGCTGGCACAAGCCTCCACCAGCGCTGAACAGACAAAAGTGCTTTGTTGGGCACTCACCTGTGTAATGTTTCCTAAGGAGATAATAGCCGTGGAAGAAGGACTTGCTGTTTTGGAGAAGATTAAGCACCTGTGGGAGCAATGGGGATGAATCACATCCCTCATGGGCTTAGAGCCCCTGGAAATGGCTCATGGCACTTTGAAAACAATGTCATGAATCTTCTGCAGACGAGATTAGGGAGTGGAACTATTATCTCAAAACCTGTTAGTCATGGGAGGCTCCAGCGACCTGGAGGAACAGCCTAGGGCAAGGGGGGGCACTAGGAAGACGTGGTGTCACCCCCCAAGCAGGGACCTGCGTGAGCAGCCCCAGGAAGGGTGTGGGAGGCGGCCGCGGTCGAACTAGCCCTGCTTCCCCTGAAGAAGGTGAGCTGTAATTAGCAGAACGGGCACGGAAGAGCTCAAGTAGGTCAAAAGGTAATGGGGCTGTCACCAGAGTTTCCTAACAGCGTGGCGCGGCTGGGAGGCACCCGCCGGTGTTGAGCAACAATGAACAAGACCAAGCACTGTCTTCAAGGGAATAGCCACCAAGGTCACCCTAACTGCAAGCTGGCCTTTCAGCAGAGAGCATCCATGGAAAGCCCCGACTGTGGCCATCTACAGCCCATCTGGAGGTGTCCCACAAGAAGGGCATCCCCAGACCATGCATGAGACCCATGGAAGGGATGGATGAACCCAAGCCAGCTCTGAAGGAGACGCGTGAATTCACGTTGCAATTTGGGAATGGCCACATCTGCCCTTACCGAACCACCATCATTGGTCGGGACTCTATGGTCTGGCCGTCTCTGTCAACCACCACCGTACCCATGGCCCCAGTCCCTTGCATGCCCCAGCAGCTCTGGCTCAGCCAGTGCGGTGAGGGATGGTCTCTCTGGAGACCATGACTTTGGAAAACGCCCTTTCTCCCACATGATTTTTCAAGCCCCGGTGAAGTGATGGGGTGGGGAGGTTTAACACAGTCCTCTCCAGAGCCCAAGTCCCACAGGGCTCTGCCTTGTTGCCCCCTCCAGCATTTTCACCAAGTTCAGTAGCCCAGTGCCATAAGCAAGAGGATGCCTGATGGCAAGCCTGCAGCCATGCCGCTGGGAACATCCCTCCTCCTCCTGTCCCTCGCCAGCATTCCCGGCATTCCCCTGCTGGAAGAGCAGGGCTGCGAACCCAGCCAGGTCCCACCACCACGCCCCGGCCAAACCACCCCAGCCTGTTTGACGCTGATGAAATGTGTTTTTTCCACTGGTACGGGGGGGGGGGGGGGGGGGTGTTTCCCAGATGGATGGCACCGGCATCCGCCGCTGCCACCACCCTGCCGGGGTCTGGCAGGTACAGCCAGCACCGCTGGCAGCCTGGCAGGCAGAGCCCGGCTCCTCTGGGATCGGAGATCAGTGTTGCTCCTGGCACATGAAAGCCTCTCCATGTGGAGGGCACCGAGGGTCAGGCCCACGGCAGAGCCGCACGAAGGATCACCGAGTACGGAGACTTGGTGAAATATTAAAGCAGGTGCTTAATAAAGCGAGCCCAGCGGCAGCAATTACCCTGCGTAATAAACCTGGAAAGGAGAGGACTTTGCTCCTGCGGCCGGGGCGGTGCAGGGAGCTCCTGCCAGCACTTGCTGGCGGTGGCACGGACCTGGCACCCGGCGCCGTGCCACAAAGGTTCCCTGAGCCGAGCTGCCAGCCCCGGAATAATGCTCAGCAGCTGGCTGGCAGGATGCTGCCCGCTCCGTGTGGCAAACAAACAGTGGGGTGCTGAGAAAGGGTTTGGGATCAGCCAGGGGTGGTTAGCCCCACACCGGAAGGAGGAGCTGGGGAGGGATCACACCTCACCTGCCTGCTCTGGGCACCAGGAGAAACCCCAGCACGGCTGGCCGAGGTGCCAGGACACAGTGGCACACAGCCCAGCACCCTTATGGTGCTCCCTCAGGAGATGAGCAGGTCCTGGGGATGTCACCCTGCAAGGGGAGACACCGATGGAGGCCGTGCCTGGTGGTCCCCCTGTCCCAGTGGGATGCGGTGCTGGTGTCACTGGTTCTGGGTCTGGCAGCAGGCAGGGGACCCACCTTCCTGCCGAGCAGGGCTGAGCTTCCTGCTGGAATGCTCTGCCCAGCACGGGCACCGAGCCACGTCGTGCCGGGCCAAACCAAGCTGAGCCGAGCTGTGCCATGTCAAGCAGTGCTGAACCAAGCTGAGTCGAGCTGAGGCTGAGCTGAGTTGTACCTGCCTAGGTGGCATGATGTCCTGAGCTGAGCTGAGCTGAGCCATGCTGTGCCAAGCCAAGCTGTGCCAAGCTGAGCTGTGCTGCACTGAGCTGAGCCAAGCTGAGCCGTGCCTACCTAGCTAATATGGCATCCCAAGCTGTGCTGAGCTGAGCTGAGTTGAATCGAGCTGTGCCGTGCTGAGCTGAGCTGTGCCTACCTAGGTGGCACGATGTCCCAAGCTGTGCTGAGCTAAGCCGAGCCATGCCTACCTAGGTGGCATAAGGTCCCGAGCTGTGCTCAGCTGAGCCAGGCTGAGTTGAGCTGAGCTGAGCTGTGCTGAGCCATGCCCACCTGGTGTTCCTGAGCCAAACTGAGCCAAGCCAAGCTGAACTGGGCTGGGCTGAGCTGAGCTGTGCCTACCTAGGCAACACGGTGCCCTGAGCCTGGCTGAACTTAGCTGAGCTGAGCTGAGCCGAGCTGAGCCGAGCTGAGCTGAGCCGAGCTGAACCGAGCTGTGCTGAACTGAGCTGAGCCGAGCTGAGCTGAGCTGTGCTGTGCTGAGCCGTGCCTACCTAGGTGCCATCACATCCTGAGCCGAGCTGAGCTGAGCAGCACAGTATCCCGAGCCTGGCTGAGCCGAGCTGAGCCGTAGGTGCCCTGGTGCACTGCCGGGCTCTGCACCGCCGCCTGGAGCCCCGCTCCCTGGTGGGGTGCCGGTGGGGTGCCGCCCACTCCCTCCAGTGCCCCCAGCCCCGCTCCCTGCCCAGTGCTGCCCGGTGCGCGCAGCCCCGCTCCCCGGTGGGGTCCCGCCTGCCGCCGGTGCCTGCAACCCCGCAGCCCTGCCTCCCGGTGGGGTCCCGCTCCCCGCCCGGTGCCGCCCGGTGCCCGCAGC